>CATOUR010000171.1:0-551722 GCA_951848785.1 Callosobruchus maculatus
GAACACTCCTTTGCTTTTTAACAGTCTACATCAACCCCATAGCTAAGTTGGGGCAAATTTTATGAAAGGCAAAAGTAATTTTGAGATTGACCTTTTTATAACGTTGCAGGCTGAAAAAAATCTGAAAAAAAAAAATATGTATGGTATATGTATTGAAGATGACATGGAGGTCATGTTTCAAGGTTGTTGAGAGAATAAAAATTCAAAATGAATCTATTTCAAATCAGCTAGTTATATAATGTTACATGTCAGATAGGTGATGATACTATATGTTTCCTACCAATGTTGTATTTGGACATTTGGATTTTCTGCAAGCAATGTTGATATCAAAATCCCAAAATGGCAGTTGTCAGCGCACATTATTCAAAAAGTAAGGCTGGGCTGGGATTGACAGGCGGTGTAAAATGTATCACAATTGCACATAAAAATCGCTATTTGATTCGTTAGAACTAGCCTCTCCCAAAATAAGAAAATATATATAAATATAACTGACACCTCATATAGTAAGTAGGCTTGTTAATATTGAAATAGCAAATTGATTTCATCTATGTTAATTTATCCATCTTTATCATTTTGTAAGCACCTGTTGATGGTTTAAATATAATAAACAGAAAAGTAGTGCAGTTTAAAGTATTGATCCCCATAAAACAGCAATAAAGTATCCTTTAAAAAGCTATAAATGCCTGTGCTTTTTTTCAGGAAAGATCTTTATTAAAGGGCATACTACAAAAAAATGATCTTGCCTATAAACTTTTACCCAGAGTTTTGCTTCTACTCTCGTACTTCGAATTATCTGGCATCAACAAGAAAAGTTCTAAGACAAGGGAATGAACCGCATATAGTTTTCTAGAACAGAAAGAATCAAAAGTAACAGGCACATGAAGGCAGCAGTTACTCCCAATAGATGTTGAGTCATGCCAAATTGGATAAAGTGCTGTATAGTTGCAAGGACCAGATAAATAAAACAATCTACCACGCGCATCATATGCAGGGTTGGCAGTTCTGACTGGGTCCCTTTGGTACAGACAAGGGTCCCATGAGTCTCCAAAACACGACACTCCACTTTCGGCAGACGCCAGTCGACGGTAGACGGAAAAAATCATATTGAAACGTGACACCTCTGTTTCAAGATGTCAGTGACGTTGCCAGGGGAAAGTATAACAGGGATAATAGCAACAAATTTGGAGTGTCTCGAAAGTAGCAAGTATTTATGGTTCTTAATTATCACGTACAGGGTTGGCATAAAGTATGGAATATTGCTTTACTCTCCTGAAAGGATTTTTCCGAGGTTGGGGTTGTGAGGACCTCATATAGATGTTCGCATATAAGCACCAAGTATGTGAGATGCAATATATTTATGTTGGTAGTCTAGAATGGAATATAAGTAAATATAATGTAACATGAAGTTGACGAATGCTTATACAGATATCCTTAAATGTTTTACTCAAGAAGACCAAATCTTGAGTTCTTTGCGCTAAGATTATGAAATGCTTATAGGCGATACATTCAATGTTTTGTGTTCAAAACAGATTTTGGTATTCTTACAGTTTTGAGTTGGAAATCTCTACTTAATATAACCTGTAAGACTAAAAATATTACGTTCTTGGTTTAAGACCATTACAGCTTTGTGCATATAGGAAGATACCGTATACCTGAATGAAAGTATATAATATTCTTCATCAAAAAATTTATTTTTATGTGTGTATAGATCTATTGAGGGCCTTGTTTTTCGCTACTTTTTTGCAAAATTCGGCAGCTGCTGTATTCCCGACTTTTAAAACTTTTCTCCAATTCGCTACCTTAAACTTCGTTTTGATATAGGAGGAAGAGGAGCTGATCTGGAAGGTCGTAGTATGGAAGCTTGTTTAGGAGAGAAGCATTTTATGTCCAAGTTTTTGACTTTTTCTTATGACTAAAAAAAAGTAGAGCAGTGTAGGGGACGCAAGCCCCTTGGCCCCTCCTAAAGATACTTCACTAGCTAGACACCCTCCTCTTTATTATCAGAAATATTCATGAGAGCGATGCGTCGGGGGAAGTCGAGACCTCGCTCTCACGTCAAAAAATAAAAAATAATGCTCGTTGGAATGAAAAAAGTGAATATGGAATTGAAATATCCATTTTTTATGGGACGTGGGGTGACGGCTGTCTGAAAATGCCGCAAGTGCATGGAAATCGCATAACGGTGAGTTGCCATATAATGATAATGGACCATAGGGATGCAGGAATAGAGAAAAACCTATTCGAAGACAAGCTCTCTATTTGAATAATCTATGGGGTTTCTCTGTGTTGAAGAACTAGCACAGCTCAGATATTTTGGATGGATGCAGGTCACTTTCTGAACCATACACGAAAGGGCTCTACCTATAATAAGATATAAGGAGCCCATCTCATAATGTATGCTACTATGGAGTTATTTTTTAAAGTAACTTATAGAAGAAGTCACTTTATAGACGGCAATGTATTAAACATTTAAAAAGTCAACTGCATGTACGATCTAGAAGGCATAATCCCTAAACTAAGCCTGTGATAACTAGAGATAATCCAATAGTGGCCTATTGCTGTATCCCACATAGCACTGAATATTCTATGAATATTCTTTAAATCTCCTATATGTTCCATGAATATTCAGTAGAATCATAGAATATTCGTTATTTCTCTTGATTATTCTGGATTATTAAAATAATATTCTTTATGGAATATTATTATTTTATCCACTTAGGATAATCAGTGATTATTCGTTTAATGTCTGAATTATTCCAGAATATACCAGTAATATTCTTCATAGAATATTGTTTTAATGATCTACTAAGAACAAGATGTAGCTATTTTCTGACGAACATTTTTAGTAATATTTGTGATAGAAATATCTCTATGTAGGCAAATATTCAATATGAGGTATTATTAATTGATATTTGCACGTTTCTCAGTGAATTAAAAAAAACCTTCATACGTTTTGCGTTCATCCTAAATATACCTAATAAGTATTATGTGCAATTTTCAAAAGTTTATTAGTCATTAGCCATTGCCAGCAATACAGATACGGCATCCACCGACGATAAAGTGACAGCATCTTATGCTGATATGGTGACTTTGGTGTCGTCAGTTGTCAATCTTGTCTGGTTGCCACTCTATTCTTCGCTTCAATTGTTCTGTCATTCTGTGCTTCAACATGTGATGTGGGCATTTTTGTAATTCACGAATTCAAATTCACGAGTTTTACTCCTGAAAGGCCTGCATTTATACCCAATTTTGTACAATAAAGTTGCTGGTGCTGTTGCTAAATGCAACAAGTTTACATTTTTACACTTTATTTTAGGCATCTAGACTGAGATGTCTAACCACTTAACTTTTGTGACCATCTGCCACTAGTAGGTGCCATTATTCTTGGAACAGTATCCATAATTCCCTAAAAATGTTTTGTATATGAGTTAATTTAGGCAAAATGTTCCTAGAATATTCAAAAACATTCTACCACGATTGTTCACGTAATATCCGTGCGGAATATTCGGCGGAATATTCTAGGAATATAGGGTGTTTTTCCCACTTCGAACGTTTACAGAATATTCTGTAAATATCCTAATTATCCATGGAATTTTCTCAGAACATTCATAATATCTGTAGTGAATGTAACAGAATATTCTCATATCATCCAGTACTATGTGGGATGGCTTTGCTCTACATTGCTGTATTTTCTAAATGGGCTACAAAGTCACCTAAAGCACGATTCTAATAGATCCATAATTGCCCACTCTAGAGTTACCTTTGCTGCCTAAATAGTGTCTTTTACAAATTGAAGCGGCATCTTAACGTACATTCTGTAATATTAAATGGTTCAAAAAAACTAGCAATTCTGATGTTCCAACTGATTCAATTACCATAACACCATAATCCATAATGACCCTGCGAAATTCGTCTTGAAAAACTCGGCCGTATGCCTTATTTGCATTCAATCTATTTCTTCACGAGAACTCATAAAAGACGCGTATACAGTAGCATCTCAAAAACCAATTCCACGTTCATTTTATTTATCTTCCGTTTAGTTTTTTGCCGGTGTTGGTCCGTAAACTTCGCTGGAACGTGCTTGTCCGTTTGGTAAGATCCATAAAAACGTGTTACGATCGTACAACAACCGTAACTGTACAATAGACAGATCCGACGCAGGGTTACCACCTTTACGACCTAATTGTGTTGTCAAATTGACCGAAGTCCAGTCCGTTTCACGCCGATCTTTGTTCCGATGATGGTGTATGATTTTTTTCCAGTATTTACGCTCGAGGGCGGTTAACGAACCGTGAGGTGCACCTTAAACGCCGGATGGAGCGAGCAAATCGTGCTAAGGGCTGTCCTTCGTACATGGTGCTTCTTCGTTTTAATGGCAAGTAAACGTGGAAAATAATCTTATGTTATGTTTCATTTGCTATATACAAATATTTATGCAAAGCAAATAAGCTGGCTATCGTCCGTGGAAGATTTATAACCTTGTGTACGGCCATCAACCAAGTGACATACATGATGGATTTGGTGTTGCACATATCCCTTGATTACTTATCTTCATATTCTGCATCTGCTACGGCACGAAGTTTTACACTCCTAAACCTGGTCATAATAAATTTTTCCCGTAAATTTCCACGTTTTTTCTGCAACTTTATGAGAACTCGAATTTCGGCAAATTTCTGTCTTTTGCTAGTTTTTAAATTAAATTCTTATACACGACTCAAAGTTGTATCTGGCGTGCAAAATCTCCAATGCAGCTATGTTGTAGAGAAGGTATATACGGGCAAAGCCATCAGTTAAAAGCGACACCTAGCCTCTTACATACCGGGTGTCCCACGACGATGAAGACAAGCAATATATCGGAACTGGGCAGGAGTAGCGAATTATAACTTTGGGGGTGTAAATCAGAACAAATATAGTATATTTTCTTATTATTGTGTCACCCAATGAGGTATTTGTTTTTGGTCACGTGACGTCCGATTCAAATTTTTTAATGGGACACCCTGTATATTTGTGACAAGAGCTACAGGAACTTAAAGGATGGTACCACTACCATTGATCATAACATGTATCCCTACAGTTAAATTACGTGGTAGTGTTTCATAATGGTAGTGGTACAGACTTTTAAGTACCTGTTGTAGCTCTTGAATTAATCACTTAAGACCCCAAGTGCGCTAGTTTGTTGGCATTATTTTATCGGGAGGAACACAAAAAGTCACATATGTACAGGGTGTCCCATTAACATTTTTGAATCGGACGTCACGTGACCAAAAACAAATACCTCGTTGGGTGACACAATAATAAGAAAAGTTTTGGCATAAAAAGCGCCAGAAATCGCCAATCCTTGGCATGCATGAATGAAAATCACCAGAAATGTCAAATAAGCGGTTGAAATTGTGTAAATTGTCAAAACTGAAACACCCAGTATGACGAATTCTGTGAGTGAGGGTGATCTCTGACTTACGCAACTACAAAAATATGTCAAAACGAAATTATCCAATGATTAGCCTGCGGTCAAAGTTATATTTATTGTAGAAACTAAGGGCTATATTGTGATCCTCTCGGAGTCCCAAATCGCTTAAAAGACCTTGACCTCCTAGAGACTACATCAAAACTGGTATGGGACTGTTTCGAAACTTTCAGCTTACTAACTTCACACAGCGTCGTACATCGCCACGGAGGTATTGGTGGAAATTGGTGTACAGTTGAAAATACATAAAAATTACTACGTATTCCTTTTTTATTTCAATAAAATAATATGTCAGTACTAAGGCTCTGTCTATCTGATTGAAACTTCCCAGTGAGATCAATTTGTTTTAAAACTTCTAAGGGTCATTTGCTACTGTAAATCAACTCCAGATTTTCAAACAATGCTTATTTTGAAACATTGGCGTTTTTGGACGACCAGCAATAACAAACTTCGTTGAATATACTCAATAATAAGAAATAGGTTAATGGTGCTCAATAACTATAACGAAGGTCGACCAATTTGACTTCCCTGCTCTTTCTATTTGGAGAGTCACTAGAGTCAAAATGGCAATTGTAAAGCGATTGGCAATATTGTCGCTTTAAGCGGCCGGCCCTTATTTTTGAGGAGAAAACCAATGAAATAGAAGTTGGAAATAGCCAGAAGTCACCAAATCGCTATATGATTTGTGCCACCAAAAGTCGCCCATTGCCCAGCTACAATATTTTCGGTCGCAAACTCACCTTACTTCAATATTAAGCAACAATATCTCCTGTCATGTTGAAATTCCGTTACTTGAGTTCTCAAGTGAGCAGTGAAACAGAAAACAATGCTTAAGAGAAGAGACTCTCAAGTATCAACTATGTTGTTTATAAATGACGTTACGACTGAACTTTGTGATTCTTTTGTTACACTTTTTGCTGATGATACTTCCATTTCAGCTATAGCCAGGAATATCGGAGATGTAGCTAATAACCTTTCTTGCTCAGCCGAGAAAATGAAACAGTACTGTGCGAGGAATGGGCTGATTTTGAATGATTCTAAGACAGAGCTTATTAACTTCTCCCTCACTCAAACTGATTATAGTATCCGCATAAGCTTCAATAACACGTCAGTTATACAGAAGGACACTGTCAAATTTTTGGGCATTATGGTTGACTCAAAACTTAGTTGGAGAAATCATATCGACAACATCATCAATAAAATATCAAAACACTGTTTTGTGCTTTGGCGAATGAGACAGTTCTTGGACTTCAATATCCTGAGGATGTACTATTTTGTTGCCTACGTCCACTCAGTACTGAACTACTGTGTGATATGCTGGGGAAATAGTGCATATGTGCAGGAATTGTTTCTAGTCCAAAAGAAAATCATACGAACTATGACCCACAGTGATATCAGAGTATCTTGCAGAAACTTGTTCAAATCACATAAAATCCTAACCGTATATGCCTTGTTCATACTCAACTGTGTATGTTATGTCAAACAAAATCATTCTAGCTTTATTGCTCGACCTGACGTTAGCTTAGCAAGTGGCTTCAACCTCCGAAACACATACAACATTCAACTTCCTCAACATGGTTTATCATCGGCGAAAGGTCCGGTTGTTTTACCTATTAAACTTTTCAACAAGCTACCGGCATCTATAAAATCAATAAATCTCTTTAGGAAGCTCCAAACAACTGTAAAACAGATTCTACTTGAGAATCCTGTATACAGTGTAGACGAATATATATGAACCTAAATTTAAGTTATCTATAAAATATGTTATCTGGTCATTAATTAGGTGCTGTCTTTTCTCTTTATGTATGTATTGTAAAAAAATTTTTATCCTGAGATTTTATGACGATGCTTATACCAATTGTTGTTGGTCGTATAGCTACAATGAATAAATAAATAAATAAATAAATGAATGCGGCCCGAAGGTTTAGGAAGGCGTCAATGTGCCAAACAGCGTATGTCCTTGTGCATCTGTATCCTAGGCAGCACTTGCGAAAGGAAGAGATAACAACACCTTACTTCAAAATTAACCTACAATATCTCCTGCCGTGTTGAAATTCCGTTTTGAGTTCTCAAGTGAGCAGTGAAACAGAAAACAATGCTTAAGAGAATAGGGACTCTCAAGTATCAACTATGAAAACGATCCTAAGTTTTAGGAAGGCGTCAATGCGCTAAGCAGCGCAGCGTGACGTGAGGCTATGGGAACTGCATTTTGCTTAAGCAGGAATGCGATCTTTGGACAGCAACCTTAACAAATGGCTCGTCTGCAGTACATCAGAGCAGACAGTGACCTACATGCATCGCAGACTCTCCATCCGGCAGGCGCAGCGTGTTGCGGCGATGAGGATTAAGCGTAATACGATTTTAATTGACGACATAATAACAGGTCTGTTTGCACGGTGTCAGCCGAATGCAAACATATTTATTAGAACGCGAGGGGATCGGGGGAAAGGAAGGAGGTCTGTCTACATACTACTAGGCGTAGGAGTGGCACTGTAATTACCAAAGCCGTCTGGCGTTCATTAACTTGGGCGACAAGATTTGCACCTTCACCGTTGACCGGAGAATAATTATGATAAGCATCCGTTATTTGATAGTCACTTTGTGGGACAATTTGTTATTGGCAGTACGCAATTTCAACCAACCAACTGGATGAAACTCAATTTGGATTTCACAGTGGCCTAGGCACACTTGAGGCGCTATTCGCACTAAACGATCTCAACACTGGATTTTTTTATGGTCAGCCTCCCGCAAAGGCTAGAAGAGGAGAGGAGAGGATGAGTGTCGGTGCACGTTAGATTTGAAACGCTGTAGGTTGTAAGAAATACCCCGGCAGCTCATTTCACAGCGTCGAAGTTCTCAAAAAAAAAAAGGAATGCTGGAGGACACTGATTCGGGGAGCAGGGACCTCGCCCTAGTAAGGATGCGTTCGCAGAGCCTCTCTAGTGTTACTTGTTCGGACAGCCTTTGGTGTTATTATCTGGGAGAGCTCACTCGAACATCTTCCGTGATAGAATCCACAAAACGGATAGGTCGGCCACCCTTCTTCGATGTTCCAGGCTGTGGAGGTCC
This sequence comes from Callosobruchus maculatus, assembly GCA_951848785.1. Taxonomy (NCBI): domain Eukaryota; kingdom Metazoa; phylum Arthropoda; class Insecta; order Coleoptera; family Chrysomelidae; genus Callosobruchus; species Callosobruchus maculatus. The sequence continues at coordinate 8,534 of CATOUR010000171.1, forward strand.
TTTGTGAGGTTAGGCGTATCGATTGGCCTAATTGCTCTCCTCTGGATAGTGTCCAGAAGCCTTAGAGAGTGCTTTGGAGCGCATCCCCACAAATTAAATGTAGAGCAGCAGTAGTTGCTCTGGTGTGTACAGCCTCCTACAGCAGAACTAAACTCTAAGCTTCTAGGATGCCGTTTAAGCAATAATGACATCGTGTCATGCCAGGACATGTTATTGTTGATGTTGATCCCCAAAAGCTTGACTGAAGCTGACTCGACTATTGGGTGACCCTCCATTTCCACAGTAGCTGAGCCCACGTAAGACTTTGTCAGTGTTGTTGCCTGAGTTTTCTGTATATTAAACTGTATTTTCTAATCCCCACTCGACACTTATTTTGATGATGAAACTCAATTTGGATTTCGCAGTGGCCTAGGCATACGTGAGGCGCTATTTCCACTATACGTTCTCACACGGCGATGCGGAGCTAGGCAGGTCAATGTAGTCGCTTGTATTAAAGCGCTAAACCGCTGTGTTACTGAGAATGCGCAGGACCTGCAAAGATCATATTGTTCGATATCGTGAAAACTTTGGCCTCCTCAAAAATACTGCAAGAACTAAAGTGAGGCCTTGGCCTTGGCCAAGACACCTGTACAGGTTCACCTGATTATGAACGGTAGTACGGTGGAACAATTTACTGTAGTCATACAAATATCTGGGGTGTATTGTAAATGAGGTATGTGACCCAAAGTCAGATGCCTCATTGAATAGCCCAGAAAGGCATTTATGGGTATGAGAAGAATTTTCATAAGATCAGATCTGAGCCTAAAACTTCGGATACCCATGATCAGATACTACATTTTCTCGGTTCTCCTATACGGATGTGAGAGTTAGACTCTAGGGTGTATTGTAAATGAGGTATGTGACCCAAAGTCAGATGCCGTATTGAGTAGTCCAAAAAGGCACTTATGAGTATGAGAAGAATTTTCATAAGATCAGATCTGAGCCTAAAACTTCGGATACCCATGATCAGATACTACATTTTCTCTGTTCTTCTGTACGAATGTGAGAGTTAGACTCTAGATGCTTCACTAGAAAAGAAAATAGGCGCCTTTGAAATGTATATTTACCACCGTATAGTCGGAATATCATGGGTTCAAAGAATAATGAACGATGAAGTCCTTAATCGTATGAAGAAACTGAAAGAACTCATGCTTACCATCAAGGAAAGAAAAATAAGTTATATATGGCATGTCATGCGAGGAGAAAAATACGAACTTTTGCGACTGATTATAAAAGGAAAAGTCCAAGGTAAAAGGTCTGTCGGCACACGCCAAAATTCTTGGTTGAGGACATCAGAAGATGGTTTCATTCCTCATCGCTTGACATTTTCTGTATCGCCGTATGTAGAACTACGTTAGCTATTTGGATCGCCAATCAGAGGAGAAAGCGTCATAAGAAGAAAATGCATTTTCAATAAAGTTGGCTTTCTTGTTTTCGGTAACGGGAAGCTTTAGTAGAACTTTTTAGTCTAACAAGCTCTAAACTGTTGTTTCGCCAATCCCTTTTGTTGCATTGCTCTCATTTTTATTACCCAGTAGGTGCTTCATCACCTGGACGTTATACCGGTACACATACGTCATGCTATTTTAAAGAAAATGTAATTGAAACGGCATATTATACAAATTCGTGCTATCTCATCAGCTAGAATCGAGCTAGTGTCCGTTTTTGGTATAATTTGATAAGCTCAGTCATTCATAACAATAAAGTAAACAAGCATCGCGTAACCCTGCCGTGGTGTGTGCGATCTAATTCATTACAGATGACATGCGACAAGCACATTTGGAATTATTTAGAGTGGCTGGCGCACGATGGACATAATGCTATGCAGTTTACTCGCTACGCGGTTCCGTATCAACAAAATTTACATGAAACCTTGATGCGGGAGCATTTGTTATCGTGCTTTGAAAAAGAAAATGGACGATATGGAGGCAGCTTGCTAAATTCAACGAAAACTATACAATGAGGTTAGGTTTAGATTAAATTACTACTGTCTAAAGGCAATGCTTTGACGCTATAAGCTTTAGTGTCTATATGAAGTGCTGCCATCTTTATATAATGATATGAAGCAAATCCTATTCTCCCCTTGAGGTCTCTAAAATATTATACAAGGTAGATATTTTGTAACACATGAACCCAGATGTACTGAGTACAGATACAGATACTGTAAGGACGTATGGTACAGTTCTCGACTACTATCGCTGTCCTTTTATGCAAACGACAACTACGGAAATTCAATATCGTGTTGAACATAATCGTTACTGTTACGGCCAACTTTGCTCCAACAAAGATTCATATGGTAATGTAACGAGACTTCTGTAACAGTTGAAGTGCTACTGAAATAATGCAATGACTCGACCGATTAGATTCAGTTGATGGAATTCCTCCAATCCATATGTCGCCCAAAAGATGAGATTGGGGGGGGGGGGGGGGGAGCTGCGGCCCCTATATTATCCTGTCTATACTTGATGCAGTCCAGAGAAGGGCAATTCAACTAATCCGTAATCTAACCGTAACGCACTACCTCCAGCCTCTATTCCACCGGCGTGCGGTTGCTGACCTCTCACTTCTCTACTGGTATTCAAGCTAATCAATACTATTAGATACACCGCGGGACTGCTGCACCACATCCCAAAGATGTCTCATACCTCAAGAACCGAGCGGTAAAACCTTTGTTTCCTGAGTGGCCAGGGCTTGGAATAGACTGCCAGGAGATGCACTAATTGAGCCTACGAATTTTGGGCTATTGTCGTTTCGCGTCAACTAATTTCCCCTAACATAACATTTTTAAAGCAGCTACGGTACTCTGGTGTTTAGGCCTTGCCTTCGCGGTCTGTTTATTCATAAAAAAAGATGCGAGTCATTGACAGATTTCTTCCCCAGCGCATGCCACATATCCTTTGTAATCAAGCATGACGTCCTAGTAATATATCCAGTTTAGAATAAAAAACAGACATGCTGTACAAATAATGAAGGATGTTCCAATTGGGGTCAAGTCTCAAAAAATATTTTAAGGGAAAGGCAAAAAAATCCGGTAAGTGGGAGACACACGTACGAACTTTAAGTACGCGGTTTTTAAGTTAGCGAACCTACTGGGCTCGACGTCAGTGACACACGTGAAGCTGAAATCATCCATTTTGATAATTTTCCTAAATAAACAAAACTTTTAACAAACGCCAAACACAACAAGCGTTGTGCATCGATGGCCTGCCGAAACAAGGTACGAGCAAGTTTTCAAACCAGATGGATCGCCGGCGGTTTGCGCAACAGTTTTAAAGTACGCGTACTTACGGTGACACACAGGCGAAAAAGGTCATCGAGCCATAAGTACGCGTACTTCATCGTACGTGTATCACCCCTTTTAGGTGTGTTTGAAACATGGTTGTATCGCGAGGTGTCGATTCACAATTTGGATTTTTCAACGACCTGCATAAATGGCTGTGTTCAGAAATCCTCTATCAATCAATTCCACTATTAGTGGAAATTTTAAGTATATTCTAAGAAAAAGTTTTGAATTTGGCAAATCCCTACAAAACGATTTATCATCGTTGGCCAAATGCAATGATAGCGTAATCGTTAGCGTTTATATTGCTGTTTTTTTTTTTTAGTTGATCGCATATTCTTGATGTCTTCGAATTTATTATTTATTTATTTTAGCTATACTCAAGTTTTTGTTGGTAAAGAGAGGCTTTTTGTTTTTTCAAATCTTATTAGGGCAGTTCAATCCTTCTTTTGACATATTGTCTTCTGTGATGAGACGCAGAGAATAAGGTTGCAGGATTTATTTGCTTCTGTATTTTTTCACCATTCATTTTTAGATTAATAACATTCATTGTGTGATATTATGCCAATATATTTAAGAGAATCAGAAGCCAAATGCTGGTGCAATATTTTTGTGTCCAATGAATATTTGTTTCATTAACTGAGTACTAAAACAAAAAGTGCTGAAAAGCAGCTATTGAATTAGTTTCAGATCATTCGATATATACGGGTGTTCAATTTAAAACAACACATAGGCGCTATGCTTAACAGCTTGAGCTTAAGCTCCCTATTCGATAAAGCAGAAAAAGGAGAAAGTAACAGTAGGACTAACAATGATAGTAACACAATGAATCAACGCTAACGGCATTTTCCTTTCGTATTTCAAAAAGTAATTATTACAAACATCTGCTATCTACTTTTTTTATGAATATCGAACGTTTTCCACATATGGACATCAAGCGCTGTAAAAAATTGTTTCGGTGCAATATTTGTTATATGACACATGTCGATATGGGCCGGAAGTGTAAGCATTGATGCGCGAACTTTTCACGCTTTTTATGCCCTCCATATTTAATAAAACATACAGAAGGTGGTGTACTGGCTCGATGCTAATTGATATTCCAACTGCTGTGCTCTAGTGTGAACCGCCCTGCCCTGTTTGAGCTTAATGAACTGTGAATGCACCCAACTACAATTTTTTTCAATGTTTATATGCAAGCGTTACGCCTTGCTGGCGCTAAATACGTTAAAGTTCTGTAAACGAGTTACAGCCCGTGCCCGACGTTTTTAGACGAGCGAATGAATGACAGATCAGGAGAAAAGCAAATGAGTCTCCCAGTCAGCTCTTAAAAGCAGGAAACAGTTTTCATGCGACTTATCAAGAAGCATCATACTGACTAAACAAGTCCTACAACATGCATCAAGGTACTTTAAAAAATTATTGAATTGAATGAATTATCAATTACGCGGTTAAAAAAATTGTATATACATGTAAATCTAGTCCTAAACTGTGTCAATCCAAGAAAATTCAATCGATTTATTTTATTATCCTATCTTCTTGGTTTATGATTTTTGTTAGAACTTTGATGAAAGTTTCCTTTGTTGATATTGTTCAATAGGGTAGGGTAAACGAACACTTTTTTGTTTGTCTTAGCATCATATTTTGTCTTTATTAGTTTATTCATTTTGATGAAACTCTAGAATGTATAGAATTCGCTCATTTAACAAACATTTTGTCTGAATCTGTTGTAAAACTCCTAAATTTAGGGAAATATCTTTAGCTCAGGCAACCCTGGGAATCCTGTACATTCTTTCTACGTACCACAACATCCAAACAAAATCTCGTTCATAAAACTTCACACAATCACGAACACACGGAAGACTAATTTTACAATTTTTCACACGTCAATTGTCTCATGCTCCATCATTTAATAGAGACAGAGTGCGAGGTGAATTGACCTCGTCTGTCAAAGTATGAGTGATTGCTTTCCTGTGACGTCACGCTCATATGGAAGTCTGATCAGCTGTTTTACAAAGCGAACGCCCTGCATTCTATAATTGTGAGGCAATTGTTTCCGGGACGTCATTTTCCGTCCAGTTTTATTTGATGGTGATTTTAGCAGGTGACTTCATATGTAGGTTCTAATGAACTTCTCTCTAGTTGATGCATGTAGCATTTGTTGGCAAAGAAGTAGGCATCTCTTCTTTTCGATTGATTATTTTGACGGTGGTTTTTCTGTTTGATTTCTGGTTGATTCATAAGGTATAAGGATTCTTTTATAGGTTACTTGATGTTTTTCTTTGAGTTTTACAGTTTCTCCAGTTTTACTTTCGTTTACTTTTGATTTGCATTTAATTGGTGGAGTATTGCATCTGAGTATATCGTCTACAAAACTGATAGTGTCTATTTCTGATAATTGGTACTTTCAGTATAATCTTTAATTTCATTTAAAGCTGTATGTAACGTTTCAATGTTTTTACTGACGTTAGATTTAGAAGTCATAGAGGTTATTAGAAAATACTATAATTAGATTACATACAAGGAATTATGCATCAGCTTGCCAGTTTCTGTTGATGTGGGTGCGGTATTTTCCCCTCGCTTGTTTTTCTGTATATTTTTTCCTGTATCGACGGGTAACGTAGACGATCCCGTCTCCAAAATAAAACTAACAAGAGACACAAAACATGGCGTCGTGTCGTCGCGCCACGTCAACTCTGGATATATTTACCAGATGCGTATCGGTGTCATCGTTTTTAGGAATGTCGATGAAAATACTTTAATCCGAGGCCTTCCTCTTCGCGTGTTAGTCATACGTAGTTCAACGGAAAAATATTATTTTTGATGTATGTTCCGCGCGTAGAGCAAACCCTAAATCGTCGCGATATTTGATCATATTTTCTCCCACTGTATCGCCATGTATCGCAGTATGTGTCATTTCTGAGGTATCATATAGAAGTAAGCTGTTAAGCGGCCTACAGACGTTGATGCATGGTGCGATTCCTGGCTCGATTCAAGATTCATGAAACTTTCATCAATTGCATAAGTTCCTACCCAAATCGAAACCTGTTGCGATGCCTAAATCGACTTTATATTTTATGAACGTTTCATGCATAAGATTAATAGAGTGAAGTTATTCTTAAAACTAGTGCGTTATTGAGTAGATTGAATAGAATGAGGTATGTTTTGCCAACACCAGTTATCTTAGCAGTAGTTGGGTCACTCCATAAACGAAAAAGTATATAAAAGGAAATGGCCCAAAAGATTGCTTATAAAAAAACATTATTCAAATGCAACCTTATTAAAAGAGCTCATAGTACATGAGCCAGCGGACTATAGATATCGTCTTTGCATCGACGCAATACTATACATGTCGAAACCTGCATCAGCGTCACCAACATGGCTCACCGATCACAATGGGATTCCAGACTCTGCATCGCTACAAACCGTAACGCAAAATACGTGGTTCATTGCTACACACGCTGCTACTTGCGTCTCTAGGCCGCTTGAGTGATACAGTCGCTGTGTGTTGATTGACAGAAGCCATACAGGTCCAATAAATCATAATATCTCATTAAGTAAAATGGGTAAATATGGTCTTGTTTGAACTACATCTTTACACGTTAATAAATGTTAAACTGACAATTTGACAATATGTAACTTATCTAATTTCTAGCCATAAACATAAAATACCCTACAGAGATTGACTATGCATACTGGCTTAAAAGTCACTTGTTGTATAGGAGCAATAACATCAGTAACTGCTTGTTGCATCGGTGCATTTTAATATGAAAAAGTTATGAGGAGACTTCTAAACGTGCACCTTAAGGTCAAGATAGTTTGCACCATGGCAATCCTAAGTGAAGCTTATCTAAGTATTGCAAATGCTTGGCCTTATAGTTTGGTGATGAATGATATCCTAGGTCGCAGACCACAATGCCATTCACATATTATTTTTGTGGTTGACAGATGAATTCTACAAAAATCCGCAATAAGAGCCTGTTGCACAAAGTCCAACAAACATCAGAAGCTGATTTATAGGAGCTGCACTATTATTGCTACAAATCTGTCTGTTTTATAAGTCTGTATTATATATCTACAGTTAGCAACATTATCTTATGCATGATGCTATTTCATAGGGTTATTCAATTTCATCCTCAGTCAAGCTTAGAATATACACAGCTGTAGCTTTTGTCACCATGAATCGACGGAAAAAAATGACTTCATCAAACTTATCGAAATAATTCACCCTTTCGAACACTTGTTTAGGCACCCCATACAAAATTAAATGTATTTTGTCCACACTTCATCATTGTCAAGCATGTTATTTTCAACTCTGCGGTCCATGCTCTTTTTCCCAAGACTTTTTCACATATTAGCTTGACCAGATACTCATTATATCGAAAACAAGGAAGTTAAAAGGATAGACAACAAACAACAGAACTAAAAGTATCACAAAAGTGAGGCTAAGTGTACCTTTTAAGCCATAAAAATCTAACTCCTAACTTGAACATGGTTTAGCTTACTCTCCTTTGACAGCAGTGCAAAGCCATGCTGTCATCCTAGGCCCACCTAAGTGTTACTGGTGCAACTATATAGCTGCAAGCAATCCAAAAAGACTGAAAAGCGAAGTGCCATTTCCCATGACACCGAAAATGTAGGTGCAGTCTTGATGCAGCCATACCACCATAGTAAGGATAACTTCATATACAATTCAAAAGCACACGTCGGATGGTACAAAGAAGCCGTACCAAAAAATGTTTGGTCTCTGGTCGCCGGTTTGGATTTATTAATATTTCCCATTGGGAAGAAGACATTTAGCGAGCCGAGCCGGTCTCATCTCGATCACAAAAAGCACCGACTTGCAGACTGGATGGACTACACGCATTAGACCGCTCTGCGGTTCGCTTTTTGTTCCATAGCGTATTCTGGACATGGTTCGGTTATTCTGTTTACAAACAGAGAAGCGGCGTGTCGGGAATACAAGAGCGATCATGTTGGTGCTCTCTTCAGGACCACCTGATGGGATATCAACTCGGCTCCACAACTAAAAGATATTTTGGAAATGATATAATTTTGTTCTTGCTTATTGCCTATGAAAACCTGATTATTTTTACTTAAATTCAATGTGCCAGTTGAGTCATTCTCACCAAATTCAGAATATAATGGCAAGCGAATGGATTAATATCACGAGGTTAAGAACAATGATTTAGTTGTTATAACCGCTTAGTGCATACAAAAATAAACGTACTGCTGCATTTCGTTACTTTCTACATCATTTTGTTTTTTAGTAATTCCATTCTAAAGTTTAAAGAAAGGAATTTAAATTCAGCCAATCAGTGCCAACCGCGCGAAGCATCAGCAATGCATTGTTGCTAAGAACAGCTCCGACTCGCAGACAGGAACAGAAGACAAGATAGATGAGCCAGCCCGCGTACAGGACCGCCATTTCGCGCGCCATCAGAATGCGGCAACACAGCACACATATCTGTCTTTTGATTGGCTGTTCGCCTTTAGGGCAGTGACGTCACTGCCCTAAGAGAATTCAAATATTTTCCTTATTTTCACGGCTTTCCTGTGCGCAAAAAAATCGGAGAAAAAAATAAGATGCTTTTTATGACGTACCTACTCTATCATATGCAACCAAAAAAAAAATTCATGATACTAGTCCATTATAAAATCTTTTATGCTTTTTTGTGTTATACTTTCTGGTAGCTAAGTGCCGTCTTCATAGTCGTCTCTTAAGTAATACTTAATGAGTAATACTCAAGGAATACTTAAGGGAGCCTCAAGAAGTGTGCCCTTCCTTGTGTATCTTGTTTCCTAGACAACATCCACGAGGCGGCGCGGCGGGAAAACATTTGGCGACGTTGTCATATTTCACATGTTATGCCTATACCTACGCATTTTTATGTCTTCTGTTATCTCCTGTTTTATGCCAGTATTTCGCGTTTTGTGCCGGAAATCTTTCAGGATGGGACAGAAACTGACAACACCTTTAGCGATCCAAATTACGTGACATTTCATCATCAAAGTTTTCATTTCAGCTTAACTTTTTGTAAATTTTGCATATTTTTACGTGTTTTTATCAGTATTATGCTTTCAAATTTAGTCTTCTAAGACGGATCTGAGCCGATTATCATTACAAAACCCTGACGGTTTTCGAAGATTTGTGAAAATTATATTGTTTTATTGTACATTTTGTGGTTAAGTTGGAAGCCTTTTTTATGCTTAAGTTTTAGGTCTGCTATCATCACGTTTAAACTATCACAAAGTCCTGCATATCCAAGGTCATTCAATTTTCTTTAGTCACAAACCAATAAGATGTACCGGCAGGTACTCAATAAAATTCAAGTTTTTCTCGATTAGATAGACATATTGTTTTTTTATCCAAAACTATTCCCAAGAAACCACTCTAAATGAAGAAATTTGCAAAAATAAACATAAACCAACAGTCTCAAATAGTAACAGAGAGACGTTTGCCCAACGGTAGCCATATTGCATTAGTGTGACTCCAAAAAATCAACCTACAACATCGCCTTGACTGCAATAAAATGTCATGTTAACATTTCGTTACTTGAGTATTACTCAATCGAGCTGTATGTAAGGACCCCCAAGTAGCTGTCGAAACACAAAACCATACTTATGGGACCCTTAAGTATCGACTATGAATACGGCTCTAATTTAGCTTGATGTAATCCATAAGATATAAACTTTGTCGAGCTACAAAACGATTTTTAGCTCTCACTGACGAAGAGCCTTTGTCTGTCTGTCCGTCCGTCTGTCCGTATACAAAAGATAGCCAAAACTACAGGAGCTAGAGAAAAACTAAATAAAGATTCGGAATCAGCATGAAAAAACTAGTGCGAGAAAAATCCGGTTTTGTCAATATCGCTTCCGGTTTAAAAAAAATTAAATTTTTATACCGACAAATTCCAAAGTGAGAGCGCTGTTTGAATTTACTCAAATAAATTCTTTAATACCTTTTTTTTAAAACTGACTTCCTTTCACGGAGTCTACACATAAATTCTGTCCATTTTTCAGTTTTTTTGTTCGTGTTATCGCTGTCACTATCACTCTAATCTGTGAGCTGCAAATCGTGTCTGCAAGAAACAGTTTTTTTATAACGGCATCATTAAAAACTTCTTTACTAAGTATTCACTCAGTTGAGCAGTCTCCCCCTCTGTTACCTTACAAATTAACGGAGGATAGGTTAAAGGAGAATTTTTTTGTTCGAGAACAATTCTGACTAAACTAAAACATTTCACCTAACTTCAAATGCGTAGTTAGAGAGTCCCAACTATTATGTTTGTTTATGATTACTTTGATTGGACCATTTATACAGGTTAACGGATGAGAGTATAATGCTTCACAGATATATTTTTACTTATATTTTCTAGGTGAATTTGACGTAACTTTTGGCTTGCAACGCGAATATCTAGTGGCTCACTATCACTTCACGACTTTGCTGTTTGAACGAATCAACTCGACACGAAACATTTTTACATGACTATTTCAACAACACTTTTGTATTTCCTGTAAATGGGTTACTGTTGGGAATATAAAACGGTTACTATCTTATATAGATGAAGATATAATGTCCAGATCTATGCCATGTAACAATGGATATATAATTATGTAAATACATAAACGTATTTTCAAATTAGTTTACTAACACTGTACGTGTAAACATCATGTCTTTGTTCTAACATTTTTATCAATGGCTGTAGGCAATAGTGTTAAAAAAACGACAAAAAGTCAAGTACTCCTTCAAACAGTCTCCCATACACGGCATCCACCTGTTAGCTACTTGGAGTAACGGGAGAACAGAGAAGGGCCGATTACATCCCGAATTAGGCTGTTTGGAGACGGCTTCTGGGTTCCCGTCCTCGACTCCCGTTTTACAAGCCATTCTGACTCGATAAAATGATAATGCGCCAATAAACCGGCAGCAGGGATGAGCAGACTAAGTGATTTCGAGACCGAAGGGAACAGAACAGCCGATGCAAATTGTATCAAAGCGAAGTTGGCGGAGGAAAAAGACAATACACGGTTTTGTCGCCTATTCGGGACTGGTGCGGTTTTATTTGAATTGTAAAGACGGCCAGGCCAAGGAACATGGGGTTGTTTCTCTTTCCTCGTTCTCGGCAGTAGACTATTTTGATTGTTTGATAAGAATCTCAAGAGGTCCCTTAAGGCATATATAGTCTCTCTATACAATTTGTCTCGATTAATTTATTTTATTTAATCGTGTCTGAGCTAAACTTGAATTAATTGGTTAGTTTTATAAATGTATTTCTTTAATTTTGTTTTATTTTTTGGTTTTTATTTTTATTTTGTTTACCAATACACATATAGTTAATTGGCAAATAGAGAAAAAAACACATAATATGTATATATTATATTTGACGACCACAGACGTCACAAGTCAGAAATGATTGTATTTTGCTGATATCTCTTTCCAGTATCTGACACACTGCAATAGCGTGTCGTTCGCTTTCGATAGATTCTGGATAGTGCAACGGGTTTTCAAGGATGGGCAAGATAAGAGATGCTCCATCGTCTGGTTCTTCCCGCAGGCGCATAAATAGTCCTCAGCGTATCCTCATCTTACTAGTTTATCCTCAGACCTGCCCATTTGGCATCTACTCCTGTTGAAACTTTTCCAGGTCCTCCATTCCAGTTGTGATCCGGCAGTTGGGTTCCAAGTTGGTATGTGGTTCTTTGTTAGCAGTCGCTTCCACAGTAGGTACGGTACCTCTTTGGTTACTGACTTTGAGTCTTTCAGTGGGTTCCTTGACATAATGAAATACTTCCTCAATTTAAGTCTGGATGCCGGTGGCATATAGAGAGGGAGACTTTTATCTAATGATTGTCTACTTCATTGTTGACCAGCTTGTCAATAACACTGTGTCTCGTATTCACTTTTGCTCTATCTAGTCTTCTCTACGTGTTTTTATAGTTAGCAGTATAGTATACAGTACAGTAATTACAAAATGCTTAACTCTTGAAGAAAATGCCTTCGGAATTTTATTAAGGGATGCTGAAGCAATGCTTGAAGTAACTGAATCTGGTATCATTAAAATCCTCTAAGTTATTAAAATGAAGAATACGCGCTTTACCGCTGTAATCTCCCTAGGGACAAGGTGTTTTTGCTCTACATACTGCAGTTCGGTGTTGTTTTCCTCACATATATAATAGGTTGACCTAATTTTACTACATCAAACCCTATTTGATCAAAATGTGACATAGGTAAGTAATGGGTTAGTTTTCGAACAAAATTTTATGACGGAATATTGATGTTACGTCCCCAAAAACCATGTAACTAACATTTTTACTTTTTACTGTGAACGTGAATTGGCTTAAAAGCACCTGCAAAGTTCAAACAAAATTTCGCACCAAAGCTGTGACGTAATAAATCTAAGCGTGACGTAATAAGTCTTTCGTGGAGCTATCCTTAGAATGTGACTGTACCTTGTCATCTGACCTCCTTTTCTCCATCTACAGACACAACCTCCGCTCCGTATTGATATTGACAGATGATTTTATATTTTCGTGACCGTAGATTTCAAACTTGGTTTTTTCTAATGGTATTGCGGTCAATTAAATGAAACAATTTTCCTTTCCACGACGTTTCGGTTTATTATAAATCTAAACCATCGTCAGGTGTCTATAAAGGATGATAAAAACAGGTAAATAGCTTATTGAAATGAGGTTTCTGCATCTTATCTAAATCAATAAATCATTAATACAGATATGTACGTTAGGTTACCACCCTACACCCACTCTCTAGCTTTTGTCACCACCACTTTCTAAACATCTGGTATTTTATGGCATCTTATAATTCCAAACTTTAATGGTCATTCTGTTTCCTGAATCCTCAGGGACGGTTTCGCTTGAAAATATGTAGCAAACTAAAACAAATTGTAAGTAGTGTTTTTATTTTATTTTCTTTTAATCAACAAAAAAAAAATTTTATGGTACATTGTTCTGTTATATATATTGCTAAGTAAGGTTTAATTTTCATTTTTACTAGATGTTTTCTTATATATATACATTTCATTGACTAGACACCATATTTACCTGTTTTTATCATCCTTTATAGACACCTGACGATGGTTTAGATTTATAATAAACCGAAACGTCGTGGAAAGGAAAATTGTTTCATTTAATTGACCGCAATACCATTAGAAAAAACCAAGTATTGACAGATGTTTGTTTACATCATTATAGGCGCTTTCCTTTTAACTGATTTATCTGATAAATCTCACTTGTGACGTCATGGACTCATTTCGATGTACGTTCCTTTTGTCTTCTGAATCTGAGTCTAAAGTGAGATATTTTATCCCCACTTAAGCCCATCTGCACAAGATCGAAAGGTAGATCAGTTGTCTCAGATCATTTAGATGTCAAATAAATCAATAAATGAGGTTAGAATTTAGTTTTTAGTTTAAATTTTAGCGGGTTTTGTGGTGTATGGATAGTCGATAGTGTATGGTGAGCTACGAAAAACGTAAAAAAATTGGTTATGGAAAGGATCGGCAGATTATAGAACCATAGCATATTACAAAATTTTGAGGATTGACATTTAATTGCACAAACACGTTCCTTTAACTCATCTGAACATCTGAGGTTTCCAACTGAGCTGAGTCATCTGATTTTTAAGTGATCTGAGTTAGTGCAGATGTAAAAGGAAAGCACCTTATATCTTGGTTAAATGAGATATCGTGACAGTCGTGACACCAAGGGAGGTTATGTATGCATGACACTAGTGACAGGCTGTTAAAGACGAGTGTTGCCGAATGACGAGTAAAATTGTGAAAAGTAACTATGAGACATTCTCAGAGTAAATTACATAACAATGCAAAAAATGGAATAGCTGTGCCATATAACATTTATAGTCTACAAAAAGAGGGAAACTAAATAAACATAAAATAAAGTCTACATCCTTTATAGAAAAACTATGCAAAATATTAACAACGTGACAACCTTGAATCTACGCCCAATTAAAATTAAAATAGGTCACATCCTATCTACATCCAGCATAAAAATCATTTTTGATTGGCTGATTTCTTAGGCGGGTGGTTTAAGGGTTTTAAATGAGCTCTTTTCAAAGGGATGATTTTCAAAATCTATCTTTACTCCACGTGGGCAGAAAAAAATTGAGCAAACACTGCCACCATTACAAATTAGAAACAAGCAATCCATTTCAGCTATTAGGGCAATATTAGCAAGTTGGAAAATACCCCATTCAATTATAGAATATTAGAAACCAATTTCGTGAATGCATTTTCTTTTAATTAACATAGTTTCTTTTTCGAAACATATTTTCATATTGCGTAAGAAGGTCTGTTAGATATTATGGTATGACGTCAATGTAAGCAATTTTCTAAAGTGTGATTATTTCAAGAATGCATGCAGATTGCATTGCCAGTATATATGTAACCTCGTTTGAATGTTTTATCAATGTATGCCCACATGCTAAAGCTAATTCTCACATATTACAGAAAGTGGAGCCTATTCATGAAAAAGGCATTCCTTTTAGTTTGAAGTTTAAAATTCCGGCTTAAGATTCGACAAAAATATATTATGCATAATACTAGCCCAATTTTAATTAAAGTTCAAACTACCTGCTGTATCCCAAGACCAGCGTTACCATCATCCCGTATTTTCCGCCATCTTCCTCTTCGGAACGAACAGGTGGATGTGAACGATTTATAATATACAGAAAGCTGACAACTGCTTGGGTACCATCTGCCCATCGAGGCTCGCGGTCGTACCTCGAGCCGTTCCATATGACCGCGTGCGGGTCATTGCATGTTTCACCACCATGGGTAATCAATCGCCTTAGCGCTAACCGGGGTGACTTGGCTCGTTACCAAATTGATTACATCCGTCTGGTTTTCAGTACACACACAAACGGAAGTTGGTCTAATTTTCTTCGGATTGTTATTGTTGGCCCTTATGGTGCGACCATTTTGGGTGGTCATTGTTTACAGATGTTCGACAGCGACCGTCCGATCCTGGCAGCTTTCAGAGGATTGTTTTAAAGGTTAGTGACGTTGTTTTGGGCTATGGTAGCTTTTTTCCCCCGTGTGGGGGCGGGTTAGAATATCTCCCATCGTATATCCTGCGTGTCGTAAAAGGCGACTAAAAGGAACCGAACTACTGTCGGTATAAACAGTAACCTCTTCTCGACCAACAGCTTTGGGTGGACGAGTTGAGAAGAGTCAGGACACCTTCTTGTCCTTGGGGTGAGAAATTGCCCCTAAAGGCGGATGAACCAGTAGATACCATCTGGTCAACGGCATGAGGATGCAGAAAGCAAATGGGAAACTACTGCATTAAAGATCTTAAAGATATCCCAAGAGAAACTCGTAAAATGAGTAAATGCATTTTACGAGTTTACAACATGTCTGTTAAGACATTGTGACTCTGATGATGAGCTTTTCGAACCTCATAAACAGATGAAATGGCCCCTTTCGAGTAGCTACTACCAAGGTACAAAGCACATTTAAGCGGGAGCCTCTAAAGGTTCCTCTGAAATGTTATTTTCGGCCAAAATATTTTTTTAAATTTCAACAAAGGATTAATAAAATTATGATATCCCGCTCGTTAAAAAATATTTCTCGAGCAGTTCACAGAGGACAATACATCAATAGACTGGGAAACGAGACTCTGCTTAAGAAAACTCCATAGTGTAATCTGCAATAAAAATATCAACGGCAAAACCGAAAAGATGATCTATCAAACAATAATAAGTACCATGACATATGAAGGGGAGATGTGGATAATTAACGAGAAAAACCAAAGGAGCATTCTGGCAACCAAAATGGAATACTGGGGAGAATGCTGTGGCCTCATCAGAAAAGACAGAATAAAAAATGAACAGATAAAGAGATAAAGAAGGTGGAAAAAGACGCTCTACAATATACAAAGGAAATAAGGTTCATATGGAACGGTCACATACGTAGAGCAGGAAACACATGGATTAAGAAGATTCCAGAATGGAGCCCCAGGGGAAAAAAAAGAAAAGGAAGACCTAGAAGATCCTGGAAAAGTGCTGAAAAACGGAGACTGGGAAGACCGCGAAAAATGGAAGACCTGGTTGAAAGAAGGGAGACGGAACTACATACCACATAAGTCAAGGAAACGCAAGGGATAATCTCGATCCAAAAAATCCCGGTATCTTGTTTCAACATTTTGAGCGATCCTCTTGCAAGTCAGTCTTTTAGGATATAGGTTAAAGCATTGCTGAAGTTTGGAATGATTTTTGACAGTCAAGTAGCTGTGGATGCGGTAGCATCACCGAGGATTGAATCAGCTATGGATGATGGTTTACAGCAATTAGGGATATTTGTCAATATGACATGGTAGGTAGTAATTCAAAATTTATTTGTGAAGTTATTCTGAACAAAGCTTAGGAAAATTAATATGGTTGATATTTGACTGCACAAGAGATGGGAGTTTTACTGGGCGGAATGGTAGAAACTGCAGGATTATAGGAGGAACCAAAAGATGACTAATCATGGGAAGGTCTACAAGTTAGTGAGTGTACGAAAAGTAGGGGCATATGAACTTAAATTCCAGTTCTTCTATATCGGGGGATGTTCACGCACAAGGCAGTGCCTTCTATGAATGACCATAATTTATTTATGTAGCCTTTAAAATGAATAAATAATAATATGTAATATGTAATGTAATATAGTACGATCTTTCCTAAATTCCGATCAGTAATAGTTCAGATGTTGACTTGGCCTAGTCCGTCAACATTTGTCGTCACCGCAGTCATGCGAGAGAAGCTTGAAAAAACATAATAATAATAATGATTTCAAGTAAGCCAAACAGGTTATGGCAGGTTCGGGAAAGTGCCATACGCTATATGACTTGGAAGATCCCATCTGCTCCAGATTCTTAGAAGAAGACAATACTTCGTTTGACTTCCTGGGCATTTATGCTGTGTATCTTAGGGTGTAGATCTTTAGCACGATGGAATTTGAATACGAATCTTAATACTCAGTAAACTCGCCAGATATATTGACATTTACCAGAAGGTTCGACCAAAAGAAATTATCCAAGAGGTAATGATTTTTATTGCTGGTTACGTGTGGTCCGCAAAAAAAGAGTCAAAGGTGGCCTGCTTACCTAGTTTTGCCTATTAATCGCTACTGCTTCTAATGCCAGCCTAATAGCCATGTTATAAAAAATTTTAGAATGTCAAGAAGTACGTCACAAATTCCAAATCTTCATATTAGGTCTAATAAAGCAATTTTATCAAGTAAAGGCACTACAAACCTGGAGTTTCTTGCATGCAATACCAATGACTGGAATGCGTAACGATAACTAATTATAATGAAATAATTGGTAGCAAACTTCAATAACAGAATCCTTTTGGCCGTCACACACATAACTTTAATGAACAAATTCTCCCAATTATGCTAATTTCGCAAAGGAGCTAGGCAGCAATAACGGTATTCATCGCCGACGTTAAATGCCAAATGGTATTCTGAATGTGCCACTTCTAATTAACGTGACATTCATAAATGACAATACACCTTGTCTCAGATTCACCTTGCCGTCGCTTGCCCGCAAAACATTCGGGATTGTTTTGGAACTGTCTAGTTGAAAATAACGTTCACTCGGTGCACCGAGTGCATCTTATCGGTGGTGCGTCTAAATTCTTGAACAGTGCCGTGCGCTTTTGGGATCACAAAACGTCGTTGAAAACTTGATACACTTACAAAAGTCATAGATAACCACAGATCACAGTTCAGATTTATCACTTTGGCGCTCCCGCCCAAAACTGTTCTGTGTCAGATCGCATACGCTAGATGGCACGTCACCCTCTATCGTCCTGTTTTATCTCTGCTGTCTTTAGACACAGAGGTTTTCGGCTTGGAATACTTTGGCCACCGTACATTAACAAAGACAAGTAGGGTCACTCGCCGTGCCGACTTTGATGTGAGTCTCACAAATGCGAGCCGCCTCGATTTGAGAGGCGGCTCGCATTTGTGCGACTCGTTTACCTACAGGGAATCCGACTGTGCGATATGGTCGACGTCAACCGTCGAAATTCACTTTACTTATTTGGGGGTCAATAGAAATGAATTCTATAGTATAGATAGAATATAATTTATTATTCAATAAACCATTCAACACAATAACTGCAGATGCAGCTACTGGGGTGGCAAATAGCTCAAGAAGTATTATAGATCATGTTTTGTCAGATAGATGTAGTAATTTGAAATGTACTATTCAAGTAGTAAGTAGTAACAGTCTGATCATTCATAATTTGTTGTCATTCACTTTAGGTGTAAACATAAAAGTACTTGCGACAAAATATAGAAAAGAAGTAAACAGAATAGATCATAAAAAATTCATCTCAAAATTTGAAAAGAATATTCAAACTACAGAAGTTCAACCATTTCAGGAACTAATTGACTTAATCACTTCTTGTAAAAAAGATTCGGAATTCAAAAAGACATATAAGATACGTGAAAATAACGACTGGATAAATCAAGAAATTCGCGAAATGATTGAAAACCGAGTCAAAATTTAAAAACAAAAAGTTAAAGAACCGGGAAACACGAATTTGGAAAATGAATTTAAAAAACTTAAGAGTCATGTCAATAATAAAATTAAAGTACTAAAAACAGATATTTTAAGAATCAATGGGAATAAGTAGGCACAAATATAAAAAAACCATGGGGCTATATACAGATCATGTCGCCGGCATTTTTTTGTGAAATACGCGCAAAACGCTATTGACAAACACTACTACTACACGATAGATCCGACCGATTGTATCCCGTGCACCGTGTCGCGTGATAGGTGGTGTTAGGTGGACTGACCCTGTAAACTGTAAACCACAGCTGTTAGCGTTCGGCTACTGCTCGAGATCGCCGGGCGCCAGAATCCGCCAGCTTGCGTAGTATCCGAGAGCACAGCAGGAAATACCACATTGGGGGCGGAGCTTAGAAAGACCCTACTTGTCTTTGTTAATGTACGGTGCCTTGGCCTAACTTTGACAGATTTAAAATGCAAGTGCTACTTCGTGAATGGCGATACCAATTTTATATTTTTGAGTGATATAGTACTTTTTTATGACTGTTTTCATGTGTACTATAACCATACGCTAAATAAATAAATTTCTGATAGAGAACTTCGAACCACAACTGAAGTCTATGTTGAGTACCGAACTGTGTTGAAAGCCGAGGTAAACGACATCGATTTCCAGCTGCATTATACAATTATAATTAGAACCATTAATGCTTCTACTATAGGCAAACAAATAAGGTGGAATTTTGTGACTGATTTTTCGTGAAGTAGATAACATAAAATGCCCCAAAAACGTTTGAGTAAAGGCAACTGCCGCATTAGGAAGGCTTTCAAGGCATGGTGGCTGGATCAGGTTTGAAAAAGTAAACATCCCAAGTGAAATGTGACGATTTGTTCTCAAGACAGGTCTTGGTTCAAAAAAAAACGTATAGCCAGTTACTCACAACCAATCCGATGAGTTTCTACGACAATGTAGTCGTCGTGACGTTTTCCACATAAAAATAGCCTGACGTAGGGTATGCGTCGAGTGAGTGAAAGCCAGGTTGCGCGCCTTGGAAGCCGTTCAAAACGCCATAGGTTCTACCACAGACTACTAAAGGTGCATAGAGAGGAATACGGAATTAATAAAAAGAGCTTTGATATATAAACGCATTTCTTAGAGATTTGAATTTGTAAAGCTCCTTTAGGTTTTTCAGTTGAACTATTTTCGCATCTATTGGTAGAAACTGGTCAAAAAAGTGCCGAGTGAAATTTTGTATATTTTGGGAGTTAGTGGTAATTTTTTTTACTTCTGTGCCAACGGCATAGACTGTTCTGGTCAAAAGCTCCGTGTTCTCTGTTGGCTTTGTTACTGTTTCTAGGAAGGGCACTGTTAATTAGAAGCCAATAATTTGGAATCATTGCTTGAAAGTAATCCTAATAATTGTATTGGGTATGTAACTCAACTGAATATTACCTAAATGTTTAAAAACGTTTGATTCGTTGTAATTCATTTATTGATATTTTTGTGACGTAGCAAATGTGAGGAATTGCAGAATTTTAAATCTATCGTTTGCCTGTTCATGGATAACCAATTTTTTTGGAATGATTTCTTTCTTCTATTTTTGTCATTTTTTCTTTTCCGGGCTATCTTTTATGATGCAGTTAGCTACAGCACTGTTAAAATATGAAAGTAGCCCATGACGTTGTTAACGAATTAATCAACTTAAAAACGCATATAACTATAAGCTTACGAAAATATTATAAATTACTTTTAAAAACTGTTCGCTACAACAGTGCCCCTTAAAATATGGCGCTGATGTGTCTAACCTCGGTATACATTATTTTGGCTTTGGAGTCAACGGCATCGACTGCTATAGTCATTAGCCTAGATATAATTTGCAATTTAGCGACAATTGTTTTGGGGCCAGTTATTGTTCGCAAAGATCATGTGGAGTATGAGCCACCAAAGAATCGTTTTTGGAATTGTGCCAATATTCGTGTCATATTTAATTGGTGCTGAGGTGACCAGTTGCAAGTTTTTCTGTTGTACTGTGAACTTAGGTACCAAATACGAGGAACATGTATGTATTTAATAAACTGACGATACTTTGAAATTAAATGCTTAGTTGCAACAACTGCGACTGACCACGGCATATGATTTTATTGCTATGTTTTATGGCACAGAAATGTCAATTGAGCATTCATATATCCCTATCTCTGTTTAATGTGTAGTGACCGCAATCAAATGGGCATTATGGTTGACATACCTGATATTAGTCAATCCTTGATGTCCTACTCGTAAATTTGATATTGTCCACACCCTCCCAAAATATAAGTAATAATAGTTGTTTCTAAAATTAATCACTGATCAAAGATAGATACACCAATAGTTTTAACATAGCAAAATAAACCTTTGTATTTTTTCCTAGCCATACTGTAGAAACCACCTAACAACGCCGTTAGATGGCGCTATGGATTCTGCATTCTGTTGTTGAGTGCTGTTTTGTGACTCTAGTGAGGTAGTTTGATAGTTCTGTGGGTAGTTGAGTGCCGCGGATGGCACCGTCAGCCCCGTCCTGCCAATAGCGTCTCACACAAACATTTGTCGTGTCTCTCTTGGTATAATTAACGCGGTATTTATAGTGTGCAAGGGCAACGATCAGCATTGCCGCCGTCGAAGCCGCCGGTATACACGTTCTGAGCATCTCGCTGGCTTCGGAACAACGCGACATATCGCATCCAACACAATCACAAATCATTCCACTGCGGCATTTTTTTGGTTCATGTTGCTTCAGAATCATTCTTCAGCCGAGAAAAAGTTTCTTTAACTTTGCTAGACGAAACTGCTCAATGAAGATATCTCTATCAGGCTTCACTACCCAGAGTGTGAGACTACAGAAACTCCGTATTTCGTAAGATATGTCACGAAATGTTAAACATTACACTGTAGCGAAGGAATTACTGCACTCTTGCTTTCCATTGCTTCGAAATTACTCTATACTATGTTGTCATCAGAATTGATGGCACCAAAGGAATACAAGCTGAGCAAAAGACAATGCCTTCAAATCTACTACAAATTCGTAAATTGTATGAAGATCAGTGTGTGTTATGCCGAACATGCGGAATTACCGAATGCAAGTAATTGGCAAAAATTTTCCTAATTCATGGAATAGGCAATCTACTTGCCGTTTTCATGGGATGAGCAATTTTTGAGAATTTTGCTGCATATTCCACGGAATGGGCAAACTAGCTATATCACTATCTAATGGGTAACAAACGACAGACTGCACATTTTTTTTTTGTTGTCAACTCTATACTTAAATACATATTTTTCAACCTTTTTTCGCTCCTGCAAAGTTTGATAATTCATTCTAACTCTTTACCTGATCAAATTTGCTATCTCTGTTGACGTAAGGTTTCTTGGCTATTTATGACTATTAAGATTTCAATTACTTCTTTTGCGTTTGTATCCACGCATCCTAATAGGCATGTCTACTACAGGTAATCGGCAAGGCATTGAACATTCTACGGAATAAGCAGGGACGCTGCCGATTACACGTGTTAGAAAAAATTTTGTGGCAGCAAGATATAGTGTAATATCAATGTGTATTATTTTTGTACTCGACCTTTTAGAAGATTATATCATTACGGTCTAGTGATGAGAACAGTTTGATTGGCAATAGGTCAAAAATGAACGATGCTTTTTCTGCTAAATATCATATTATACTGATGAACAACGATCAATATAACTAGCTACTATTCTCATCCTATTTGGTAAAGGACAAATTATGACACGGTTTCCAAATGCTGAGGCTAGTTTATAGTTTTAAACTGCAGAAGTGTAATCTTCTATGTCTTTATCAAACTTGTTTTTTTTCCTAAGTTGATCGACATTGAAACAACAAACAAAATAATGACTCAAAAAATATGGTCGTAGCGAGAAATTATTGATATATTATGTGGGTTAAGTTGAAGACCAGCTATAGGCCTTCTAAATGCTGAGCTTCGCCCTTTTATACTGTAAACCATTTTATTCAGTCATTTTGTTAAAATATTAATGCAAATGTTTACAGCGGAATAAAGCATATTATTATTATCAGGGTTGGGCTTATAATACAAGACCTGGAAAAAATCCTGCAAATTGTTAGCATTAGGATTTTCTGACAGGAATTGTTGAAGGTTTGTTAATTTATCTATTTCATCTACAGCAGAGCTTTAGCAGATTAACTTACAAGTGCCCAGTATCAAATGATTTTTTTTAATTCAATTTGTATGATAATATTTACAAAATATGTTCATTTGAAATCGGGACAGAAAATCTTGTGTTGTGCCCAAGTATTGTCTTAGGATGTAAAAATGATTATTCGAAAAAATGTAGTTGACCCTAAAATCACTTCTAAATAGTTAACTGTCAAATATGCTATGATTGTATTGGGGAGGCCTTCTCTGCCCAATATATTAAGATATTATTAATTAATTTTGAAAAGTTAACATCTGAATATGAAAATTTGCGACTGGTTTATGAGCTGCTGTATTTGCCAGGGGAAGCCACTATAAAATCTTTCTTTTAGACAGGTTTTTGGCTATATTGAGGCGAAAGAGCCTTTGATGATATCAGTGCTATAGTGCCTGTTGCATTTCACAGTGGTGGGTCGCGTAGTTATTATATATGTATATCACCCATTCTATACTCGGTCCAGCGAAGAAAAAGAGCGCAAAAAATTCATGGTGTTTACGTGCTCACGATATTTGCTAGACCTCTTACCACGGTAACCACCGACACGACGGTAACAGTCTTTCCAGGAACGATAAATGGACAGTGCTATACAATAGTGACGTCAGCCACCGATCTCTTGTGTTGAGAAAATTAGTTTTGTATTAAGCCGCCTTCTGGACTGTACTAAATAAATATGTTAAATTAAATAAGATGTTGTAAAAATATGTTCTTATTATAATTCTTTACATTCAAATAAAATTAGGGAAAAATTACCAAACCAGACATAAGATTTATTACAGCAGGAATGGACCACCTATCTACCCAAATAAGCTGAAGTACGCTGAGTTTAACAAAGTTGCTTTTTCCTCAATCTCTGAATCTGAATCACGACCACTTCTTTCAAGATGTTTTTAAAATCTTGACTTTGGAGATACTTTCAAATGAGACATGTTTATTAACTGGTCTGCCGACAAATATACCTTCAAACAATAGGTTCAACCTAATCTTGTACAGTTTTGATAATTATGAAATTCCTTGTGGCACAACGCCATCCACATCGTGTTCGTTTCAAGAGGCGGTCTGCTATGGTGTAAGCTTTCCTATACGGCCAGGCGACAAAAATTCGCTCATCTTGCGCGTGGTCACTCTTTTTCTTCGCTGGACAGAGAATAATTATCTGATTGACTCCTCCAAAAAGAAGTTTCTGACTTCTCTTTTCTAGCCGTTCAAGCATAATTTTTCCGAACATGGAAATTGTGGATGCGATATCGTAATATCTGAGTGTTAATGTATATTGGTGTCGATGAAGAGGGATCTCCATCGTCCAATTACCCAGTTAACAGTCGAAGTGTCAACGAGGCATTTCCTGCAGCAGCAGCAGCAGCAGGCGGCGGAGTTTGGAGAGCCCTCGAGCTCATCGGAAGTCGCGCCGGCGGCGGCGGCCGTCGGAATAACGCAGTTAGCCGTGATTTCATTAAGGGCAGGCCCACATGTTACTGCCGATGCTGCTGCTGCTGGAGGTCGCGGCGTTTAACCAGATGCGATCATCGGGTCATGGGCGCTATTAACGCCCGCACGATGTCAACTATCGCAGTGCCGTCGACACCAAGGGGGGCGGGGAACTGTGATTCAGTCTCAAATTGCAAATTATAAAAAATTATGATTCATCCACCAATAAAATGATATATGTTAACGTTATTTGTCTTATGTGATACACAGGCTGCAATTACAAGAGACATCTCCTTTGGGATCCAATAACAAACCATAAAGAAAGCTAGAAAAAATCATAGCCCACCTAGACCCTTAGTATGGAAAACATTGATCAGATCTTTCCCTAAGAAGTATATCCAACCATACTGAGCTACCTAGTCAAATGAGCAACAAATAAGCATAGGGGAAAATTTCAGCACGTCGTGCCCAAAGCAGTTTTATATGTTACGGAATGTTTAAGAGCACAGGGATATCAAAAATTGAAATAACTTAGGAAAGTTTTTTATCCGGTAACAGGCATACATAACACAGAATACCTAGAAAACACCATATAAAATGATATATGCTGACTTTTTTTCGGCTGATGTTTTTTCTACGACCTCAAAGCGTTATTACAGAACATAAGAGTATCCTAGTTGCAACATTGATAAATCCAAAACGACAGCCAGTAATGTAGTATCAGTATATTATGATCGAGGTGCTATTTGTATGACCATATTATGTGATATACAGGCTGCAATTACAAGAGACATCTCCTTTGGGATCCAATAACAAACCATAAAGAAAGCTAGAAAAAATCATAACCCACCTAGACCCTTAGTATGGAAAACATTGATCATACTTTTCCCTGAAGTATATCCACTCATACTGAGCTACAGTCACGTGAGCAACAAATAAACATAAAAGAACAAACAATTTCAGTACGTCGTGACTAAAGCAGTTTTATATATAAGATGGCATACTAAACAGAGAAAATCTTGAAAACACCATACACTGAGTGTCTCATAATTTCCTTGACACGTGATTTGCTCGTAACAAATGAGGGTTCAAACGAAGTGGTATCTTTGAAAGTACTATAGGGTCTATCATACCATGCTTCCAAAAAAAATGTTTGTACCTCAACTCTTAAAATTATTTACCCTCAACTTTTTTTTAAATGGCACCCAATAGTTTTTCTTATACAAAAATTTAGTCCTTATTTTATTTAAAATCTTGTAGTACCTTTGATTTTATTCACAAATCTATTTTCTTCGTAATGTAATAAACATAACATTCTCGTAACAAAAACAGATCAAAAACAAAACCAAATGGACCTTTCAAGGGTACGAAATGGCCTATCAAACAATGATCTCGAAACATGCTTTTTTCTCGTTAACCAGCCCCTAAAACTCACCCCAACTTTTTTCTCAAATAGCACCCCACAGTTTTTGCTATACATAAATGAACTCAACATTTTATTTAAAATCATAAGAATGAGAGAAATAAAATACAGATTTATTTGAAGCGTAATATTTTCGTAATACGAAGAGGATAAAAAAGACATTTTTGTTAAAAGCATGATATGATAGGTCATTTAGTACTCTTAAAACTCAATTAGTGTCATTTTTTATCCGTCTTTTTTTGCAAAATATTAGGCGTTAAATCAATTCTCATTTTATTTATATTGTTCTATGATTTTAAGAACAACAAAATTAGTTTGCGTAAAACATCAAAAGTACAAGTTTTTAAATAAAATAGGGACAGAATTTATGTATAAAAACTAACGGGGGGTTATTTGAAAACAAAAAGTTAGAGGTGAGTTTGCGGCGATGGCGTTCAATGGCGTTAAAAAAACGTTTTGAATGGCATGGTATGACCTTCAGAACTACAACTCAGTTCTTACTTGAACCGTTTATCGTTAGAAATATATCACGTGTTAAGGAAATTCTGGGACACCGGGTATATCGCATTAACTTATCAAAAAATGAATTCAGGTGGATAAACCGCGGGATACACAGTATAACGTTTGACCAGATCTGGGTAAACTAAGTAATAATATTCAAGCTATGTTGCCAAATCTTTGCCTTAACACTAATATCATTATTATTGCATTACCATTACTGCAAATGCCGTTTACTTTTGGTGCACCAAACTACATTAATTAAAGCTTATTGCAGGATAAAAAAAACTATTAAATCAAGATTTTCGGAGTCTTGGAAAACTCGCTAGCCTGTACAAGTTATGCTCAATTTTCATTACCTACTAGTGTTGATTTATAGATGCGATCAGTCTTAAGATATCCAAGCAGCAATTTTAGAAGCAATATCCCTTGAACTAACAAATTCTCTTCTTTTACACAAAGACCTATAGTGCGACAGTTTTCTAAGGAGTAAGCAGTTTTCAAACAGGTCACCAGGATCGCCGACAGGCTAAAATCTAAGACTTCCTCCGCGTATTTTCGTCAGCTAGCTAGAAAGAGCTACGGAGAGGAAAAGGGTGAGTTATAGCCTGCTTAGACCAGCGTTCGGAAAACACCAAGTGGAAAATAACAGTGCCGCAGACACAAAATTTCTGGCGGGGTAAAATAGATTGCGAATACTGTATGAATGAGCGAATATTTGGTTGAAGTCCAGAGACCATAGAATTATAACCATTTTTGTTGGGAAATGTAATGCCTACTTGGCTAAATATGATCGTAATAATAGTATTTTCTCATCAAGGCAATAAACCTACAGGCTAAAAATGTTTAAGTCAAATTTATAGGACGTTGTGGCGGCGGACAAATATTGGCTATATTTATATAGCATTCAAAATTCGAGACTACAATGGGTTACAACAAAATAATAATAATTGAGACTCCAAAAATCATATATTTCTAAGTGAGCAATTTGACTAACTTTTTTAACCTCAAGACATAATTTTTTTGGGAATCTCAACAAATGATTACCTTCTAATGGACCGCTTCTATTGACTGCGTTCCTCAAGAAACTAAGCTTTCAACATGTATTTGAATTAGATATCAGGGCAGGGGTCCAAGTTTGAAATACAACATTTTACGATGATATTGTCAATTTATGAATATAAGTCCTGATCGTAAAGGCAGTGGTATTCTTGAAGAGACAGTGCATGTATGTAGTTAGATAATTCTTCCTGTTTTTTTTGTGACAGGTCACTAGCAAAACAAGTTTTGGTATACTGCTGGAAATTGTATGGAATATTTTCTGAGATTCAAACAGCGCCCTGAGAGGAAGTGCAAAGTTTAAAGACGATGCTCGAAGCGAAACATCAAAAACTAGTATTTTTCTGTACTTCTACATATGGTCACAGTATCCATGCTCCTGATTTGACGACATCATCATAGAAAGTTCTAATGACTATTAGTTTTCTAATGCCATACTGTAAAAACCGATAATCATCTCGGGTATTAAAAAACTTAAAACCCTTCTGCTGCATAGGCACCACTTTATACAGGGTGACATAGAAAAAAGTACATTGCATAGTGCCACACAATAGGGGACACTAAAATAAGAAAAAAAGTTTCTATGAATATGGGTCCGCAAGACCTTCAGTTAAAAGATACGGGGGTGTTGAATTCTAATTTTGTTTGCATTTTTTTTAATATCTTCCGCCAGAGACACAAGAAATAGATAAAATATGATATACAGCGGTTTTTTATCATGCTAAATTCAAATATGATCTTATAATTTTGTGATTATTGACAGAGGGCGCTACATACAGAGTTCCATCTCTATTGAATCAGTCCTAACTTTTTTACTGTACACTATATGTCATTTTAGACTGAAAAAATTGTTATCCCTTCTTTATACGTAAGAAAGATATAACTTGTCCAAGTCGCTAGTTAAAAGACGTGGGGTGTTGAATTCTAATTTTGTTTGCATTTTTTTTAATATCTTCCGCCAGAGACACAAGACATAGATAAAATGTGATATACAGGGGTTTTTTATCGTGCTAAATTCAAATATGATCTTAATTTTGTGATTACTGACAGAGGGCGCTACATACAGAGTTCCATCTCCATTGAATCGGTCCTAACTTTTTTACTGTACACTATATGTCAGTTTCGACTGAAAAAATTTGTTATCTCTTCTTTATACGTAAGAAAGGTATAACTTGTCCAAGTCGCTAGAAGCAATGGTTTCAGTACAAATGCACGCAAATTATTCAATGTATTTTTTTCTCTGTCACCCTGTATACTGGAGCTGATGCGACTTGAACGTAAAACAGCATTCTTTGGACATTTGTCTGTTCTATTTTTGACTGTAAGTATATCTCTTTAAGTCCCTATAATTATTTAGTTGTAACCCTGTATATTCTGGTGATGGTGCTAATGGGGGGAAGACTGTAGCCCCAAATGAGCCATGCCTGATTATTATTATTTACGTGAATCCAATCGAAAATTGTAGGACATTAACTCTCAGCACACCACGCTGACCGCATATAACTTTTAAACAAGCATTCGTCGTTTATAATCAATTTATGTAAGCCGTTCTCAATCACTCTTCATTCAATTTAAGATTACGTCCACCGCACCGCCCGACAGTAATTTCCATTAACAAAAACGAAACCGTCCGCAAGCAGATCTCCCACCGCGTAAATGGTCCGTAACTTTGGCCCAAGAAATCCGCGCACATCCGGCGCCTTTTTGGAAAAAAGATTGATTTTAGCGAAGAAAGAACGGAAGACTGAGGGGTTAGGAGTACTCGGTCAGCGCGCACTATTTCATTTTAATGGCCCCTCAGCTCCCGGATTCCATTAAACTGCTTCTCCTGCGAAGTTTACTTTTGCCACTGGGACCATTAGTTTGATTCACCAGGAAACAATCCTGCCAGCGATTGATAGATGGACGTGACGCCCGATACAGAGACGTACTCGGCTACATGCAGCGGATAGAGCAGTAAAAAGAGTAATGGCGGCGTTTTGTTAAGTGTCAGCTACTCTCAGATCTAGCTAAACGGCAAAGTTTATTGTCTCAGTAATTATTGTGCAGAAATGTATGACATGTTTCAATAAATGCTCCTGATTTGGTTTTCAGAAGTACAGAATAGGGTAACAGGGGCTTTTGTATTATATAAACATGAGCATAAGCATAAGGTAAATAATATTATTGATATAACAACTCAGAAAAAGTAACAGTAGACGAAAATGAAAAGCGTGTTCCTGTGTGGAGTTCGTATTGGGTATTGAAACTTTGTTTGAGAGTTACATATCAATTTTAAGCAGTTATTGCCAAAAATACTTCTGAATAGGTTATACTATCTAAACAGTCAATTATTTTTCATAACCCACAGTTGAGCAGTGGGTTATGAACACTGCCTGCTAGATACTGGTATGCGCATATGCGTCGTCGAATCAGTTTCGAATTTTTCAGCTTCAAGTTCCGTGAGAAAAGAGGTTAGAATAAATTGGTAGACCTAAAACATAAACAAACAACAAACCTTACAAAATTATCCCTTACTTCACCACGAACAGCAAGTACAATTGCGCATGCGCTAACGTCTTTCTTTGGGCTTAGCTCTGCGAAAGCAGTTATTGACTGCAAACATCGCTATGAAACGCAACCGCTAATTGGTGACAGTATTTATTTCTATTAGTTCTATTCATAGTTTCGGTCATAGATAAAGTACAGTATGCAACTCGCGGTAACGGTAATAACTCACTTGTTGATTTACAGCACTCGCCTATAGCTCGTGCTGCAAACTTCATCTGCGTGAGTTGTTACAGTCATTACTGCTCAATGAACAATATACTTAATGCTTCTAAACTGTGGTTATCTGATAGATGTTAACAACTAGGGTTCCAATACCTGACTTCATTTTCAAGTTGTTTGACATGTCTGGTCTTGAAATAGAGTCAAGCGCTTATAGTTTCAACTACCTCAAAAATCAAGCAGTTTGTTACAGCTCGAAATGTTTGACAATACTGGTGTATGACAATATTGATCTTGATTTGAGATCTAGGCAACCACAATATACTGCAATAATAATCGTTATTGAAAAAACGAAATCCATCTTAAAAAGCATTGCAGATTAATATAGAGAAGTAAAAAACAAGTAAAGTTAGTTATGTCGAATAGTAACAAAAACATTATACTTGATATCGGGCCAAGTAGTGGCGGTTAAAGTAAAGTCAAGTTGATTCTTTATGAGTAGTTTCTTGATAAATCCCTAGTAGCAACATAAGATTTTTCAACGAAATCATCGAAAAGTAATGACTGGGGGGGATCTTCAAACCAATTTCAAAACTCCAAGACCACGACTCATGGCAACATAATATTATTAGCTAGCAGATGAAACGGAGGAATATCTACCATCCAAGACATCTGTCACCAACTTTACCAGGTTGGCATTCCATATATTGAGGATTCTCTTCAGATCCTGACAGCTGTAATTACCTGGATAACTACAAGGCTCAGATCAAATCATGATTAAAATATTGCTCATAGCTATCAGATGAGCCTAATCAGACTAAAGCATCGAACAACAGCAGGGAATTCAATATTTTACAGATACTACCATTGCAGAGCTATCTAGGATTACAACACAAAGGGCCTTCAAAATATGGAACACTAGGAAAGACCAACGTGCCTATCTCCATGAGGCCGAAGTTTCCTCTGCTTGAAACATGCTTTTCTAAAGACGTTATTTTGAAGAACACTAGCTATTTGGTATAACTTGCAGGAGACTCTATTATGCACAGGTACAGCTACATAAACAATCTATCTTTGTGAGAAACAAGTTCGTTAGTCACCCCACTGGCTTGAAACATCTAACAAAATGCAGCCTTATTCACAAAATCCGGTTAAAAAAATTGTAAAGTGAAGGAAGAATTCTAACGCAAAAGGAAGCGAAACCGCATGCGAAAGCGTACGACCCGGTAATTACGGCGCGGTTCTTGCATAACCTGTAAACAAAAGAACACAAGTCATACAAAACCTCAATGGCCAACCCCTCGCCGCCCTTTTTTAGAGCCGAAACCGCTGGCGAGTAATTCTACCCGCGCCCATTCAAATCAGACTCAATCAAGGTGGCCGGGCCGGGATACATGCGGAACGGAACCAACTCCCCCGCCAGACGGTCTTCTTTTGTTAGCGACCAGGGGTGTGTCAGGCAGTATATTCCGAAGGTGATACTAGGCTAATACTAATATACAGGGTGTAACTTTTAAGGATGTCCACACCTATACCACCATGTAGATCTCGCTGAGCTGATCATTTTTCGATAAGCAACATGGGTCCAAAAACGAACCGTTACGGAGATAACGCTACCGAAAGTTATCGTTGCTGACGCTTTAAGTTAGGCAATTCATTCAACGCCTCGTAATTGGCAGAGGAGAGAGGGGGTTACGCATAAGCTGCTAAGACAGATTCGGCTTGTCAACATTTAATCATCATGGCCAAAATGTCAAAAGTAAACCAAACAAACAAAACAAGAGAAACATTGCAAAAAACAACAACAAAAAACACCGAGATCAGTCAAAAATCAGTGAAAGAGAGGCTCCACGTGGCCATCGCCTTCTTGCTTGCACAATCTGGCTCGATGGATGACCGATGCAGTGGCAGCGTTGATCACCTATGGCTGCTCCCTGACGTCTCCAGCTGCTGCAATGATGCGTGTAATCAGCTCTTCTGCTGTGTGCGGTGCACCCCCTTGGTAGAAAAGTGCTTCCAGGTGACCTCACAGGGAAAAATCCAGGGGATTGAGATCCGGAGACCGCGCCGGCCACGCTATTGGCCGCAAGGCATCGAATTAATTGCCTAACTGCAGGCGTCAGAAAGGACTACTTCCGGTAGCGCTATTTCCGAAACGGTTCGTTTCCGGACCCATGTTGCTTATTGAAAAATGATCAGCTGAGCAAGATCTACACGGTAATATAGGTGTGGACATTCTTAAAAGTTACACCCTGTAGATAAAATAATACAGATCTTTTTGCCACCTAAATGCGTTCGGAAAAGTACGAAACTGTTGGGACAAGGGAGTTCCAGGAAGAAGTCTGGTAAGTCCGAACAAAAGGATGTTATCCAAGGAAACCATAAGGAATTTGGTCCCTTGAGCTTTAAGATGAAGCACTGACACTACCTAATATTGAGGAAAGGCAAGGATCATTTTGTTCCGTTTATGATACCAAGATAGGTAAATTTTTGTAAACCTATATAGGAGGTACTTTGCATTTTATGGAAATTGAAAACGGAAAGTTCAATCCCATCCACGAGGCGTGATGTGGTCTCTCCTACATATGTATGTATCTTTGATTTAAAATTCTGCCAAGTACCTCGGAACTACCCTGGGCAAGGGTATGCACACTGAATCGTTATAACCAAATTCGAAATTACGTTTCGTCAACTCTACCATATGTAATGCAGAACTTCAAAATTAAGTTTGGTGAACAAAATTAGGCTATACAAGATGATCATTAGACCGCCAATTACCTACGCATGTGCGGCTTTGTGTTTTCTCGCCAAAACGCACATGCGAAGCCTGCAGGTTCTGCAGAACAGGGCATTACGGATAATAGCTAACACCCCATAGTATGTTTCTAACGATACTATTCACAGGGACCTTGACATCCCTTACTTGACGGATTACATTAAACAGCAAGCGCAACGACGTTATAGTCAAGCGGAATCAGACAGCAACCCTCTGTTGCGCGAGTCAGTGAACTACACAGTCGAGAAAGTACGCAAGCAACAAGGCCACGGCTCGCATTGTGATCAAAATTAAATCGTGCAATTTTGAAAACTACATTTTTTCTCTTGACATGGAACCTCAAAATAAACCCTTTTGGTTAAACCCAAAAATGTTCGAACTCTAATCGACTATGTTAAGCTTCTTCTTCTTCTTCTTCCTTCTTTATTTTAGGCGAATCGCCTGTTTCATTCCTTCCTATCTCTGCCTACGCTGCTAAGTTGACGCTTCATCGTTTTCCGGGACGTTCTGGACTTCTGCGACCTAATGGAGACTTGTCGCGTGCAATTCTAACTACTTCTTTTGTCCATTCTACTTATGTGCTCGTTCCATTCCTTTTTTCTACCTTGTACCCATTCATTGATGTTTTCTACCTTGCACTTTCTTCTTATGTCTTCACTTCGCTCTCGATCAAAAAGTGTTTTCCCAGTCATTGACTGGGATGACTATGTTAAGCTAAACCTTCCAACTGACGACTTCCTCCTTTTTGCTCTTCTCATTCATTCCTTTCCTTTTCTTTCTTTACTTCTCCCTGACTTTGTCTGGTCACTGGGTAACCAGACCTGACAGACCGATTGATCGACACGACTGTAATTAAGAGCAAAGGTCCACCAGACCGCTATGACAAGCAATGACGAGTTGTATCTTTGATTGTAACTTTAAGATGACTAGAGGACGAGGAGTAGGTATAGGTTAGTGAAGAGGCAGATCTGGTTGACAGAAGACTCACTCACAATGGCTTTCTACCCTCAGGCGATATATACTTATGTACATAAAATATTTGTACATGTAGTCACAAAGGGAAATAAACATCCAATGATGATGATTCAGAATTCTAAATTGAGTAGCAGTTTTTCACTCTTCTGGTGTCAGGTAATATAGCAGTGATGGATGCTCGTTTGCCTGACGTCCTTTGCATATAGAATCTTTAAGTCTCTATACTGTATGGTTGGATATATACCATGACGCGTCAGCAATACCTTTGAGGATCTTGGACTGAGCTCGTTGGACGAGAGCTGTATTTAATTTGCTGGCAGTTCAATACCATATGTCCAAATTCGTTTAATAACAGCGTTATGAATGGGTAGTTTGTTTTATATTGCTAACTGGGATCTACCCCTATGAGACACCTCCGTTGCTTAACTTTCCCGTCAGCTTGTTCTTTTTTCTTTATCAATTGTAACTTTTAGTTGAGTTTGCTGTCTATATACAATTCTACGTATTTTACGCTTTCTTGTTGAGGTATTGCTACTTGGTTTAAGGTTATTGGAGAACATTGGCCTTTGCGGAGAGTGAACGTTATGTGTGCAGTAGAAATAAGTAAAATCATCAAGCAAAACGATATTTTTTTATAGATCAAAACGTAAATATTTCTGTTGGTCCCCGTAGTCCTTCCCTCATACCACGTACACGATATTCTCTAGTTTGTTTTCTATTGCTAGCTTGGATCTACGCCCTATGAGCCTGCTCAGTTGCTTAGCTTTCATGTCAGCTTGTTCTTTTTTCTTTATTAAGTGTAACTTCCAGTTGAGTTTGCTGTCCATATACAATTCTAGGTATTTGACGTTTTTCTGCAGGGGTATTTCTGCTTGGTTTAAGAATGTTAGAGGACATTGGCCTTTGCGGAGAGTGAACGTTATGTGCGTAGCAGAAATAAGTAAAATAATCAAGCATTTTTTTTTAAATTAAAACTTAAATATTTCCGCTAGTCCCCATAGGCCTCCCCTTATACCGCGTACATGGTGTTCTCTCCCTCGTTACGGTCCTTCTTTTGTTGAACGGAACAGCAGTGCGTGTGCGTA
This sequence comes from Callosobruchus maculatus, assembly GCA_951848785.1. Lineage (NCBI taxonomy): Eukaryota > Metazoa > Arthropoda > Insecta > Coleoptera > Chrysomelidae > Callosobruchus > Callosobruchus maculatus. Next base: position 43,559 of record CATOUR010000171.1, read on the forward strand.
CGTAGTAAACGTGCGTTCGGGCGCACGTTCGGCTGTCTTCTGCACTCACCATCGTTGTTTCCTTTCCGTTGTGTGGTGTTCCTCGCTCTTTTTTGTTTAAATGTCAGCTCCAGATGTTCTTAATCTGCAGGCTATTTGTGCCCACCCTCTATTTTCAGCGGTGCAGCACCGAGCCACGTCGCGTCGCGTCGGTCGGGTGAAAAAATAAACGCTGTGGATTTTGTTGGGATACGACGGATGACGTGCATCCCATATCGGTTTCACAAATTTATCCTTTTCTTTGATTTATTCTTCGGAATTGCACGGCGAAAAATAAAGCGACTTGGATGTATGATCGCGTTCACCATAGTCATAGTGAAAAATAGTGGTATACTCAAATTTCAAAAAAGTAAAAGAAGCTGAGTTTCTCAAATTTTGTAAACAACATTATTATTATGGTCTATGAAAGACTTTGATTCGGGGTGTCAGGATATTCGACCAGAATATGGAGATAAGAACATGGAGCCTTAAAACGCTCAACTTCATATAGGGTGTCAAAGTTTTACCTTTATTTTCGTTTTTTTTCTCAACTACTTCGCAATAAAATGGCACAATGATCTAACATTACGTATCTAGCGAGAAACCAAGATTTAACCACGGTTTTGCTATCATGGATAGAGGGCGCCACCTACGGTACACCGAACCCTTTCAAATTATCAAAACTTCTTTCGGGTTTGGTACATCTATGTGAATATTAAAATATTCGTTTCCTCAATATGTTTAACGTAAAAAAGGTATACTTTGTTTAAGTTCCTGGAGGTAACCGTTTTCGAGATACCCTTTATTGAAATTTCAAAGGCACCCCAATTGCAAAATGTGATCGATAGAATTATCGGTATTCTACACGAATTTTTGATCTAATTAGATCAAAAAACATGTTTCAAACATATCTAATTTTTAAAATAGGTGGTGTTGAAGTTTGTAATTTACAATTCAGTCGCATTGGGAATTTCAATGAACGCTATCTCGAAAACGGTAACCTCCAGGGACTTGACTTTTTCACGTAAAACAAACATATTATGGAAGCGATTTTTTGACACATTGATACATTAGTTTGGAAAAAAGTTTTAATAATTTAAATGATTCCAATGTGTCGTAGGTTGCGTCTTCTATTCCTGATAGCAAAACCGTGGTTGAATTTGGATTTCTCGCTTTAAAAAACCTCCGATACGTTGTGACATTTTATTGTGGAATAATTGAGAAAAAAAACGAAAATAAAGGTAAAAATTTGACAACCTGTATCTTGAAAATTAAGCATTTTAAGGCTTCATGTTCCTATCTCAATGTTTATAAAAAATGTGAGGTCTATCACCTGTCAAGAGTTGTCCGTCGAATATTCGGACTCCCTGTTTGAGCGGCAGTCATAAATATGGCTTGATTTCTACGCTAGTTTTGCTAGTCATATCTCTTTGAGTTTTCAGAGATCCCAATGATCCCAAGATCAGCTACTCCAAATTTTCCTATTTTTCATTCGCTGAGTATTAAGATGGCGTTGTTCCAACTTCTGTTTCTTTGTTTGGCCGACACAACTGATCCATTGTGATATACCAATGAATTTAATTTCCCATAGCAGTCCTAGAAGTGTAAAGTTTTCAAACTTTATAACGTTCTCTTATTCTATCATAATAGCAGTGATCATTGTTGCGAAGTTTAACAAGTGCTTCCCTTCCACTTGACCACTTACTAACCCACATTTTTCTCTCCTCATCTGACATTTTCATGAGACTTGATGTAGTAACTGGATGGTGGTAGATTTATTTTTCACCTAATAGTATTATCTTTTACTGCTAGTTCAATCCGACTGTATGGAGTGTGTTGTTCCATATTATGCTTTTATATTTTTTAACCTTCTCCTGTCTCAAAGAACTTAGTCGCCTGATTTGGTAAAATCCCACAAGAAGCTAGTGCTTCAAAGATGCATAACTAGTTATTTCAGCTATCCATGGATGACTGCAAGTTCGCATTAGAACACACTGTTGCCAAACTTGAAGGTTTTTCCATAGATCTAGGGTCTTGTGTCTCCTTTTATATTTATGCGGAAATACTTTTTGAATTTAAGGAGGAAAAATGAGAATGAAAATTCATTGTTAGACTATTTGGGTGGTAGTATTAAGTGTTGGATATTATATATAGATGACTTATCGCTGCGTTTTCTTCTATGAAAAATAATTACGATGACATAGTTGGTTTTACTCCAATCCCAGGTTAAAAAGCAATCTAGTTTAGGTCGCGTTGGCCAAGAAGCTTTATCGTGAGACCCAGGAAAATTAAATTTGTCATCGCGATGATATACGCGTGCACCGTCTTGGTGCTCGTATCCCCAACTTCCCTTTCTGGTTGTATCCTATCTGACCGAGGATCTGCACGCGAGTGATGTATGGCTCCCTTTAGGCACAGGTGCCGAATACGATAAGGGACACCTGCAGCGTAATGTATATTCTGGATAATCGATACTCTACTATACGATGGTGTACGTTGATTCCATTGGATACGTAAAGTTTACCAACTATTCAGCGGCAAAGAAGTTATACTTGCAACCTAAAAGTACCTTTCTGATCCATTTTTCAATGGCAAACACCAATAGCAAACTGTCAAGCATATTTTGTCAAAGTGCCGATGCTGCCTTGGTACTAAAGTTTGATTCCTCAAATTTTCCACACAAACTATAATTACAAATTTTACTTCCCACACCGATAGATTGTAATTGTGAGAATTTTCTATTTTGAGATAATACCCTTTTTGGGAGTCTTATGATATCGACATAACGAAAATCCACGTCACTCATTTCCGTCAGTCCGTCTGTCGGTCTGTCTGTTGGACTTCTTCTAGCCTCGTAATCCCAGTAACCGCTGCATGGATTGAGATGAAATCTGTGTGAAATATGTTGTGGGGTCGTAGTAAGTAATGCTGCTTTAATTTTGTAAATTCAAACTTCTACTGTTTTCTGGGTGAAACCAAGGGACTCAGAATCTTCTGATGTATACACCCGAGTACTGCCTTAGATCGTTCTGCATTGTGTAACTTTGATATTATTAAACTGATTTTAATGGAATTTTGGCACAGTTGATAACGCGTATGGTTTTTAGAAATCGTGTCAGTCGCACCACAGGAATAATAAAAAAACTAACAATATATAAACTTCTCAAACTCTATTTTTAGATGTTTCAAAGGTCCCTGATCATTGTGTAATTTTTTGATGAGGACGATGTAGGGATAGAACAATTCCAATATTTTTGTTAGCACCGATAATGTGTGGGAAGTACTGAATTAAGACCCTTGACGCCATTTTTTATAATAATTCACCAACAATACAGGGCAAATAAATTGTCTGACCCACTGAGGGTGCTGACCTTGTGCGTGGGTTATAATACATACATATATTTTACAATACGTATATTAAAACTAATACTAACTATATTAAAAACTTGTAAGTGTGTCAGTTCAAAATCGTGTTAAAAACATTTGAAAAAATATCTCTGGGTGTGTCCATTATCCATTTTTTGACTTTTTTGTATACAATATGAGATTTTATGGATTTCAGTGAAGCAGGATATAAATCTTATATGCAGCAACATAAATATATTAAACTTTTTTGGCCTATTGACTTAAATATAGGAGGTCTTAAGGTCCTATTCTTGGTTCGTGTATTATGTTCATGGCTATTGAAGTTGATGTAATTTTTATGTTTGTTGACGAAATTCAATATGTTATAGCTGTATAGTTGTCAGATATCAAATTTCTGGGATTCTTTAAATAAATTATTTGAGGGGTAAGTGGGTTCTATATAATAAATAACCTTCAAAATACATTTTTGCAAGGAACTGATACTCTTCAAAGGAGTTTGATGTACTCCTCCCCAACCTAAGATGCCATAATTTAGCTGGGACTGCACAAGAGAATAATACAATGTTTCTAAACAACTTGTGCTTAGAAATTGTCTAAGAAATTTGAATTTAGGTAATAGTTGTCTGACTTTTAGCGAAAGAAATTTTATTTGTAATTACTAACTTTACAGTCAACAGGAATTAATTTTTTGTAATTACTAACTTTACAGACTGCGGATTACAGTACAACCACAGCCCAAAACTTTTGAGCGAAAAACCATCTGTTTTCCTCATTGTTCGAGTCTACTAGATAATTAAGCACTGATACAACGTTGCTGTTATTATAACTGATTTTTTTAATATAATTTCTAAACGACTACAAGTTTGACTATACCAAATCCAGTATTATAATCAGAATACAATGCCAAGCATGCTCTTCGCCCATATATCTTTACATAGTCTTTTCATCTCCAGTATGTGACAAATCAGATACTAATTACGACCAATGTTATTTTTTTGAAAATAATTATGCTGAACGAACATTAAACAATATACCTAACCACATTCCACTAATTTCCATATACTATCACTCTACCCCATAAACCTTGCCTATACCGTACTATCTTAGCTTCTTAAATTCGAGGAAGTACCCACAACTGCATCAGCATTTGATTTAACATCTTACTTCCAAAGCATATAAATTAGTATCAAGGAACACAACTAACGTCTACATAAACAACTTCATTGTGCTTGCACCCATACAACTAACTCCCACTGTCTGAGAGAAAAAAAAAAAAAAGGAAAATGTATATAATATTCCCCGGCCATTCAGATCAATAATTTACCGTGCGCCATTATGCCTACGCTTCTACTATAATCTCCATATTATACCTACGAGGTAAATGGATCCGAAAATTCCATAACATTTCCTTTTGTGATGCACACAGAGGACGCATTCTTGCCCGATCGTATTTTACTTTGTGAAAAAATAAGAGGGAGCTCGTTCAGCCGTGAATCTTACCTGTTGAATAATATTTTTTCTCTCAACACTAAACGGATTAATTTCAGAAGGTTTTTGATCGCCGAAAGTAATATAAGAATTAATAGTGGAATGCTACTTATAGGGTGAGGTCGTCCATACTGAACCTTATTTTAAAAAATTGTCCGTACATGTTGGGTGCCATTAAAGATATACAATAAATTGATAATACAAACCAAATCTCTCAACCTCAAGGAATATTTTGATTAGCATACATTATTTTTATATTTCTAAACAACAAGAGAAGAGCAAAATTAAGATGGTGTTGCAAATGGTTCACTTTAGGCAACTAGGTGCTCAAACTGAACTCAAGTTGAACCTGCATTCAGATATTGATAAAAGTGGCACACTATTATGATATAATTATTAGGATTTACCGATTTAAAATTGTATATTTCGGGTCCCTTTGGTAAATGTAGCAAAATAATGAAAAACCTGTAAGCATATAGGTGTCATAGCTAATAATTTATGCACATCTGATTACTTAACTCAAATAGTAATAAATCAATATCAATCAAAATTTCTAACGTTTAATCACTTTTCTGCATTTGAACAAATATGACTGAATATATCCATTAATTTCGTTTATTTATTGACTTAGCCATGTTTTCTTAATTTCCATGTATTATAATAAATTAATAGAAATGTTTATACTGTGATGCAATGCCTGTAAATCATGATAGATTACTATCGTTTCAGTAATTCATAATATGTCTGGCTTAGTTTTAGTACTTCTAGGAAGCTCGTAGTAAAATTTGTTCAGGTACGTGATGAAGAACTATTGTGAAGCACTGAAAGCTAAGAAGACAATTAAAATATGGAACATTTAAATTCTCACCTTTTTTGAACAAAAGGACACAAGCATACTAGTAATACCTAGTTTTTGTATCAATATATTTTTTTAAACTGATGCCCAATGACCTTTTAATGAGAATGACTACGTACCTACAGATGATGATACAAAAAAAAACACACACACATTAGGCAAAAACTCCTCTGATATACTATTGTACTCCCTATGTTCCACCAGTGGCATCCTCTCAAAAATACAATCTCATTGCGAGAGATAAACGGCGATAGCTATTTTTTGTGTAAGATGGAGATTCATTAAAAGATAATGGTCCATTTTATTGGCCACGATGACTAAGAGCCTTTAGGGAGGTTAAGATGTTAAGTGAGCAGGCAATCTCTGATCAGATATTCCCTTTGCCGCTTAGAAAGGACTATAAGTGCAATCCTCCTGTCATCTAGAGCTTTAGCGCCTTTTTTTCCTTGCAGAGATAGTTATCAAATATAGTTGGGGAATATGGTGCTTCTAATAGCGTCTTCATTAGTACCACAATGGTGTTGTGAATGAATGCTTGTAATTTGAAAAAAGTAGCGAAGAATTTACTTGAGTAGATTCAAACGGCGCTCTCACTGTGGAATTTGTTGGTATAAAAATTTAATTTTTTTTATTATGTTGACAAAACCGGATTCTTTCCGGACTAGTAATTAACATTTAATCTTAAAGAAAAAGAAAAAAGTTGTTAGCCGTAGTGAGATGATTCGAACCCACGCCCTTTCGGATTGGTGCCTAGCGTCTTAACTGCTCGGCCACGCTGCCCCTGCTTCAGGATATCAATACACCGTACATAACACGTGGTCAGTTACCTGTCGTAAATTAATTCAATTTCTTTTGAACCGGAAGCGATATTGACAAACGGATTTTTCCCGGACTAGTTTTTTCATGCTGATTCCGAATCTGTATTTAGTTTTTCTCTAGCACCTGTAGTTTTGGCTATCTTTTGTATAAGGACAGACGGATGGACGGACGGACGGGCAAACGGACAGACGGACAGACGGACAGACGGACAGACGGACAGACGGACAGACGGACAGACGGACAGACGGACAGACGGACAGACGGACAGACGGACAGACGGACAGACGGACAGACGGACAGACGGACAGACGGACAGACGGACAGACGGACAGACGGACAGACGGACAGACGGACAGACGGACAGACGGACAGACGGACAGACGGACAGACGGACAGACGGACAGACGGACAGACGGACAGACGGACAGACGGACAGACGGACAGACGGACAGACGGACAGACGGACAGACGGACAGACGGACAGACGGACAGACGGACAGACGGACAGACGGACAGACGGACAGACGGACAGACGGACAGACGGACAGACGGACAGACGGACAGACGGACAGACGGACAGACGGACAGACGGACAGACGGACAGACGGACAGACGGACAGACGGACAGACGGACAGACAGAGGCTCTGCATAAGCTCTCTTCAGTGACTTCAGTGAGTAAATATCCTGATTTCTGAGGAATATGTTGACAAAATACATTTTTTCGTTTTCTTTTTGTTTCACCACCAGACAGACGAGGTTTAAAATTATCGCAATTAAGTAACCGCGAAAAACACATTCAAATATTACATTTAGGAGCTGCAGAATCACTTACAATTATATTACATTTATGTTCTTCCAACATGTTCTGTTATTTCTGGAACTCAATCTGTGGTTGTGTCTCTGATTTATTTTGGATTTATCAGCAACATAGTTGTAACGCTTAGTTAGGAGCTTGGTTCTCCAATATAGATTAAAAAACTAAAAAACGCGCTTGTATAGGACATCGGACTAAAAAGTTAAAAATCATTTTTAAAACAAGCTTAAAATGATAATGAATTAAAATTATTGGGAAGAAAGCGTCAAGCCTCCGATTTACGAATAATATAGTCAAAGCGCCCACGCTTTTTAAACTGTCATACTAATATGTTTTGTTCATTATTATTTTAAGCTTGATTAAAACATTATTTTTAACTTTTTTGTGCGATATATGTTCTTTAAAAGCATGTTTTTTAGTTTGTTTAAACTATATTTATTTTCAATTATTTAGCCTGCTTTTGAGGTTTTTTAAACTGTATTTATTAATGCTCTGTGTGATGGAGATGAAAAATTGTTTTTTATCGATATTCATAACATAATAAATCCCATTACTGCATAAACGGTAATTAAAACTGTCGACGAACTCCCCTTTTAAGCTCTCGTCACTACGTCTCTGTGTAATATTGGCAAACTTTAAGGTATCTGCGCCATTTCTTAGTCAGCAGACACGACCGGTGGCCCGACGGATTTGAAGCTGTCAAAATCGTTTTGGCGTCAAAGTTGGTTGGTTCTTTGTTTGGTCCGGCCTCTTATTCCAGAGAAGAGTTACTCACAAACATACAGGAGAAACTAATAAAAGCGTGTTAAAAAAACTGCATGTTACTGTTGCAGATAAATACTATTATTATTAAAAAGCTGCGTGTCGCTGTCTCCCAACCGATTTTGGCCCAAAATTTTGGTGAAGGCGTAACATATGTGACCTAAACGTTATTAAAGAGCTGATATATCGACAGATATGGTTTTCGATTATGTGGCAGTGAAGCGCAATGAATCTTGTGTTGTGTTACTTCAATCATCCGGTTTTTTTAGTAAGCCAATGTTCCTTACAAAAGCCGGTATATTCCAAGCACACTGTCGGCACGGTCTTTTGTTATTGACTCTTAAATCGCCTGACTGATTTTCTGTGCGTGTGTTGGTTGGTACGTTCGGGTTCTCCTGATTGACGTAGCCATTTTCTCAGTGATTGGATTTCAAATGAATCCAGTGGTATCGTTACATTAGGTATCAGTGGCCTTAAGGTTACTTTGTTGCTGGGAAAATACACAGCTCTTTAGATCTGTCTGCCAAAACTGTACTCATTGAACAGGTCCTTGAAAGGCTTGGAGGCAATATCTTCTGTATTATGTTCGAGACGGCATTAAGGTAGATATAGGCACTACTTGATTGATAAAATGTATGAATTTTAGTCCCTAGTAGTACTAGTCATCATCATAGTCACAATGTCTTACCAGACATGTTGCGAACTCGTAAAATGCATTTACTCATTTTAAGAGTTTCTCTTGGGATATCTCTAAGATCGTTTCTCATTTGCTTTCTGTATCCTTATGCCGTTGACCAGATTGTATCTACTGGTTCATCCGCCTTTAGGGGCAATTTCTCACCCCAAGGACGAGAAGGTGTCCTGACTCTTCTCAACTCGTCCACCCAAAGTTGTTGGTTGAGAAGAGGCTACTGCTTATACCGACAGTAATTCGGTTCCTTTTAGTCGCTTTTTACGACACGCAGAATATACGATGGGAGATATTCTAACCCGCCCCCACACGGGCAAGTAGTACTAGTACGGTATATGAAAACCTGGTACAGCTTAGTGTAGCAGTAATAGCTATCAATGGTACACTGAACAGAAGCTAAGGCTAAAGAATAAGTTTAATAAAGTTTCCCAATCTCGTTTAATTTATTTAACCTTCCACCAAAACAATAAACTATCAACAATGTAACAAGAGTTACCACTGAGCTTCTATCAATGACCACTAGATTTACATCATCAGATCTAGAGGAAGACGCACAAAAAAACCTCAACTGCAAACTAAAAATAAACAAAAATAAGGCTGAAGGCATGGTGAAAAGGTTCTCTTCACCAACCTAATTATAGTAAGTAGAAGGCAGTTCTGTGCAATGTTAGGCTTGTCTAAGGGGATTTTATTGTGACATTTAACAATATATTTTACTAATTTCCAATACCCTAGACATTATTAGTTCTTCAGAATTTCTACTTTTACTTCCCACACTGATAGGTGAGGGGAGTATCGTGATCGTAAAAATTTTCGATTTTGAGATACTACGCTTTTTGGGCATTTTGTGATATCGGTCTGCCTATCCGTTTTTCTAGCTGCGTGAGCTCAGTAACCGCTGCATGGATTGTGATTGTGATATTTAGATAGCGATATGCTGTTAGGTAATGCTACTGTAATAATAAAATCGGTGCACTGGAGACGGAGAAATTAGGAAAAAGTAAAAGATTATCAGAACCACACCAAACTTCGTTTTTTGGCACTTCAGGAGTTCTTGACCATTTTCCATTTGTTTTTGATATGGGATGATATTGGAATTGTGAAGATTTGAAATATCAACATTCTTTGTGTTCATAAAATATTCTAAATTGCGCTGAAAAAATTGTCTTGGTGATATCGTGCTTTTTATTTTTAAACCTATCCGGATGTTGCCTTTGAATTTTATATCTGTGGAATAATTTGATACGTACATGAAGTGTAACTACGAACTTGATTGTGATGAAATTGTGACATCGTATTACTGGCGTGGAGGAAATGGCAACAGGGTACCTTTGTTGAAACTCTTGCTAGAGGCAAAGGAGAAATCGATAAAAAACAAAACAGAATTTCAAAATCGGTCGAACCTCGTTTAGAGGTAGAGATAGAGGAACTCCAAATTTGACCTGACACTTGACGTCTTTTTTTATCATAATTTGGCCCGCTGGCAATGTGGTTGGTAGTGTGTCCATGTGACATCATTTATGCTTCAATCTTCCAATGAATAGTAGTAGTTTATGATATCTGTACTAACCTTACATTGCAATAGTGCAAATATAAAACGTTTCAAAATCATCAAGTTGACTGTCAAACCAAGATTATTCGAAGCAACGAAAGCTTCATAAGACAAACCGTCAAACACCAAAATGAAGAGGTGAACACGTCCATTGATCTTACACCAGTACTTTGCCGTCTTTAAAGCACTTCGGTTACTCCGCGAAAAACAAAAGAAAAACGAAACATAAAAGATATGACTTATACACCCGATTTAGACGTAGGTTTGGCGTATGCGTGTTCGTTAAATCTGGGCTTTCTTGTCATCGAGAAGAAGAGCTCGAACTGGAAGGATTTGACATCATATGGCTCAAAATATCCTTCCAAAATCATTCCAAGTTTATATGCTGCATTTATAGACCACCAAGCAATAACAACTGCAAAGAGCTCTTCGAGAAGCTTTCAGCCACTGTGGACGCGCTGCAATCAGATCACCCTCATTCAGAGATAGTCTTTCTGGGTGACTTCAACGTTCACAACTCCTACTGGCTCAAACACTCAAACAAAACGGACGACGAGGGACGTGAAGCTGAAGCCTTCGCTATTAGCTGCGGCTTGGAGCAGATAGTCAAAGAACCAACAAGGATCCCCAGCCGCCACGGAGATTTTGCTAGTCTGTTGGACCTATATCTAACAACTACTCCAACAATCTACACAGTGAAAGTAACTGCTCCACTGGGATCGTCTGACCATAACACCGTCTCAACGCTATGCAGAATGCATTCTCCAGATCTCCAACATGCAAAGCCTCGCCGGGTCTGGCATTACGGATCAGCAAAGTGGGACGATCTAAGAGAATACTACCAGTCCTTTCCCTGGAACGACGTCTGCTTCAAGTCACGAGACCCATCAGCTTGCGCCCAAGAAATAACAGAGGTATTAATATCTGGCATGGAAGCCTATATTCCTCATGTCGTCAAGCATCCCTCCAAAAACAAGCCATGGTTCAATCAGCGCTGTAGAGATGCAGTTTCCTCTAAAAACCACCATTACAAAGAATGGAGGAAAAATCCAAATGCCGAGAACCACCGCAGTTTCATCGACGCCAGAAATCACTGCAAACGCGTGATCGACAGCAGCAAGGAGGAACATAACCAAAAAATTAAGAACAAGCTCCTCTCATGTCCTAGTTCGTCCAGAACATTCTGGTCTGTAGCTAAGGCTGTTAGTCAGAACTTTTCCTATTCGTCAATACCACCCTTGACCAGAGAGGACAAGTCCATCGCTTCTGCTCCTAAAGAAAAAGCAGACATCTTGGGGAAGCTCTTCGCAGCCAATTCTACTGTAGACTTTCAAGGAAGTACTCCGACCACCACCATAAGCGTGAACTCGAGAATGGCAGAGGTCAAATTTCAACATCGAGATGTAAAAAGCATCCTCCAAAAACTGAACACCAATAAAGCTACTGGTCCTGACCAAATTCCAGCCATTGTCCTTAAACGCTGTGCCGCTGAGCTTGCACCTATTCTTTGCAAGCTCTTCAAACTTTCGTATCAACGAGGCGTGTTTCCCGATTCGTGGAAGATTGGCTGCGTGCAACCTATCCCTAAGAAAGGCAAAAAAACTGATCCCACCAACTATAGACCTGTGGCTCTTCTCAGCATCATGTCTAAGGTTATGGAGACTGTCATTAACACACAGCTCCTGAAATACCTGGACAACAACGACATCATAAATGATCGCCAGTATGGCTTCCGCAAGCACAGGTCTACAGGTGACCTCCTTGCCTACGTCACTCACTTGTGGAACAGAGCAATAGACAAGCATGGCGAATCCCGTGTTGTTGCACTTGACATATCGAAAGCCTTCGACAGAGTGTGGCATGACGGACTTCTGGCCAAGCTTGCTGCTTATGGACTACCACCTGGCCTGCGGCAGTGGCTGAATAGCTTTTTGAACGATCGATCCCTGTTTGTTGTAGTCGAGGGCTGTTCGTCAGACGTATTTTCAATAAACGCCGGTGTTCCTCAGGGATCTGTTCTATCCCCTACACTGTTTCTGCTGTACATCAACGAGCTGCTGGAAATAACATCCAATCCAATCTACAGCTTCGCAGATGACAGTACATTAGTGTCGTGTATGGAACCAGGCAAGCCACTATCATCCCAGGAAACGGTACGTCGGCGACAGCAGCATGCCTCACAGATCAACGCAGACATCAAAACAATTGTCGAGTGGGGATTAGCAAATAAAGTACAGTTCAACGTACAAAAAACTCAGGCAACAACACTGACAAAGAAGTCTCACGATGGTCTACCAACCGTGGAAATGGAGGGTCACCCCATACTCGAATCACCTTCCGTCAAGCTCTTGGGAATCAACATCAACAATAACATGTCCTGGCACGACCACGTCGTCAGCATTGCTAAAACGGCATCCCAGAAGCTTGGAGTTTTGTTTCGATGTAGGAAGTTGTATACACCAGAGCAACTGCTGCTGCTCTACAAGGCACAGATCCGACCATCGCTGGAGTATTGCTCCCATGTATGGGGATGTGCTCCGAAGCACTCTCTAAAGCTTCTGGACACTATCCAGAAAAGAGCAATCAGATTAATCGATACGCCTAACCTCACAAAGGACCTCCACAGCCTGGAACATCGAAGGAGGGTGGCTGACCTATGTCTGTTTTACAGATTCTATCACGGAAGATGTTCGAGTGAGCTCTCCCAGATAATAACACCAAAGGCCGTCCGGACCAGGAATACTAGAGAAGCTCTGCGAGCTCATCCTTACCAGGTCGAGGTCCTTACTCCCCGAACCAGTCTTCTCCAGCATTCCTTCTTTTGGAGAACTTCGACGCTGTGGAATCAGCTGCCGGGGAACTTGTTTCCCGACGGCTACAACCTGCAGCGTTTCAAATCTAACGTGAACAGACATTTGTCCTCTCGCAGCGCTTCTACAGCGCCATAGGCTTTCAGCCTTTGCGGGAGGCCGACCATAAAAAAAAAAAAAAAAAAAAAAAAAAAAAAGATAACCGTCTGACCGCAACGTTCAAGCGAAAGCACCATCGTCGACCGAATAGAAGAGGGGTGTAACTCAATCCCTAAGCCAGGCACAGCCACCGACGATGCGTCAGTCTAAATTGACACCAATTACCAGCAAAACTCCCTGCTTCTTCCAGCAGCTCTCACCCCAACGCTTTTTGCAAACAGCATCACGAAAATGAGCTAATACACTCAGTCGAGGCCGTCCCCAGCTCCCAACGGATCGAGAGACGCAACGCAGGGCTGCTGCTGGTTGTGTCGATCAAATGGCCAGTGCCAGCGTCAGATGGCCGAACATGGGGATTTGGCAGATTACCCATAGGGAGATTGGATGGGTTTAAAAGTTAGGGACAAACAGCTTCTTATATAGACACCGGAAACTCACGCTTTTTTTTAAATAGAGGTCGTACAAACACTGCAAAAAGGATTTGTGTAATTTAGACAGTCTCTATTATGAGGTATATTTGCTAGATGATCAGATTACTATGTCGAAACAATATCTTATGGCATAATATGCTAGATTATGAACTGCAGAATTCCTAATAAACAGCAAATATACAATTTTCAAATATTTTCCATTATATTTTCTATTATTTTATCTAAAATATGTATCTGCAGTAGGCTATACGATGTATGAATGTTACGCCGATTCTGCGAAGTACAAGTATTGGACAATTGTGGATAAAAAAGCGAGAAAACAAAACAATGAAAATTCTAATAGTCCTAAATGGCCAGAAACCAAACGTCAGCAGAGATAGAAAATTTGATCACAAAAAAAAGTTAAAATTAGTTATCAAACTTTGTCTGCTGTTTGTTACGAATTAGACAGGGATTTAACTAGTTTGCACATTCCGTGGAATAAGCAGTGAACATGAAAAGAAAATACTCATTTCATGTTCTCTACAAATGTGTTACCTATTTTCTGAATTTGGCAAAATATTGCCGATTTGAATTAAAAGTGCGAAGTCCCTTATATTACATACATATATTTTCAAACATCCTCTATTATTAACTTGAGAATGTCACTCTCATTCATTTTGAATTTATTAGCAATGCCGATCTCATAAGATCCCATTTAAGGCTATAGAAATGACCGAAAATTCATTCAAGGAGTTCAAATTTCGACAGATATGGTTTTTAGTTATTTGCCAATGTGTGCTGAGAATTTAGGTATATTTGCTAGATGATCACAGTACATGTTAAAATCGTATTTTCTACATTAAAATACACACTTCGTAGCATTTATTTACGTATACATGCATACAGAATTATCTTATGTCGTATCTTTATGAAAATAATTTGTTTTACTTTATGCAAAATTTCGGCTAATATATGGCCATCCTCAGGCATCTCACGCAGGTAGTAGTATGGATCCCCTATCGATAGCAGTTAATTTGAAAATTCTCATATTTCTATTCGTTTAATAACTGGCGAGATAAAGTTGAATCATAATCGCATTCACGTTCATTAGAAAGGCCAGCGAATAACTTGACCAATGTGTGGGCCATAAAGTTTTCCAGGTTTTCTTATGGTTTGCCGGATCCCAAGTAAGATGAGCTTTTGTCTCGTCCTGGGGTTGTAGTCTATGTGCAACATTATTCACTGTGATCCTAGGACACTGATATACTACTTATTATCAATGCAAGAAGTTTTTTTATAACTGTGATCCTAGGACACTGATATACTACTTATTATCAATGCAAGAAGTTTTTTTTTATAACTGAGCAGACCGCGCAGGCAGAGCCTAAATACCAGAGTACCGCGGCTGCTGTGAAAGGGTTATGTTAGGGGAAGTTTGTTGACGCGAGATTTGAATGGGCCAATACCCGCAGGCCCAATAAATACATCTTCTGGCAGTCCATTCCAAGCCTTGAAGTAATAAGTTTTTGCTTTATTTGGCAAATAGTTAAAACTATCACACAATGTCATCGATAACTGCGCTACTTATTTTTTATTCTTTATCTGATGACTATGTCTCCTTCACCGTGGTCAAAATAGTAGTAGTAATATTTCAGCAGAAAATGGTGCTGATGAGAATTTTGAAAATGTTACTAGTGAAAAACAACGACCATAGATGAACACAAATTTGATTATCACATGTTGAACATGATTACAATTAGGGTATGATGAAGTATAAATATTAAAGAAATAAAAAGCTAGTGAGGGCAACCATGTGCTGATCGCATGTTTGCAGGATCCACGCGATACTTTAACAGCGCCATCTATCAAATGTGTCAAATTTTTATGACGGCACAAAAATCACAGTTGACTTAAAGAAGCTGCCAACATCTTCTGAACGAACGAACAACTTTCCGGGGTGTGACAGTGTATGTGGTGGGGGAAAAAGGTGTGTGTCTAAATTAAAAAAGTACTTACGACATCCGGCGTGCTGGCGCCGTCTGTATGTGAGGTGGAATCTGCGTTACTCCTCGCTCCTCCATCACCATTCGTAGGGGTCATCTCAGGCGGTTTCCCGCTGTCCCTCTCGTCTATCACTAAGTCTATGGGCATCTTGCCCTTCAGACAACTGATGTATCGATGGCAGAAGTTGTCGCACAATTCGTGAACCTGGAACCAAACGAAAACGTAACTAAGGCATTTCAGAAACTTTCGGTACATTTTCATCAAGACGACACATTAATAATTAAGGCTTTAAATTGCCCCTCAAATTGCCCGCACATCTCCTCCGAAAAAAAAAAAAACCCTTTAGGTAGGCGAGTAAAGAGATCAAACCCCTCTACGAGTCCACAAAGGAAGTAACAGTGGCTACTGTTATGCTATTGTGAATATATTTTACCAAATTCCATTTTGATTGCAAAAAGCTACCACAACTAGCACAGAAAGCCATGATATTTGGAAAAAAGATCCGAAGATAATCTAAGACAGCATTTAATTCATTTTTAGCGTAATTTTGGCATGCGGTGTTAACAGTAAAGTTACCTATTACACTAAACTGTACGTCTGGGGGTAAAACACAGATATCGACATGTAGAACTATAGTTCACGTCTCTAGTAAGACTAAACAGGCCACCCGAATACAGGTGAAATGTAATCCTTTCTCATCTCATGGACCTCAAGAGCATATTCAACAGAAATTAATCAGAAATTGAGATTTTTATCAAAGAAGTTATGTGATCCTAAGAAAACCGCGTATTTGACATATTAGGACATAGCTGTAAATCAGTTCATCACAGCCCCCTTGAAATTCTCTGTAAATTGAAAATAGTTGTATATGAGTACATGATTGGATACTATAGCCAGACCACTAAACATTAGATATTTCCCTACCCCAAACTTATCCTCATCCACTCCTCATCCAATAATTTGTCACAGGATCAATGGCATTCACTATGTTGATAGGACGATACTCAAAATTTATACACTTTTTTCGTTTCTGCTACAGCAGAAGTAAGGTATTAAAGTTACATTTAAGATACGTTGAAGTCATGAAATGTCAAGTCGAAATTTAGAGTGTGTGGATCAAAGATTCTATATTTATTGGAAAAGTAAACCCATTGTCAGCTGCTGGAGCCTTGTTGTAAGTCATAATTATGTCAATACCCTCATACAAGGTATATCCTGCGAGGGTGGCAATATTTGTACTCGTTACAAGTAAATGAAATGAAATGAAGAATACGTAATAGTTTTAAACCAAAAACATGAATACTTTACATATACCATAAATGATAAAGAAAGCTTTGAAAGTTTAAAAATAACTTTTTTCAGATTTTCCTTCCTTCCGCGACAACAAATATAACCGTGCAGCGATTGCATTTGGACCATCATGCCTCCTTTTAAGACCTTCCCTTTAAGCATCGGCTGAGAGTGAAAAAAATGTAAGAGCCCTCCATTAGCGTTGGAACGCGAAGGAGGAGCAACTTTTCTTAGTTAACTCGCTTTTAACTGATTATGTTTCGGGCGTTGAGCGTGGCATGAGGCGATGCTAATGTCTGGAGCAATAATGGCTTGTAAGCCAGTCTTTTCTAATTAGGTGAGAAGAAGCAACGCCCTGAAATGCAGATCGATAACTCAAAAGGAAAATTTACAATAATATACGTCACTAAACAAAATGCTCGTTTATCAGCCATTTACTTTTACTCAATTTTTTTAGATTTGTAACAGTAACTAATTTGAAAGGTATCTGGACGTCACCAATGATCTTACGATTCGCATACAAGAAGTCGCATAGTGACCTTCATCACAGGCCCTCAGGAAACAATCCCTTTTAATGTGCTTGGTTATGGGCCCCGCTCTCACACTAAGGTGACTGTATTTTATCCCAATTAAAGAGAAAAAATCCCCACATCTACAATTGGATAGTAATTCTGATATAGATATAATCCAAATGGTTTTTCTAGTATCCATCCAAGAGTTGATATTGTTATTGAGCTCTATGGCTATTTCCATTTCACTAGCTTACTAGATGAGAGCCAGTCGGTCGCAAATGTCTAGCGCTTCTGAAGAAGGGGTGTCTGGAACGTAAGATCGTTGTTGATAAGAGGAGTGTGGTTTTAGCAATTTACTCATCTATGTGTATATCGAGGTAGAATTGCTGCGACCTGTTATAATTGTCATTGTTTGGTTTAGTACGTAATTGATCATTTTATGCAAGGACTGTCCATATAAACTGTACAAGACCAGAACTTATCTGTTAGGTTATTACCATCACCTCCATAGGTTTTTATTTTATATATTTCCTAATGTATCTTTCTACAAGTTATACCTACATAAAGACTACAATTTTTTAGCTTTTTTATGCATGACTAATCAATATAAATTAATGAAGAATCTTTAGATTTGCTTCGTTCCATTAATATAAAACCTGGAACATATTAACATATTTGTTCTTTCCATCATCTCATAAGAGAACAAAGCACTTTGATATAAGAAATTTATGTCCAGATTGTTTTTTGGCAGGCGGCTTTATGTTGATTTTTTCCTATTCTCGTTTCGCCATAGACGTGATTCAGTTTCGTTCCATGCTCTTGTTATTTCTCAGAATTCCGACGACACAGTCACTGTATTTTTATACCGTTCTCCATGTTGTAGACACAACATTAGAACCACCGAAAATCGTGGCCTTCACGTTCAACGTGGATTATAGGCCGATCGCCACAGTATTTCTTTCTAGAAAATTTAAACAACCAGAATGCCATCCATCACACTGCATACATTCTAGGCAATTTTATGTCGTGTGATTCCCATTTCTTATTTTTTTGACAACTACTACATTACATTTTTAGCAACAACAACAACTACTACATTAAATTTTTATCAATTTTCTTCTTTTTATACATAATAACGTTTGGAAAGTATAGGGATAGGTACTAGTTTCAAATTTTTAAAAAGAGCCCTCATATATGTATAGCCCCTAGCCAGTCTCTTTGAAATTTTCCAAAGTTTTTGAAACCCGAAAACGAATAACGATTGGATTTTGTTTGTAGTACAGTCCATCTATATAAGCATTTATTTATAAAGTGAAAAGTTCCAAAAGAATGACCAGGGCTCACAATATGTATAACAGCTACAAATAAATGAATAAAAAAAAACTTATAACAGTATGCACAACTTCTCACTTGGTTTCCACCGTTTCCATTTTAGAAAACTACAGAGCTTTTTCAGCTATGGCAGTAATAAAAACCTATCGAAAAGTTAGCTATCAAGTACTTTGTAGAGGCGTCAGGATTTACCAAACAGACATCAGACAGTGTGACTATGTGGATATGGGTTAATGCTACGGATTTGGTGTACAGACAACAACAGGTTTGCTGAAACCATAGGAGGTAACTGAAATTGTTCTTGGTATAAAAAAGTTCTCTCGATTGCTGTATTGTGCTAGGTATATCGTTCTTCATCGACCGACTACAGAACAGGATTGAAATTAAGAGAGAAGCCTTAGAAGTTTCATGCTCACATTGCTCACGACAGTGGAAATATTGGAAGCAAGAGGAAATTATTTGAAAAAAATGGAGTAGTGCCAGCAAGAATTTAGAAGTTTTACGAATTTCTTGGAAGAACCCAGTTATAAAGTTTTGAAAGGTGGTGACGCCCGTAGAAGCATCGGTTCAGTAATTCTGTAAGAAATTGCCATCATTTTTACTACAATGGCAATTTTACTTGTACTTCAAATCCGCCAATTCATAAGGGAAGTCTAATACAGTCTTAAATTCCATTCCAATTTTAATTTAATTTCGTGTATGATACTAGCCAATTTAAGCAATTCAAGAAATAAAATAAATCAAATCTGATTTCAAAAATAAGGTAGTCTAACATAGTTTTAATAAACAAGTAAGTTTCAATATTATGGTGATGAGTATAAGTGGATCATCGAGCAGCTTTCGGGTCAACCGAGTTCGAATCTCCAAAGTTGCCTGGGCTACTTGGGCTCTGGTTTCGATATGCAAAATAGTGTTCCTTTTGTACCGACCTGCTCCCTTGCCGGGTTCTGTAACATGTAAATGTATACAGATGCAGACGGCAGATAGTCTTCGATACTGAGCCACGATTTATATATTCGGATGATTACCTCGTACCAAACTGTGCGAACTTGAAAAACAGCTATTTCTATTTTGGTATAATAAACCTTCAACACATCTATTTATTATGATACCAAAACGATGTCTAGTTCTTCTTGTATTTGACATATAATGTGTCTGTTTGCAACCTCAATTTGTTCTCCTTTTTCATTATTTTCTCTTCTACATCCTGTATAGCCATCTGACCATAACTGCTATGGACCAGTAGTACTCTTCTGACAAAAGGACGAATAGAAAGGCTAATGATGCAAAATATAGGAGAATGATTACCATAATATGGCAAGAATTAATCTCACGAGCTATACAAATTTTAAGCTTAACACGATGAGATTCTCAATAACATTAAATAATAATAATAATCTTTATTATTCCAACGGGCTTGCACCCAATCACAGGAACAATTTGAAAAAATAGTACAGTACAGACAATAACAATAGGTTAAAATATATGGATAAAAACAATTAATGGTGTAACATCACATAGTTAGATTCAAAACAACTTAAAATGGTCTGCAGGTTATCAAAATTAATATCACAATTTTTGCAATATTTTACAAACGTGCCTGTTTATAGGGGACATTTCAGATATCTTTGTTCTCCCATATGTTGTGTAAAACATTGAATTGGAGCGTGTTGATCTTTGCGGTACTGCATAATTAATTTTAGATAATAGCTCTCGACAGTCCAATTTATTGTTGAGAAGTTTATGTAGCATAGTAATCTCATTTAATTTTTAAAGAAGAATACATACTGTAAGTCGGGAGGGATCCATTGAAGATAATGAGGAGTAAATCGTTGAAACGTGTGCCAATGCTAGGATAAACATAGTAGTCTTAAAAGAGGCATCACTGAAGTTAGGTTAGCTTAATTGCCATGTATATTCCAAAAATGCAATTGCAATACAGTAAGACATAAAACGCGTAGCCTTCGATGTGAGAGTATTTGTGACGTATGCAAATGGTACAAATAAATGGTGATGATATCTCTCAAAATACCAATAAACCAGAAATATTAATATAGGTGAGTCGACTTTTCAGTCAGTTCCTTTATATTTTTGCAACCACTCTCGTGTTTGGTAGGTACATCCCTATCAGATAAAGAAACTCCAAGAGCCATAGCACACGGCACTTGTCCGAACCTGCTTATGAATCTATGAATCTCTTGGTTTAGAAATGAGGGGGTTAGGGTTCAGTTAGCCTAATGGTTGTCGCTCAGCCTTAAGGCTTATTGTGCACCCCCGATCAATGGGATCAGACGGAGTTCCATCCTAAGTTCTTTGAGAACCTTAACATGCATTGAACTATGCCTCTCTTCTGCCTTCCCTCCTGGTTTACATTCAGATAGGAGCTCAAGACAGGATAGTCGAAGGTAACATGCTTTTGCTGATGTGCAATGAACGTCCAATGGCTAGTTATAAATCTAACCACCTTCTGTAGTTCCCTCCTGCTCGGTTAGAACACAAGGGTCTCTTCATCATCCTCTGAGACTGAACTTTCCTTACCACTTCTTCCCAGCGCTTCTATTGGTTTATCGGTTTTAGACGAAAATGCCCATTACGAACTAAGCTTCTGGGGGACTTATTTTAATACTCTTCTTTGAGAGATATACTGTGTACCTTGTTTACTGAAAAAAAAACATTTTTTTTTCAATTTCATGACCGATCAACCATTATACGCCTTATATCATCTGCTACTATAGTTAACCGCGAAGATATAAGCTGCCCTCAATTACGCATTCGTTGAGAATGGCCAAATTTTAAATTCAACGGGGTCTCCTTGCACGACCAATCTTGGCGATTAAAGCATATATGGTTAAAGCAAATTCCGCAATTTGCGTTAAAATTCCGACCGTAACCCCATAAAACTAGGTCGTTGTCTCCGCATCACCACTCATGCTTAAGTACATTGCTGCAAAACGGGTGGATTGAACCGAAATCACTTTGTATTCAAAACCGGAATGGCGCAATCAAATTGAACGATCAACTCTCCATAATCTGGTGGATTCTTACATAGAACGTCCGTGGACGTGAAGCGAATATACGTCTCGGTTCGGAAATAAGTTGAGATATGTAAATGAGTGAGACGAGAGCTTAGAGTTTAGGCATAGACTAGACACAAATCAGCAGATTTAGGCCCGATTTTGTTAACAGGCATATTTTAACAAAGGCTTTGACAAAGCTTTTCTATTGGATGTTATTTAGCAAAAGCTTTCTATTGGGTATTGAGGGCTAGGTTAATAAATATCATCCAATAGTATTTTATCAATATTGGAAACAAAACGTCAAACCTGGATGACACTTTTGTCAAAAATATTTTAGAAATTCATTCATTGGATCAAAATCATAGCAGAAAATCAGAACGAAGCGATTGATTTGCAAATTAATGCCAGATTTTTGATGTTTACATTACAATTATTGTATAATTACTAATTGCCAACCGCGAGAGAATCATAAAAGTAGTATGAATCACAGCAACTACCTTATTTAATAATTACAAATCCCACCTCCGTCAGTCAGATGGATTATAGACAAATACATACTTTTATGAAGAATCTTCAATATACTGGATGCATGTTTGTTATAGACCTTCTTAGAGAAATATTCACAGAGGATGTAAAGGTGCAGCGCACACATTGTAAGGCATGCATAGGAATAAAAATCCCTCCTGCTAGTTGCTTTCTTTCTCTCAAAAGTATATCAAGCACTTGATTCACTTTTGACTATACAAGTTATATGACAGGTTTCTTGTTTAGGTACATAAAATAAAGTTATACGCCTGCTTGCGAGCTTTGTCGTTCAAGATAGGCAACCGGTAATGCAAATGCACACTTGGGAAATAGCTTGGCTAACAGTTAAATCGTGTGTATAGTTTTTGAAAATATATAACAAAATGCTATTTTTGCCCCTTTTACTATAAAACAAAGATATATTGCATGTATTTATGATTATTATCGATAGTCAGTTATTGTTTTATCCAAATAATGGAGCGATTTGAATTCCTTGTCATCCTTCATCATTTGATAGACGGACAATCCAGTGATCAAATGTATCGCTTCTGTGGAATCTAATTGGTTGAGATTAGCAATTATTGCTAAACTTTTTGTCAAACAAGAAAATGCAATTTTTCACCTACTTAGGATGGAAAATCGGACTGGAAAAGATACTAGATGGTTCATAATGGTCGATTGTATCTAATGTATGTAAGTTTTGACCTTTTTGAGGTAAACTTCAAGAGAAATCAATAATTTTCAGACTACTTTGATAGGTGAATGTTCTTGAAAGGGCTGCTCTGATTGGTCAAAGTCTTTGTTAAAATGCGCATGTTGATAAAATCGGGCCTAAGTCATCTGGTTTGTTAGAAATAATTTCCAGGCGCCTTTTGACTTGACGAATTGTTTTTTAATATTCATTGTCGTAGAATGAAGAAATGGAGTGGTCTAATGAGACACTTTTTGAAATTTTGAACTGCTATGAAAATGAACCTGTGATATATGGGAAGCATCTCTACCAGCCCATAAAAATCGGCATGCTATTTATGATGCTTGGAAATGTCACTGAATTGAAAAAGAAAAACGGTTTATTGATGGCATCTTTTGGAGCTTGTTTAAGGGCCGTACTTATAGTCGATACTTAAGGGTTCTTTAATACTTGAAGGTCCCTTAAATACGGTTTTGTGTTTTGACAGCTACTTGAGGGTACCTTACGTAAGGCCCTTTGAGTAATACCTTAAAGGGCTGATACACGTACGAACTTTAAGTACGCGGTTTTTAAGTTCGCGAACTTACTCGGCTCGACGCGGTGACACACGTGAAGCTGAAATTACTCATTTTGATAATTTTCCCAAATAAACAAAACTTTTTACAAACGCCAAACACAACAAGCGTTGCGCATCGATGGCCTGCCAAAACAAAGTGGTGGCTCGCGGCTCGCAGTACGAGCTGAGACCAGCTACGAGCAACATTTCAAACCAGTTGGCTCGCCGGCGGTTTGCGCGACGGTTTTAAAGTACGCGTACTTACAGTGACACACAGGCGAAAAAGGTCGTCGAGCCATAAGTACGCGTACTTGCTCGTACGTGTATCAGCCCTTTTAGTGACGGAAGGTCAACATGACGTCAACATGACATTTCGTTGCAGTCAAAGCGATTTTGTAGATTAATTTTGGAGAAAGGTGTTGTCAGTTTCTGTCACATCCGGAAAAATGCCCGGCACAAAATACAAAATACTGACACAAAACAAAAAAATTACAGAAAACATCGAAGTGCTTAGACATAGGCATAAAAAATTGACTTGAATTTGAAATACGACAACGACGCAAATGTTTGCCCGCCGTCTCGTAGACGTTGTCTAGGAAAAAGATACACAGGAAAGGACACACTTGAGGTTCCCTCAAGTATTCCTTGAGTACTACACAAGGGAACCTTAAGTATTACTCAGGAGACGACTATGAATACCCTAATAAAGTGAAACAAATTAATTTTCCTTTTGAAAACTAACCTCCTAACTGAACTTAATCTGTGATTACACAGAGAATCAGAGCCAATAATATAAAGACGTATTACGAAACCGTTTGTTTTATGAAACAATAACGTGACACGAAACAGTGGACCAACGAAACCTTAAATAACCTGGAACTTCTTATGACCTAATCCCTAATTTGGAACATATTGATCTGATTTTTTTGTGAAGTAGGTATATTCAATAACACTAGGTCACCGCCTACTGGCGGTCAGGTTTCAACTTCAACTCTCAAACTAATATACGCTAAGCCTCCCTCATACTTAAAACATAATTGTATTCGTTTAGCAAAACTTCCCTAAACTTGGTATAGTGTTATAAAACTGGCCAAAACTCAATGTAATGAAACTCCATTTCGCCACTCTACTACCTCTCTACCTTAGGTCTATTTGATATCAGCATCCAGTCCGTGGCAATGCGTTTCTGTTGATGCAAGAATTAAAAAGTCCAAAAAGCCACGTAAATCTTATCAGACAACACAGGATTCTAATTTAGGGTCATTAAGTGTGACGCTGGGGTCGATACCACTTATCGGCTTTGAGAAACAGTCTCTCCGCTCTCAACAAACACACAAGAGTTTTGATGTTACTCGGGGTCAAGATAAATCCATGATGCGTCTGATATACAGAGTGACATGGATATCATGTATACTGGTTTCTTTGTATTCGTCGAATGTTTAAAACTGTGTTTATTATAGTTTTCCTCTTAAAGGTTCATAAAGTACGATTTTACTGTAGACCTCACACTTAAGGTTCCCTTAAATAATACTCAAGGGATACTTGAGGGACCCTCAAGTGTGGTTTTCCTTGTGTATCTGTTTCCTAGACAACATCTACGAGCCGGCGGGATTAATTTGGCGGCGTTGTCATATTTCAGATATAAGTCAATTTGTTATGCTTATTGCCTACGTATTTTGAGGTTTTCTGTTATCTCTTTTTGTTTTGTGCCACTATTTCTGTTTTATACCGCGCATTTTTCCGGATGTGACAGAAACTGACAACACCGTACTACAAAATTAACCTACAAAATCGTCTTGGCTGCAACGAAGTGTCACCTTGACATGTCAGGTTGACATTTCGTTACTAACTTGAGTATTGCTCAAGGCAACCTTACGTAAGGACCCTCAAGTAGCCGTCAAAACACAAAACCTCAGTTAAGGACCATCAAGTATTAAGGGACCCTTAAGTAGGGGACTATGAATACGACCCATACGTATCTTGTTACATATACATATATGCTTATAATAAGAAGAGCCTGTACTGCGTGATAAAATGATTGTGCACGCAGATTTCGAACATAGATTCCAAATTTTGTGTAGCACCCCGTATATGAAAGTGATCCCGTCCATCCGGTCTTCCAGTAAGCGCATAAGCCAGTTAGGCTCTTAATAAGCTTACACAAAAATCGAGCTGTTTCGAACATTCGTTTGCGTTGGCTGTATAGCTTCTGACACGAAAAAAGGTAAAAGGTATAAAGACGGACATATTTGGAGGTGACGAGGGTACATGTAGGTTTCACTTGATTCCTTATAAGACTGCCTGCACCGAAATCATCAAATAGCATTCAGGATATTTAAATATTCTGATTTAAAGTATAGTAGATCAAATTTCTTGACTTAGATTACATCGACGTAAGGAAACGCCTCGAAGGTCTGACTCTACTGCGACCCGCAGATTCCATGGCTCTAGCATAGATAGAACATTCAGCTTTGGAGTTAAATGTTCCTAGAATCTTGCACATCTGCCTTACCAGACCTTCACAGTGACACAAGAGGTGCATAAAGGATTCCACGTCCTTCCTGCAACGTAGGTGCAAAGCTACATCCTCCAATTTCTGGAGCTTCATAATATATTATGTTCGTTTAGCTGTCAATGTCTTATCAGGTACTCTATAACTTAGAAATAGAAACTTGTTGCTATCACCATTCACCATGACGACCATGCCGATGAAACAGTTTCGAGTGCGTACCTCAACGTGCCTACTACGCTACCAATGCAGGATGGCCTACATGACCTCTTTGTTGTAATCGAGCAGACCTTCTCTAAATGGAAGCCTACGTTCCTATATGGAATCTTTTGCATGTTCTAATATCCTGGATCCGTCACTCCAGAGGCTTCTTCATAGCCCAGTCTCTTACAGATTTCTGTGTGTCCTGGACAAGAAGATCTCAGGACCCATCATGCGACTTGCAGCATTTTTTCAAGCTAACTCATACACCTTATCGTTTGCTTTATGCCATTCTTATCCTATAGTATCCTTATCTCATTCTTTAGATATTAAATTGCTCAATACTGGTTCTTCCTTTTTGTTTCCAGTTCCTCTGTTTGCTTCTCCAAGTTTATTTTTCCTACTTTGGGGCCACCCTTATTATTTTTGAGCTATTTTTTACCTTGAGTAGAATGAAAAGTTCATTAAACTACAATTGGCAAAAGAACTCCAAATAATCTATCTGCTTCAACCAGTGTAGGTGTTTAAGAGGAGAGTCATATTTTTAACATCAATTGCATACTCTTATTACTTCTGCATACTAGAAAGAACAAAACCTTTCATTA
Source organism: Callosobruchus maculatus (assembly GCA_951848785.1). Lineage (NCBI taxonomy): Eukaryota > Metazoa > Arthropoda > Insecta > Coleoptera > Chrysomelidae > Callosobruchus > Callosobruchus maculatus. Next base: position 70,550 of record CATOUR010000171.1, read on the forward strand.
GTAGCACATAAATGAGCAACGACCTAACTGTGGTTGGCCTAAAAATAACTGAATACTTAAGCCTCGCTACACAATCACTGCGGAAAATGGCAAAGTGCTATTAGCAATCCAATCTGCACATGCAATTCTCTCCAGCTGTACTGAAGCCGGCGTTTGACTGGGTACGTAGCGAGGCTTTGTGGTGCCGCTGTTTCTCAAAACAATTGCCACGGCCACGCCTCTGCGATTGTCTTTTGTATATAGGGAGGAGGTACGACACAAAGAGAGAGAATATACGTTGACTCAACATAATGATGCCTTTTTACTCTCGGCTAATTGCACGACAAAATTTCTGAGAGCCGCCTACATGACGGAAGAAATGTCAACTGATATGGCCGCGGTCAGATATCAAATAAATATGGTTTGGATTGGAACAACGCTAGTCCCTAGTTCACCATTATTTACTAGTTATCGCTAAGTATTAATTATAAATTAGCCAAACACAAAGTCCTGCAATAACGATTTTTCATTCAGATGGCTCATCTTGATGATAACTTATTGTGTACTCCAGCACTATCACACTTCAACAATCATACCTTTTTTTGTTGATAATTAGGGGATTAGGGTCCAGTTGGCCTAATAGTAGCCGCTCAGCCTTAAGGCTTATTATGCACCAGTCAAAAGGGTCACACAGAGTCTCATCCTAAATTCTTTGCGACCTTTAGTATACATTGGACTATGATTTCTTGTCTTCCTTCCTGGCCTACATTCAAATAGGAGTTCCTGCTTTCACTCAGGGCAAGACTCGAAGATAAACATGCTTTAGCTATATCCTCTGCCTCATCGCACTTCCTACATAACGGGTTTGCCACAGCAATACCCAGCTTTTGCAGGTGTGCACTGAATGACCAGTGACCAGTTATGAATCCAACCACCTTTTGTAGTTCTTTCCTGCTCAATCTGTGGGCGTCTGCGGTATTAGAACACGAGGGTCCCCCTCAGCATCTTCTTAGACTGAAAATTTCCCACCACTCTGTGCCAGCCCTTCTGATGCTCATTTGACACCCACCTGGTGACAGCTGTCCGTACCACGTTGTATGGTATACCACATGCTGGTTCTGACCCGATGAGAGGGAGTTATGCACCTTCCTTAGCACACCTGTAGGCTCTCTCATTACCACCAATACCACCTACTCTTACGTGGCTAGGCACCCAAGATAATGTTATGTTGTTGGTGTTCGCCAGTGTCTTTAGGCAGTCCCACACTATTTTTTAATTATCTTATAGTTACTTGCCAAGGCAAAATCTTCTTTGCTGCATAAACTGTTTCTCTGTTTTCGATTTTGTTCACTTCGTTACTAGATAATTTTATAAAGAATATTGTCCTAAAAATAGGAAGTTTTTGAACCGCCAGAAATAGCGAATTCTGTGACCATCATTATTTTGAACATGCCCAGTAAGAAATAGGTAAATGACTCCTAATAATGATAACGAAGGTCCGCTATTTACGGCAAATAAGGATACAAATTTTCGCCGTTATTTTTGACATAAAACATAAAATATTTTGCACAAGACAGATAATTTACCACAATTCCATGCTTTTAAATTCTGCCCAAACTTAACCTCAAATCCGATTAGTCAACAGTCACATTTTTGTAGAAAAAAAAATGGATTGAACAGCCTCCCTCTCTGACCATTCATCCAAATTTAACTCAAGGCTGAGGTTCTACCTCATTCAATAGGAGAATGAGGATAGTATGAATCATTAAATGTTTTTTGTATTATGTTATTGTCTCTGATCTGAGATCAACTGGCCAGTTGTATTGTGGATGACACTTCTATTTTTTTAATAGTTATGAACAAAAACATATTGTTCTACATCAGTTATAGTTGAAAGTTACAGCGTTACTTTTAGTTTTTGTGTACGAAAGTTATATGCACAGTTGTTTTTATTAGCTAGTATAGTGATCATATTAGTATGTAACGGAATATAGTTTGACAATCTGTGATACAGGTTTGTTACCCCATTACTCAATTGGCATTCTAATATATGGTGTTGAGCAGTACCAATTTCTCCACATCTACAGTGAGGCTCATGGTCTAAACCTATTCTAGTTTTGTGCTGAGGGCTGAAGCAATGTCCACATCTCAATCTGCAAAGTGTTCTCAGAAGTGGTCTATTCGTTTCTTTGTTAAACCAGACGTCTGTTCTTATGTTCTGCTGAATCTGTTTGTATGTTGTTTCAGATGGATTTTTATGGTAATGCTCGCTCCATTTTTCTTTTAGGTTCTTGTTTAACATATTGCTCAAGTCACTGTAGCGAATTTTGAAATTTGCCATCGGTATTCGATCTGTCTGTCGTAATAACGACCAAATAGCTTATAATCACATAGAGTTATCAGTGTGGTTATTTTTACTAATCCAATTTGATTCGTTATGAAGTAGTCTAATTCTAATTATGACGGTTTTTCTGTTGCAGCTTCAGAGAACCATGACAGCCGTTTCCTTCTTGATGTAGACCAATCAGCGTCCACTCTCATTCGCGATCCGGCAAATGAAAAACCAGACCAACAGTAATCGTCCAGCCCGTCTGGTTGTATGCGTTTGACTGTCCGGTAATAACAATCCCAGCAGTCCGTGCAGGCTAATTAACGTATAATAGCAATTGTGATCGATTACACACACCACACCGGACCATATCGGTCCCAACGTGCTCGTTTGCATGAAGATCCAAGATGGCCGACAAGCTCTGCACTGCTGCTCGCTGACCGGTTCGCCAGTTTGACGCAGGACTGTAGTAGCTCATCAAAAAGACGACTTGGTTTGCAGATGTAGATGCTTTGTTTCAACTTAGTTCACACTCGTATTATTTTACAAATACTTCTGAATGTTAAAGCTATTTGATGTCTTTGACTATAATTTAAGAGGCTAGGACCATTTTGTTTGGAATTAAACACTCAAAAAGGTTCAGTCGCTGGACTATTAATTATCAATTAAAAAAGTTTATTCGCTACGCTAGTAATACTGTTTTAGTTATCCGGGACTTTAGAAAACTTGTATAGTACAATAATAATCTAGCAATTACTTATAAATTCTTTTTATATAACCTAGATATTTATGAAGTCTCTGTTTCAATATACCAATTTTTTTTTGTTATGTTATATGGCACTGGTCCAAGACCAACTGGCCAGCCTTCGTAATTCTGAGTACCTAGGTTATAGGAAATGGAAATCATTTATGTTATTATTTAATGTTAGTGTTTTACATAGTTATCCTATATCTATGTATGTGTATACCTGTGTACATTTAGATTTTTTTTTCTGTTCATTTTTTTTCTTAATATTTTGTTATGATTACTTTCCAACTAAGCTTTTTTTTTCTTCATAATTTTCTCTGTGTTGTTCCAACTTTTTGTCTTTCTGTTATTATATTTATAGGTTTATACTTTTTTTTTGGAACCTAGTTTAGTTGTATTACTTTGACTCCATTGACGCCTTACGCCTTAGATGGTTCTCAGATAAATCAAAAGCTAACACACAAACGATAATAAACAAAGCTGTCTAACCTAACCGATGAACACTGCGCCCCTATACGTCACTGTACCTATGGCTTTTTGTGCTTTGTAAAATAGCACGCTGTTACTAATTTTAAATATGGTCTTATGATTTCCGAAACAGTTGTAACTCAAATAATTTATAACCAATTTAAACGGCCGTCAAACCTTTTTTTAATGAGATTATAGAAATTACGAATTTATACATTATTTAGTTTTTATCGACTCTTAAAAAATGTTTATAGTATCTTTAAATACAAAAGAACGCCATTTTTTCATAAGATCCCATGTAAAAATTCGGTTTTTCAATCGTTAATAACATTCTGAAGTGATCGATAAGAGGTTATGAACTTCTGAGGGTAGATACCCTGGTAGATACCTATGTCCATCCATCTTAGGTCTACTTCCACTTTTACTTTTTATAAGTTAACTATATAGATGGTGCAATAATTTTTTATAATTGTGCAGTTGCCACGGTAGGCAGACTGGTTAATTTCGGCAACTTCTATAAAACAGTTAGGCTACAGACCATTCGATAAGCGAGATTTGAACATATTAACCTTCTCAGACTGAGAACAGATGTGACTTGGAAAATTGATCAAGTCTTTATGCATTCCAAGAAGAGAAGGGAAAGTTTCAGGTCACAGACCACCCTCCGATAATGAAGCAGCTAGAAATACCGTGGCGCATTAGGGCAGTATTACTGAAAAGTCTAACTACCTTGCTCTACTGTACCACAGTGTTTAGTATGGATAAGGTAGGCAGCCTAAACATAGAACCATCGAAGTGTGGAACGAGTTTTAGCTTACACGGACATTCTACCTCTAAATAGGTATTCTAGTATTTCAATAGCAATTCCAGTAATTCACGAAACGAGTAATTGTGATTTCTAGAAGTGCGAATAAATGACTTCGTGTCGGAAATTGGAGATTCATTAAAATAGACGACAGTATTGAGATTGAGAACCAATCAATGACGGCTTATATTTGACATCAGCGTAGATACCTATCGTATGGCATATTCACATTGTACTTGTGCGTGTAAAATAGTATCATTTAAACTTAAGCTTTGTGAAATTCATATATTTTTCAAAAGAACATAGAGCTGGAGGTAAAGAAAGTCTCTTTCAAACATATGTGGTTCTATTGGAAACCGATAGTACAAAGAGACAACCATGGGCTAAGTTTTAGAAATTACATTACGATTTTTTAAGTTTATTTCGATATTTTTCACGATCACAGAATCTAAAGCCACATCCTCCAACGACTTGACAGATGGTTTGATTTTTGACACCATAATTACATTAACAATATTATAACTCAGTTAGAGATAACGTCCGCACAGTGCCATGTTGAGTCTATCGCTATCGAGGCTAAACCATGTTTACGGGTGAACATCAAAACCGACTCTCAACCTTCTCAGCAACTTTGTCAACCATCGGACAATATTCCATGATTTGTACGATAGGAAAGGGATTCAAGTTTTTCGCTGCCTGCATCCTCAATATAATACATAGCTATACCTTTCTCTTGGTGAAATAGATTAGTGATCGATGAAGTCCATCCCTGTCCAGTTAGAAGGAGAGAGAGATACATCGTAGCTTTGCGCGCGATCCGGCTGTGTGTATGAGATGCGACTCACTGATAGTGTCCCCTTTTAGCAATTTAAATGCGATGCCTCGAATGCAAAGCTGCGCTCCTCGACTCAACCAGCAAGGCGACGCTGAGCGGCGGTAGCTTAGCGCGTTGCGCTGGGCTTTCGTCCGATGGCAGACCGTCCGAAAGGCCGCATTCTGCGTCGCTTTGGACATGAGCACATAAGCGCACCAATACCAAAGGTCCACCTTCTATCAACAAAATGGACCCAAATCAACGGCCTGTTCTTGGTACTGAAAAAAGATCGATCAAAGACAAAGAATTGGCTCATTGAGCGCTTCTCACCTCCTTCAAAGGAGCTATTTCGAACCAGAATCGATTTTGGTGTTGACAAGGAATCAGCGCAACCATAAGGTAGATGATTATCCATAGCTCATCTTTCTTTTTAAAATTTGTACAAGGATGTATATCTAACATTCTGAGATGGTTTTCCTTAGCTGCTCAATCAGGACGTGAACTAGCAAATAGATGATAACAAAAACTGCTATTCAGCAAATTTTTTTTAGCTTGAGGTTCTGTTATTTTAACGTAGGCATTTTGGTACAATTATTCAAAATGCAGTGAAAATAGCGAGGGTTAAATGCGATCACATGCAATTGATATAAAAGTCATCAAAGTATATCCTAGAGCATATCCTTACTTTTCTTAGATCCGTGTGACAAGATCCTGTTGGCACTTTCAGTGGCCTTCGGACGTTATCCCAATCCTTCAAAATCGCACACACCGGAAAATTTATGGTGGTTAACGAGAACATTATTTATTTCGTTTTTACTTCCCACACTGTAAGTTTAGTACTGCGAAATTTTTCGTGTTCGTTTTTCTCCATTTTTTGTAGGACGGGTCGAAACTGAGGCGCTGGAGAGGATGGATGCTGGGATTTCCATTTTTTTTAATTTGCAGATCTCTTCAAACATTGTTATTAGACATACACATGTGCGGGGTTTTTGATAAATACCGCACATAATAATATCTCTAACCTGTAATGTGGCTTGGTTGAAATTAAATTTCAGGAGTGAAATTTAGGTGGTGGAGGTGCTGGGATTTCAAATTCGTTGTATGTGGGAAGTACTAATTCAAGCTACTTGACACGTTTTTACTTCCCACACCACCCCAATAGGGAGTATTGTGATCGCGAAAATTTTCGAATTTGAGATAATACACTTTTTGGGCGTTTATATTCATATATGCGTACATAACGAAAATCCACGTCACTCATTTCCGTCGGTCTGTCTGTCGGCCTGTCTGTCTGTGCGCGTTCTTCTAGCCTCGCAATCTCAGTAACCGCTGCATAGATTGTGATGAAATTTTGGTATGGGTATGCTGCTGTAATTGTCACAATCGGTATATGGGTGGCGGAGTAATTAGCAAAAAACAAAAAATTTAAATATGCCTGAAACTTCATTTTTTAGCGGTTCCTGATCATTTTCTACTTTTTTTTTAGGTGGGGGTGAAATTGGGGTGGTTGGGGTATGGGGAGGTTGTAAAACTTAAAACCATGTTGTATATATTCATATTATGCTATCCATTGACCTGTGGGACAAGGGAAGAATTTTTTGATGTAGGTATACATACGAGTATTGATTTAGATTATTCAGTGTTGTATTTTTTATTCACATTGATGCACCAAACCGGAAAAAACTTTTGTTAATTTAAAGGAGTTCGATGTGTGCCGTAGGTGGTGCCCTCTGTTGATGCTAGCAAGACCGTGGTTTAATTTGAATTTCTTGCCTTAAAACCCCCCAATACGTAATTTTAGATCGTTGTGCCATTTTATTGCGAAATAATTGAGAAAAAAAAACGAAAATAAAAGTAAAACTTTGACACCCTAAATCTTGAAAATTAAACATGGTAAGGCTTCATGTACTTATATCAATGTTCATAAAAATGTGACGTCTATTAGCCTGTATAAGGAAAATGTAACAATTTCACCTGTCCCACCATTATCAAGCATGTTGTACATAGTTTTATTTTTAAGTTAGGATACGTAATTGTTTATAATTTTTCATTGTAATATTGGCAAGGGCTGAGTGGAAGAACACCACCAAGGTGAACTCCTCCTTGAGGTTCTTTTGATTGCATATTGATTTTTTTATGTTATCATTGAAGTTTACTATTATGTTGCTTTTGGAAGAATAAAGACACTATTACTATTATGGTTCAAACAAACAAAATCTTTGTTCACTTCTTCTAACCTATTCGAATTCAGGTCCTTAAGGAGTATTCCCCATGCACCGCTCATGGTCAACGAAGCGATTTCCATATTTTTACATGTCCTGTCGCGCTGCGCTATCCCCCGAAAACCAACAAAAAATACAAAAAAGGAAACAAGTGAGCATCGACGATGGACGGCGGAGCGATTTTCGGCAAAGCGCCCAAAAGGCAAAATGCCTTTTTGGAACTTTTAATTAAGGCGGTCGCAGTTGACAGGATTTTTCGAAATGTGCAGATTCTTACGTCAATTTTGAATGTACGACGTACGAGTACAGCCAGGAGCATTGTTAATGTCATTCATCCGTAACTGTCTTCGTCCTGGTCTGATGAATATGTAAGGGACATTTTTCCATACATTCTGACCGCAATTCGTCCAATGCATGCTTCAGATCTCAGCGCAAAAGAAGTCCTCGCATATTTTGCTCTGTTGTGCGCATTGACAAATATGGAAATTTTTCCGCACAGTCGTTAGCAGACAGGAATAATAATAACGGTAGAAACACAATTTTTCCTTTAATCATATATAAGAATAATGACTGAACTGTATAATTAATATATCAGGATATCGATTTTTCAATCATCTGCTATTAGAGCTGTATTTAGTAATTTAATCACAAGTATGGTTGGAAATCCTAATGACAGTCCATACAGCATGCGTGTATAATAAAATCTCGGCTAAATAATTTAATAATTAATTTAAAATACTCATTCCTATAATGATACGCTTTCTAAGGTACTGAATTGAAAACAACATTAAATTTATATTTAGCATTTAAAAATTTGGTAGGACTTATCCCAGAGTCAGTCAAAGCAATAAATTTTACAGACAACGTATTCAAATCATTGCTCTCTCAGAGCAGCACGTGCCAATTATTTCGCGAAAGCAATTTTTATATCATGAAATAAGTTAAGTGTGGATTTGAAAACTCACCTTTTCTAATTCTAAGAGGTGAAACCGAAGAACCTGTATTGCCTGCACCATCTGAAAGAGAAAAAGAATTTAATAAACTAGGTTACATATTAACATTCACTAACTATAAAACAAAAATAGCATATTATTGATCATAGCCATGTTCTGTAGTACCTATGTTGGTTCACACAATGTCCCAGGACGAATCCCGAAAAAAGAAATCGCACTTATGTTCCAGAATGTGAAGCGGGTATCAAATGAAATTATTCTTAAATTCGCATTTACTACACATACCTTTTGTTGTAAAGATAATTGAAACGTGTGTGGCCCACCTTACTGAAACAGAATTTATTATCCACTTTACAGCAAAAGAAGGGTAACGCTCACGGGCATTCACAGGCATTCGTACACTACATACAAATATAATCTCGGTTGTTAAACCAGCCACACACTACCATTTCTGCCAATTTCACGATGTAACTAAGGCAATTTCAACTTTTTAACTATTGCGTTTAAAATATAATTTAAATATATTGTAACAGAGGTTGTTGCCAACAATTAGGTATTCCTTAAAATTTGCGTCCTGGTGTACACGGTATAACACAAAACAAGTAATAGCGAAAGAAAACCCTAAAATATTAATAATATATCATAGCATACTATACACTACAGTAGAGCCTCCAATCTATAACACTTTCACATAGAGGCAGTTTTTGAACCAGGTAGGAGCATCAGTACTCATCTGGTTAAACACAACAATTCTGATATTGATATCTGGTACAAATACTGATTTAAATAACGACGTGCTGCGCCGCCAACTACTGTTGTGTACATTCTATGTAAAAATACAACCCTCTTTCCTCTAGCATCAGCATGGCGGCTCCAGAAAAATGGCTTGCATGCCAAAGGGCGCCAAGCAAAATATATGTTTACATGACTCTACTCGTTATGTCTATCTTTTTCTGTAATTTAATCCAATCGCATAATCCACATCTGCGGCAAAGCATTTCAATAAAAAAGAATAGAATAATTGTATAATCGGGTCGTAAGTATGGCCACAGCCTTGGCTAATTTCCTTCAGCGGGCACATAACACAGCTGTGATATCTTGTTGAGTTGTTTGGCGCAATTTTGTTTATCTGACAGAACCCTATAATACTATTCCTCATAGTAAAAATATTTTACCCACTAATAGACACTTCAAGTTATTCTATCACTAGAATATTTTTTGCTTAAAACAACGATATAATAACAGCACTAATACCATCAGAGATATGTGACAGACTCGAAATGCAGTAGTTATCGTCAAGTTGGTAATTTGTACCTACTATATTGCAGAAAAATACGTGTCTTGTACATATTCATTTATACATTACTTCTTACTAAAAACAGCTTTTATACAGGTTTCTTCGAGGGTGTGAGAAAACAGCATCAGATACTGCAGCTCAAAATACTACAAAATAGTTATCCTCCCCAAAACTGTTGCTCTTCCGACTTTCCATCAAAAACCTTCTTTTTATATACACTTGTAAGGTTACAGTACTCAAGAGACCATTTGTGTCATTGTGCAAGGCTAAACAACAGTAGTCTTTTCTCCTATTTTTTGAGCTCTTCTTATGCATAACTTAGGATTTTCTATATTAACCTATTTCGTTACTCTTAGCTACATACATACATAATCTTAATGATCATCTATAAAAGAATTATTTTCAATGCTTCACTTCAAAAGCTCCTTAATGCTCATTATAATCTTTTTCTAATATTTTGACAAGCAGAGTTAGGTCCCAGAATTAAAGAATAGTATTTTCGGACACCCAGTATACGCTAAAGGTAGCCAAATTTCTTAGTAAGTTTTTATTACTGCAAGGTCTTTAGCAGCTCGCTGTTCTCATCCAAATCTGACATCTAACAGATGTTTCAACTCGAATGCTCTTAAGTGCCTGTTTCCACTTGGAGGCCATTTAAAGGACACCCATGATGCTGCTAACCGAGTGAGCTTTATGACTCAGTCGAATACGTTATATTATTATATAACAATATTGAACAAATTTCAAAAATTCTAATGGTGCAAACATATTACATAATCAATCTATATGTTGTACGTCAAGAAGCATTTTGTGGCTGGCCATAATTAGAAATTCAGGCTGTATTCTCATCACCATCATAGTCACAGACATGTTGTGAACTCGGAAAATGCATTAAGTCGGAGCTAGAGTATTGCCGGCACAAATATTATCAATAGTTTTGAGAACCGTAGCTCGCCATCGTTCGGGATTTACCCTTAGTTCAGTGGCGCTCTTGATACTCATATCCAGCAACTGTTTCGTCGTATCCACCCAGCGTGTAGGGGGACGGCCACGGCGCCGCCCACTCGAGGCATGACCCTGAACTACAAGTTTCTCCATATTATCGCTTCTGTGTATATATCCGAAAAATGTAAGCATTCTCGTCGACACAATGGAGGATAGTGTCTTTGGATTACCGAGCTCAGCCAGTATGGAAACGTTAGTTCGATGGGCGATATAAGGAACTCTCAGCATTCTCCTCCACGTTAACATTTCAAAAGCATCTATGCGAGCTCGATCTGCCTTTTTAACAGTCCAGGTTTCCGAAAAATACAAAAATATAGAGAACACAAGAGACTGAACCAGCGACATTTTTGTAGCTTTAGTGATGTTATGGTCACGCCATATTTTAGTAAGCTTTGTCATGGCCACACGTGCCTGTTGAATACGCCGTGAGAATCTCATTTTCACAGCTACACGAATTGTCGATCAAAGAACAAAAAGAACAAAACTTTGAACTACTTCATAACGGCCTATTGACTTTATCTCTCGATGAGTATCATGCTCTCTATCTACGATCATAACCCTGGTCTTGTTGTTGTTAATACACTGTTGTTCTAAGATGTTTAATAGAGCTACTAGTTCTTCTTGAGAAGCAGCAATAAGGGTTGTATCGTCAGCAAATCTTAAGTTGGATATTTTGCTTCCGCCAATAGTTATACCGCCACTCCAGTTGTCTAATACCTGCCTCATCACAAATTGTATTCTGTATTCTAGGCGATAACATTTAAATCTTTTTGTAAAATTTAGTGAATAGTTTTGGGAAAGAAAACCAACCGACAGACAGAGGAAGTGATTTACGTATACAGTTACATCGCTTAAACAATCAATTTGCGTCTGCCTTCGCTAACTTATACGGTTACTTTATGTGTTTTTTAATTTGACTCAAAAGCCGTATATGTGGATGGTAGGTGTGCTATTATTATGTACTTTACTTTTCGACAAATACTGGTGAGAATTTCAAGCCTCAAGAATAAATAACCGCTGTGTAGCGTCAATACTCATTTTTAATTCGAACTTTAACAGCGCAATGCTGGTACCTCAAGAGTTAATTGGTGTTGCGGTGCTAGTTAATACTGTGGGAATTGATATTCTATCAGTATCAATAAATATAGTTATCCACCGTCTTTGATGTTTTTGTTTCATACATCTTGGCAAAGCTAATTAAATTCTGCATATCTATACGCGTAATTGACCACAACCAATGATACAAACTCAATAATCGTCGTTTGCTTCGCGATCTCCGAACGTGTGTCTAAGGTCACTAGATGCACGAACTTCGATCAATTCGCCATGTAAAACAATTGAACGCAGCATGCGATTCTCATGGCCACCGAGATGCGGTCGTATAGGTTTCAGGATAACTATGTTCGTTTATTTAATGGAATTGGTTCGAAGGTGCAATTCGATTTCAGTCAAGCTTTTTGAACGATACTGATAATTAACTGATAGGCTGAAATGTACAACTTTGTGTATAATATGTGAAACCCAAGCTATGATTCCTCAAATTAAATTCACCGTCAGATGATGAACGTTTTTTGAGTTCCAGAAAAAGGTATTTTAGAAATCAATTTCTCTAGTCTGTGATCATAATATTCTTATGTTATTTTCCTGTGCTATTGGACTTTGTTAACGTAAAGTAATATACAGGGTATCCCAAAAAGTAAAGAAATTTAGAGGTAGAGCATCAAGCTCATATAATCTCGACCTCAAACGCTCGTGGTTAAAATTTAGGCAACTTTAAGTTTTTACAGCTCCATGGAAAAATGAATGATTAATGCTCCTATGCCTTTTCAACGTCTTCAGCTTGACATTACTCTGGGAGAGCCCAGTGCATGTGAACAAGTCTAAGAAAACATTGCATGAAATGTACTTCTAAATTACAATCATTTTTAGAATGGCTACACTGAAATTTGTATTGTTTTGAAAGACACATCAGAACCTCGCAATGTCTAGTAGAAGAGGCTGACAGATGCAAAGTGGGGACAATCGCTCTTTTCTCCGTATTATCGTCATGTAAAATTTTATTATATTGCTCAAGCGACGGCTTCAAAATGATGATAAATATATTTATATTTCTAGCAAAATCTGTTACGCCTTCGGCGTATTGTCGGTACTGACACAGAAAACAAAATTGTATCCTGATATGACAGCTTGATGACGCAACACCATTTCTGCATTTTTTTCAAAACTCTTATGACTCATGGGTAAACCTCATCAGGAATCAAACGTCTGCAATCAGTAGACGTACCATCAAATTAGCAGATACTTCTTTTTTATAGAGGACATTACTGAACCGTTATCTAATACAAAATTCCACCCATGCGTCTGTTTGAGCTGTAAACAATCAAACAGCTATCCGAAATACTCGAAGCCTCGTAACTGGCAGTCGTAAAATACCCATATTACAAACAAACGACTCTATGAATATCAATTTATTCATGATAAACAACGTGAACTTGATGAATGACTAATCATATTCATTAAAGCTCGGGCTACAAGAGATTTCCTTAAAAACTTTGAATTAATCTAAACATGTAACAGACCGAGAGATGAGAGTTAAGTAATATTTTAATGGGTTTTAAAAGGAACGAAGATATCCTCCTTGGATAATTAATACAAAGGCCATTATGAAAAAATTCTTCGACCCACCATTCTGGTTTTTTTTTTGTTTCGGATCTTCTTTTTAGTCATTATGCCCAGATGGGAGCCTATATCTCGCTTTTATGTTCTATACGTGATTCTAAATGGGGATTTAGAGGTAAGTCCGATTATAGAATGATTTTAAAACTAGAAAATCTTTATGTAAGTAAATGTAAAAAGTTACAAAATATAAAATGACAGCTGATAAAAATTTAAAGTAGGTTGATACATTGTTGTTTATGACCCCTAATTGCCAGTCTATATGTTTTCATTCACTAAAACTAATTATAGTTTTAGACCCAGTTACAATATGAGTCGTTTCATTTATCCAGTGTGGGTTTATATGTAATATATCACCAGTACAGTTTTATTAAATACCTTCAGTTATTCAAACACTAATTGGGAAAGCATATGTAACAATAAATAATGTACTATATAAACTAGAAATTGAAAAATCAATAAACAAAAAGCTATACAAGAAATTCAAATAGGTATCAAAGTACCTCCTGAAACTGCACTACTAGCAAAACCAAACACGATCAAAAAACTTTCGCGAAATGACAAATAAAACCACAAACATATGTCAACGCCAAAAACCTTGGTTTAAACCGAAGCATGGTATGTAGCATGACTGTAAGAATGCCATGTCAACACCATTCATCATCCCTTGTTTTGATTTACCAGAACATTAGTGACCAATCTTGGCCGAAAATTAACCAATAACCATAAAATTCCACGATGCGCGACATGGTTTTACCACCCAGGGTACTACAAGCACTGCTCTGCGCAGTGTTGTCAAACCATCCTCAATCCAAAAAAACAGAAACAAGCCGTGATATTTAGGGCCGGTTGTACAAATGCGGGTTTAGCACGAGCTTTGTTAAGCCTAAGCTTAGCTAAGCTCAGGCTTAAAGCCGACACCCGTTGTACAATCATCGGCTTGGCTAAACCTGGTTGATAATGAAATTCACTACAGTTGGCATCAATGAAGCAATACGTACTGACATAATGATATGAAAAATTATCTTTTTTGGTTAGGCACTTATGACAGTTTGTATCAAATTTTGGCAACGACTATAGTCGGTGGCAACGACTGTTTTTGTCTCTCTTCTTTCATTCACTCTCTTTGTTAAATTTAGACACAAATCTTCCAAAAAATTTGACCTAATAAAGTGACAAGCAATTTGAAGGTTCATCATTGACAGATCATGTCATTTTTGTATCAGGTTAGGTTTAAACCTCAGCTAAGCCTCCTTGAGCATCGGCTTACGTAAGCTCGTGTTAAGCTTAGAGTGGGGGGTTAAGCCAGATTGTACAACGGACATTTTGCCACTGACGTGGTTTAACGTCGGCTTACCTTAAGCCGAAGCTTAAGCTTGCATTGTACAACCGGCCCTTAGCCCGTGTTCACATCGGACGCGCCTCGCTTGGAGCATCGCGCTTTGCTTAGCGCTACGCTATGCGCCCGATGTGAACGGCTGCATCTAAACGTATGGGTTGGTTGAGTTGGTTCCCCTCGCTTTACGCTAGGCGATAAGCGCAGTGCTATGCGCTCGATGTGAACGGCTGCATCTAAATGTATGGGTTGGTTTCCCCTCGCTTTACGCTAGGCGGTAAGCAAAGCGCGATGCTCCATGCGAGGCGCGTCCGATGTGAACGGGGGCTTAGTTTGAGAATGTATACTAAACAACTAGCTATATAAATACTCATTATTTTTGACTGGATAGAACAGAGGGATAAAAATAAGAGTGCAAAAATCGGTTAACCTACAGTTAATGCCCTGTTCGGTTAATCACAATAATATCTACTAAAACTCAACAACTGATTTGTATAGTTCAAAGATCTGTCGAATACCAATTTAGCATTGTGAGTTATTTACACAGCATTTTCCTCTCTCTCTCTCTCTCTTGCTCTACAACAACATCGTTTACTTAATATAAAAGCATGCTTCATCCGGTTAAATAGGCTGTATCGACTTTTAGATGATTAAATACTGAGATACAGTATTAGTCAGCTCCAAATGCCTCAATATAAACTAATTTTGCGTCTGAATACTTTCAGCCATGTTGTTTCAATTGTGTATAGGTCAATAATGAAATTGCAGCAGACTAATGTGGTGGGGAACAGTTGGAATAGAAAAATGATCCAATGGTTTGAGCTAATTTGAATTTCCCAATGGAACACTTGCGTTGGTTTAAAACTGGAATTAACAGACTTCCATGCATTAGCTAACGTAATCTTCTACATTTGAACTGATAACATTGATATGCTTATCTGCTTATTATAGCCATAGTAGAGTCAATTGGTTATGATAGCTTGAGACACACCCTAGTTTGGTACTTTATCAGACAAATGGTTGTGGAAGTGGCAACACTGGATGCCGCTAAACAGTTCTTTTTTACATCTCTCCAACGTTAACGTAGCGTTCCAAAACGTCCTGTTACAGTTGCGGTCAATATTGCGGCTCGTTGCCACGGCTTTTTTGGGTACCACCAGGTACCAGCACTTTAACTGCTCCGAAAGTCGTCAAATTCATCACGTTACGACCGGACTTGTTTGACCTGTGACCTCCAACAGGTCCAACTTGCGGGTGGCCTTTGTAAGGTCTACAAATACGCTTTATTTCAATCTTGTTTAATTTATGCTGGAGTTATCTGCTACCAGAAAGAAGGAATAAAAATAGAATGATTAATTTGCTCTACAGTAGTAACTGGAATAAGATATGAAAAGTTTCTATGGATATCTTCATCCAAAGAATGACATCGCATTTACTTGAAGCTTCTTGTCCAAACCAAAGTGTGAACTATAGGTTTTTCCAAGCAGCTTATAGTTTGTTGAGTGACACTCAATGTGGCGTGGTTTTGTCTCCTAGAATTACATCCTATGTGTCTCATGACACCAGGCCAGCATTGTGTTTTAAGACACTGATTTCATTTTGGACCTATGAGCTATGCTAATGCAACACTCTCTCATTTTTAAGAATTCGGAGTCACCGACTTAGCTGGCTTTGCAAAAAAATGCTGTTTGCTACTACAGCTGTCAAACGATGTCATTTTCTCCAAGCTCATTTTTCGTTAAGTATTTTGTAGTATCATAGAGCATAGAGAGATGGTCTAAGTGCCTGAAAAGCTTTATTCTTCAGCACATGTGGCCTTAGTAATGCGCCAGTAAAGCGAGATGGGCCACTGAAGCTGTTAATTGGCCAATTCACTAGCCAGTTAGCAACTATTATACTATTTTTTATAGTTGCTATCCTTTGGTCACCTAAGGGATTTGAGAACAAAACGCGGTGCAGCTTCGTCTGTATTACCACTACCATCACTAGCACTAGCGTAGAGTAAAAGTTTTATTTTAATTAAGTCAGTCCTTTAAAATGTACAAGGATCACTTGCTACTTAAAGCATAAACTATTCTTGTCCCTGTCGCAGTATTTACTTAATGTTAGTATCTCATTAAGATCAGATCAGATCATTTGGTTTGTAGCTGTATCAAAGATTACAGGATAAAAACACGGCAGACAGGCAGACGGCAAAAAATCACATGTAAGAAAGTAAACAAAAATGTCTCAAATTCCAATTTTCCTAATATTGCGAAGTCCCATTCCGTTACTATTCAGAATTTTTTCCGTTGAAGAAATCTTGGAAGAATAAGAGCTCTTTCAGACGAGGATACCGTATCTCAGATACGCGTATTTGAGATACAGAATTTGTGAGTGATACTTCTGGATACCGTATCGCATATAGGTAACTCTGCATCAGTACGAAAACAGTGGCAGTGCAGTGCACTGATTATTTCAAGTTATGGATATTGAGGCGTCCATTGAGTTGTGGTATGTACTGAATAAAAAGAAAAAGAAATTGAAAAGGAGACGTACATTGTGGGTTTATCCTATGGTACACTCGACTCGAGCACGGAGATATATCGACTGTACTTTTGGAATCCTTTCTAATAAATGAAGGATATTCCACAAACCTCTCAACGTATCAATAGATTTTGCTGAAGATATCGTGAAAGCCACCACTGTTCTCCACAATTTTGTGCGTTACGAGATGGATATAGACACGAAGACACCTTATCCATCCAAGAACTTTATGATGAAGATGTTACAAATACCGGAGCAAATTCCTCAAGATCAGCGTTCGTGATTATTTTGCTGCATATTTCATGGATTGTGATGTATTATCCTGGCAAAATAGTTACATTTGAGCTCTGCATATCACCGAAATGTTAATAAATAATGTCTTTCATCATTTATGTGATTTCAATTAGCGGTCAGTATAAGTAAAATGAACCAACGTGGTTTTAACCTATTTGTAAAATGTATTGGGATTTTTTAACCGCCGCTGTTTACCAGTCACTTAAACATCATGTGATTAAAATAAAAATATTTTCAAATGCTTATCATGTTCATTCTACTGTACCGTCATGCTTCCAATATTGTCGCACACTTGATTTGCGATTGCTATCCAGCATTGCTGTTTTTAATTTTAATTACAATAGTCTTCGTGGGCTGTGGCCCACAAACATGGATTTGGCTCCACTAAACTAATAAATTTTTCATTATCAAATATGGCATGCTATATTATTTGGTTACTTGCACTAATGCGTGTAGCTAACTTCTAACAAAAGAATAAAATGCCTATGGAATCCGCTGCAAAAGTATGCCTGTCTGAACAACTAGGTATAACGTAATGGTAATATTGTATCTGAGATACGCATTCTGTCGCCAGCGGCTGGATAGCACGACATACTCGAATCAGTATCGCGATACTTTGGCGATACTGTATGCGTCGCCGGAGCCGTCTGAACAGCTTCATTTGAATGTGTGGATTATCTGTATCTCAAATACGCGTATCTGAGATACGGTATCCTCGTCTGAAAGAGCTCTAAATGTCTGTTATGATGCCTACATAACTACATATTCCTGAATCATCCCACCAGCATCTTACCTTTTGACAAGCACACTAGTCCTCACAACTCAATAGCTAGGTAATATCTCCTTATTTGTAGTTATCCTATCATTATAAATCCTATATTCTCTATCCAGTAGGTGGTTTTACGATACAAGGTCATGTGACGACCTAACCAGTTGCTTTTATACCAAGTGTGCGTGGTCTGGAAACAGAAGACGCTCAAAAAAGGGCAATCGGCCATTTCTACGATAATATAAACGTTTCTTTGTGACTAGTTTGACGAATTCGATTATTTTCTGGTCGTCTGTCCGGATATTAAATAAAAATGTCCGAAAGTTGGGCATACGTAGATAGCACAGTCAATCTAGAAGCAAATATTGTGCACGACTAAAGGAGGCTACACACAAGCATGCATGTGCAATAATTTTGTACAAGTTTGCATAATTTCCATTCGCTACCACAGGATACAAGTACGCTTGACACAAGCATGACTTTCTGCCATGAAAATTTCTAGCTCGGACGATGATCCGCTTGCTTTGGCTGATCTTTGCCTTGTCCGTAAGCGAAAAATGCAAAGGAAGAAACGAATTATTTGGTATTAGGAGTGGGTGATGAAGTCTACCCTCATATTAATCTACTGAGATATTAGAAGATTGGCATAACTGTCTTAGAATGTATGAAGAGCTTGTCTGAAGCTTCTGTCACTCGTTACACCTTTAATAAAGGATAATACGATCATGAGAGAAGCTATAACCCCCACGAAAGATTAACAGCAACATTACAGTTTCTCGCAACTAGAAGAAGTTATGAACGTCTAAAATAATCAACGAGAATCTCACCACAGGCTTTTCATGGAGGCTAAATGCTCATCTACAAGACGATACGTCTCCAACTACACATGTTCAGTTTCGCTTGCACCAGCTTGCATGATTCGAATTCAGTCAATCAAGCAGCTTGTACAGTTAAAATGCTTGTGCAAATATTTCCTACAGGTGCTACGGGTTGCTTGAACAAGAAGATTGATCATGCATGCTTATCAGCTTGTAGTTATGTGTGTAGACATCTTAAGCGACTAGAGACTTAGAGAATACAATTATTATCATATACCAGTTACACTAACTATTCGTATAAATGTCTGCCACCTGTTTTATTTGTATTTTTGGGGTCACTAAGATTTCAATTATTAGTTTTATTTTAATAAGAGCAACGTATAGCTTTCAGGCAGTGTGTAATTAATTCAAAATTCAATAGCAGAAGCGGTGCAGCGCTTAGTGAAATTACGCATTGATGAAAATAGTACTAGATACACCTGTCGAACATCAGTGTCAGTTTTTCGCAATGCAGGTAAACATCACAAAACGTATGAAAAAACAAGTTTTTTTCGAATAAGTAAATTATTGAGAACACGATATTGCAAAAAGGTAGATTTTGAAATTTCCAAGTGTTACAATATTATTTCTTGTATAAAGATCCACCGACTGAATAATGTTATTAATCTTCGACAGACATCAGGCGTTCAAACGGGATGAGTCCTAAGTTGATAGTTTTTTTTGAACTGTGTATAGAAATCGTTAAAATAGAAAACTCTTTGAATAAACTGACAACTGAAAACTAAGCGAGACATAGAATAAGAAAAGTATATCTGGCCTTCTGAATCAAGACGTACTTGCTGAGATTTTTGTCAAATCGATTGGGCATTGTACCTGTCAGTACAGAAGTCACTCTTTGGTTATCGACATTAATTTTAAATTGGTAAATCCTAAAAGTGCTACATTATTATGAAACAATTATAGGATTTGTAGATTTAAAATTAGCTATGATAAACTGAAAGTAACTAGTGCACTGATTGACAAGTATAATATGCCTGCTCGATAAGCCAAAAAAAAAACGGAGCGAAAATAGCATAAACAGACTAGGTACGTCTTGATACACAAGCCTAGATTTACTTTTTTGATTCTGCATCTCGCTTATTTTTCAGTTTTCGGAAAAAGGTTATTTGAGAAAGTTGTTTAATTTAACGATTTCTATAGACAGTTTAAAATGAATATTCGATTGAATCTCAATAAAGAAACGTTTTAAAACCGAGTTTGTAAGCAGATTGGCTACCGTCAACTCATTATCATTAGAACCTGCGCTCATCGTCAACCATATATCCAAAGTGTAACATTGAACAACAAGTCAAATTTGAGCCCGTTTACTACCTAAATTCACCATGCTGAAAAGTCTCAGATTTTTTTTGCCTTGATTGAGACGCTCCGCCTAAAAGTATTGAATTGCAGATTGGAACACAAGTAACAATTTAAATTATTGATGAGATGATGAGACCGGGTATAAATTAATTAATTCGGAGCATTAATCTTTTCGAGGTTGTTGGATCTGGAGCGAGTTTTTTCAATCATAAACTTTTGTAAGTTAGCTCTTTTAATATTTTCACTTTGCTCTTCTTGTGCTTTTACAAAATGAGGCATAAATGATATACGATCATCGCCGGTACGTGACCAATCCCTTAATCGACTCTATACGTCCAGAAAATATAATTCAAACTGAGCTACTGGTTGGTAATAGAGGCAAAGATGTGAGACGGTTTCATTTTATTTCGAGACTAAAGTGGCATAATAACACAAGGCGCACAGTATATTTAATTTAGTCATCATCAGACATGTTGTGAACTCGCATAATGCATTACCTCGGAGGTAGAGTATTACCGACACGAATATTATCAACAGTTTTGAGAACTGTAGCTCGCCATCGTTCGCGATTTACTGTCAGTTCAGTGGCGCTCTTGATACTCGTATCCAGCAACTGTTTCGTCGTATCCACCCAGCGTGTAGGGAAACGGCCACGGCGCCGCCCACTCGGGGCGTGACCCTGAACTACAAGTTTCTCCATAAGACACAATGGAGGATAGCCTCTTTGGATTACCGAGCTCATCCAGTATGGAAACATTAGTTCGATGGGCGGTATAAGGAACTCTCAGCAATTCTCCTGACTGAACCAGTGACATTTTGGTAGCTTTAGTGATGTTATGGTCACGCCATACTTTAGTAAGCTTTGTCATGGCCACACGTGCCTGTTGAATTTAGTAATTTGGTAATTTGATGAAACTTATCTTCATGTTGTCAATCTGATTCATTGTTCTTCATTGACCCACATATAAAACCACATACGTTGAAATATTTTACTGAAGTTTCGGCTGCTTCTATAGCAAGTCCCTATGTTCAAAACGTTTGACAAGAAATAGTTTGGAATAAGAGACATATTTTGATTAAGTACGTAGTTGTCACAAGGTGGCAGGATTTGTTTTGGAAAATAGTTTCTTAGATTATTCGAATATTATGAGAAAAAGGAATGAATCAAGGCAACGTGACACACAACAGTGCAAAAATCTAAGACCAATTTCTTAGACTAAATTAAAAGTAAAACCCTTTGATTTGGGGAACATATTAAATTTTGCCACTGTGATGTATACACATGGTTGAAGGAAATTAAATAAGGTCCCTTGAGTAAAGTACATTCCAAGAAACTATAGTTTCAGCATAGGAAGATATGTGTTCAACTACCTATTTTTTGACGTGCATAAACCTTCAGTATATTTTTAGGCTCCTTGAAGTACTATGACTGAGAAAGCAACATAAAACAGTATTTAAAAATAGTTCGGTCATTGATTGAAACATAACGGATTGAGCGTCAATCCTTTACTAACTAGAATAATAGTCACTACTACTCGTACTTACTTGATTATATTTCTGTACGAATCCCAAAAACTTTGAGGAATGATTGCTGGCACTAATTTATGCTATAATATGTAATATGTATGATTTTATTTTTGACTGTGTTAAATAGTTGAAATTTCCTTAATCAGATCGTGAAATTGACAGAAATAGTAGTGTGTGGCCGCCTTAGCGACGGAGGAATGATATTTTATTATTATTATTAAAAATTATTAAAAAAAAACAAGAGTCGAGCACAGAGTGCTATAAGCCCTACTTGCAAGGATAGCTACAAATTACAATTTTTTAAATAAATATTTGTACTTAACGGACTTCTGATACTTATTAACTATCGACACAAACATTAAAAATGGCTGTGAGCGTAACCATACTAAGTGACAGTCTCCATTTTTCTTGCTATAAAGTAGATAATACATTCATATTCAGTAAGGTGCACGGGTCACACACGTTTCAATTATCTTTACAACAAAAATTCGGAAGTTGATTTCTCTGTAGGACTGTACGATCTCTTTCCTCGAGATTCGTCCTGAGACACGGTGTATATAAATTACTGTCATTAAACGAAATGATACTGCAAAATAAAAGCCTTATGAATATTTGGGAATCCAGAGAATCAATGTGTGTCTATTGCAGTCTGAACAGCTTGAGAATTAAAATGTAGATATTCTCCATATGCCGTCAACTAAGATTAATTTTAAACTTTGATTCGCTGTATTTTAAGCGCAGAGATTTAGATGATGATACAAGGTTCTCTATTAATTTTCATTATTATTCTGGAACCGTTGTTTCTACAATGCACTTTTTCCGATACATTTAACATAATTAGCATTTAAAATGACTCCTCCAGACCTGGAGCCGTTCCAAAACTAGGAAAATAAAGCAAAACACATCCATCTTCCGAAAAGTTTTTTAATATAAAGCAACAATCAAAGTCGGAGTCGTCAAATCGTCGGCGGCCCATCAAATTAAACCCATCAGACGCACCAAATCTCCCGTAACAAATGAAGAAAAATGAGCCATGCAGGTCACTTCGGATAAAAGTTCACGAACAACTAATCCAATCAGGGTTTTTCTATGGGTTTGAATTTTGAATGGGGTATCTGGAACCTTATCCAAGGAAACTACGTTATTTTTTTTTTAGTACGGTTTGTAACTTTATCCTGCGTTATTTATACACAGTGGTAATGTTTAAAGTTAAACATGGGAAATATTATTTTTCCCAATCTGTAATCCGTAGTCTATTTTTCTGACCAGTGCCAGTTGGCCTAATGATGTAAATAGAAATGAACCAGTACTAGAACTGCTCAAGGGAGCCTGACAAATATTGGAAATAGTGAAAAAAACTGACATAATATTTAGCAATTGGGAAACTACTGCATTAAAGATCTTAAAGATATCCCAAAAGAAACTTGTAAAATGAGTAATGCATTTTACGAGTTCACAATATGTCTGTTAAGACATTGTGACTATGGTGATGACCTTAGGTACAGCTTTAAGTATAGCTATATGAATGTTCGCACAGCACACCAAACGACGATTTCCTATATAAAAATGGTTCACACAAAATTTGACCCTGACGGTGCCATTTTGGATGATTACGGGTGTGTAGTCTGGGTAGAGATGCGAATATAAAAACATCGATACCGGTACCAATTCGATCTTTTTGGGCCTAGTATAGAGCTGTACACGCCAACGGAGGCGCGTTTGGTTCGTACAGAGAATTTTGTGCAATTGATTACACCCCTCAAATATTATATAATTATTTTCGATAGCGATACGTAAGTATCTAAGATAAAAATACTCGATATTAGTGCAGAAGTATCGATACATTTCAAGTATCGAAGTATCGTTAGCATCCCTACAAATAATCATCCAAAAAGGGGGATGCGGGTGTGATTGTCGCCAACCTGAAATATTGTGCTGATTTTTTACTATGCTGTGTTCGTACTTTCTGGAAGACCCAATATTTCTTTATAATTCGAACCTTGATTACCAGACGGGTATTTAGAAGCAGCGAAATTAAAAAGCTCGAAGATGGTTATCGCAGCGAATCCCGCTACGTTTCCAGCCCGCTGTTGCTGAAAGACTAGCTGCTACCGAAACATTATTTATTACAGGGGGATGGACGAAATCGTCTTTAAATATTATTTTTGATGTAGCCGCGCGGAAGGGTTGGACCCTCCGTAATTGAATCTTCGACGGCCCGCTTGTAAATCGGCTAATGGGAAAATATTGTCAAGTCAGTGTAATCTGATTCTGCAGCACCCGGCTTTGCTGAAACTGGGTTACCAATACGCTGTAACACGAGTTGATCTGTTTAGGTTACATTTGGTTAAAATTTGCATCTCATTTCTAACTCGTAAGCACAGTACAACAAAGTAATGTACACGTTCTATTGAACATTCAAGTTAATCATTAGGATCTAGCAAATATACTAACCGCTTTTGGAAAACTTGCATTTGTGGCCTTTTAGTATGGTTGATTTTTTATTTTTTGAAAATGTTCAAATAGGTAGACAAAACGTTGGAGAGACAAATAACTCATTTTGTCTAGCTCCTGACGTCTCAAGCAAGTTTATTTGGCAAACATAGCAGTAACAAAGCTAAGATTAAGTAATTTCTATCAACTGCTAGAAGATTCACACCATCAGATGCGCAGATAAAATAGCATTATTACGAGAATCAGGAGCAACAAAAAGTGTCGTATACATTCTATAATCAGATATGAATTGAAAATTGAAACCTGTAAAAGGCGCAGTCCACATAAAATAAACAAGTAACTCCCAGCTACAAAATCAAGTTTACAGATACAACAAACAAAGAAATTATGTGTGTTACTAGAGATATACAAATCAACCAAAGAAATTAAAGAAGAGTGGCCTTGTCCAAACGTCATTTGAAGATGAAAAGATCTCCTTAGTGACTCTATGAAAGGCTACCAAAGAGAAAGGCTGTAAGTTATGGAGATGGGGTTATGAAGGATAATGATGGAGAAAAGCTAATGATAAGGTCTTGGAACAGGCTGGGAATGACAGAAATCTAATAACATCAGTATGTATCATAAAGAGGGAAGACAAACTAGTTGAATATCTACTGAGGCACAACCAATTCAACACTAAGATCTTTTTAGGAAAATTGTATAGGAGGAAGAGGAACAATGGAGACAACAAGAGGATAACGATGATTATTTCAGCCAGTTGATAACATTTAGACAGTGAAAGACCCTCTGCTCAGCTGACAGTTATCCCGTTGCTGTCAGAAATATCCACAAGGATACCTAATACTGACTTTATAAATACCTAGCAGGACTACGTGAACATCTTAACATGTTCCGACGATCTGGTAGACACAATTCCTAACATTTTCATGTATATCAAGACTTGGGTATAGTAGGTATCGTTACCACAGCCAACCTTCCAGATGTAGTATGGCTTAAGGATACTTTTGTAGCAAGCTGTTGACATTTAGTCATAGCTCCATCCCATGTCTTGCCTATGATACTTAGGTACTATGTCCCAGGTGCAACTATTACTGCACTATGCTTCAAGTCGGGTCATCGTTGGAATACAGATCTTATATGTTGAGCCACTACCTGAGGCTTCTATGCTATGTCGTTCGACGAAGGTTCCGTGAGTGGTACGAGGACTTGAAGGTAAGAAAAGAGGGAACGGGTTTTAGCCGGTCGGGCCGTGGTGGCATGTCGGATGGAAGCGTTCGCGTCCGTTGGACAAGCGATCAGAGGACTCAGGTGGGTTCAGCGTCGGGCAGGCAGACTCTCTCTCGCATCTTCGGGTGTGGTGCGAGAGCTTCTGTTCTTGCGATCAAGCTGATTTCCTAAACCCTCTATGATAATAAAAAAAACCACCTGAGGATTATGGCATTAGTTGAGATGCACAGAAAACGGGAGTATAATTAAATGACGTGTGTGATATTGAGAAAAATATCCACAGACAATCGGAAAAATCGTAGAAAGATAGCTGATAAATCCATAATTATATACTGTCGACCAAAATAAGCCAGATCTTCAATTAGGCTGTCCAATATAACAACAGGAAGACCATTGAATACTAGAGGAGCTCAATAAGCTCATAGTCACCAATTTGAAGAGATCTGCTAAAAGTCATTTTTTGGAGAGTTTTTATACTATGTAATGATCTGCCAAAAAGCTTGTTGTTCAGCTTTTGTTAAGGATAATATTATAGGTAAATGTGTGAGGTCTCGTAGCGCTTCTGAAGTACCAGACACCTTGTGCTTTAGTAAGAGGTTTGCTATAAAAAAAATCTGACATCAACCGGGGAGCAGAAAAGTTGCTGTGTAGGTCATCGGTCTGTCAGTGCACATCCAGTGTAGTTTCGTGCGGCCATTGTAAATAGTTAGAGCTGCAAGCGGTGTAACACACCTACGCGCCCATCCTCTGTAAACGACACGGCGTGCCATGGCCTGGCGTGGTAATTCGGTCCGGAAAGCAGTGATTTATCTAATAACGCCGCACTCATTGTTACAAGTAGCCGTAATCACGATTAATTATTTTTTCTTGTTCGAATGAGGATCCGTTTTGTTTCGGCGAGATGCAGCCGTTGGAAAGCCAACGACAAACCTGACACAGTTCAGTGGCGTTCTGAACGAGCTTGCTCCGATTTTTCATCACAAATTCATTCGCAAAGATGTCACAGACCGTTCAAAAGTATACAGCGCATGCGCTATGCATGTGATGCAATTCTGTAGTTTTCTAATAAACAAGTTGGGCTTGTTTATCTTAGTTCCATCATACAGTAGTCAGGGGCATGGAATGCATATTTTGTCTGCGTTCAAATTCTGAGCTCTTCTCTATTACGACAACATTAGTGATCACATGAGCCCTGGCTACATTTACTCTAGCGAAATACGCAAAAAATAGGCATGGTTGGGGATACTCATTTTTTATACAGAAATCTGACAGTTTTTTAGATCATATTTACCTACAGGAGCAAAGCCTGTTTGCTGTGTGAGATTTCTGGGCAAATAAAAGTTACAAATGTACAAATGGCAGATTTTGTCTTAAAGCGGTTACTAGTAAAAAGTGTTGAATTGTAAGTATTTTTAAGACAAACTGTTTTGAGAAGAAAATTGCAAAAAAACGACCAAAATTTTAAAAGGAAATTTTGCAATAGCATAGACAAAAACGAATCTAAGACTGTGATATGGCATTAAAATTGTGGTCTCTTGATACGGAATATGAGATCAAAATGTCAGTACGATTCATCAAATAGATTATACAATATTGAATTTATTTAACCCACGCAGATTTATTTTGCAATACCAGATTACAAAAAACCATGAAGGTACAGCAATTCTATGGGCATAGTATCAAAGAAGAAGATTCAGAATATATACCTGACTAAAAAATGGTAAAAAAATAATTTCGAACATTCTAAAATCATCCAACAATAATGCTCCAATTTTGTGCTGCTTATAAATAAATTGAATAACTGAATTCAAAAAATTATCCTAGGCCAAGTTGGGCCAAAATTAGCCGTATTTCTTTTGAAATTCGCAGCTCCTTTGTTTATAATAACCAAGGAACCTAATTTGACCCATTTAAAAGATAAGTGTCTAAATTATAGGTTTGGATGTCATGTGTCCTAATTTAAAAAACTGGCGTTATCATAATAAATGGATCCGAAAATATAAGAGCTAACGCAAAACTGATAATCAACATAAGGTATGACGATGACACAGTTATAATCGGGGATGTTGAGAATACCTAGGAAAGACCAGGTTACAGATATCGAAGTCATCCGGAGAATGAACAAGAAAAGTGACCACTATAAGGAAGAGATCTTGGACATATCATGAGGAATAATAAATATGCCTAGAAACTAATGGTTGAAAGAGTTCGGAGACTGAACTGGACTAGATTCTCATACCCCCCTCAGGAGAGCACTAGATAGAGAAGCATTTGCCAAAATTGTTGCCCATCTCTATTGAAGGCCCATAATAACAAAATATGATGTTAAGTTCGACTAGAGAGTGACAGTTACATTAGCTTATACCAGAATGGTCAGTAAATCTGATAATAAAATAACATTAACATTCAACAAATAGTTCGAGCGTTATATTTCGAAGGACTTTATATTAAACAAACAATTCAATCAGATCTAAACCCTTCTGAAAATTTTCATAGGCCGCCCATGACTATCCGAGCTTTTGATTAATAGTTGAGTCTTTGTC
The DNA here is from genome assembly GCA_951848785.1 of Callosobruchus maculatus. Taxonomy (NCBI): domain Eukaryota; kingdom Metazoa; phylum Arthropoda; class Insecta; order Coleoptera; family Chrysomelidae; genus Callosobruchus; species Callosobruchus maculatus. The sequence goes on from CATOUR010000171.1 coordinate 98,699, forward strand.
TCACTGATGGCTGTTGCGATTGTTTTCTTAGATACACTCACTTGAAAATAAAATAAGGAGTACTAATGATGCTGGACAGAGGGTCATTTGGTACTGTAGAATGATGAAATCAAAGACGCTTTCTCTGATTACACCTCATATTAAGATTTTTTTGTTTTTTTTTCCACGTTAGAAACTTGCGTACCAGTGAGAATATGAAGAATACCCACGGATAAACACATGTGTGTTATGTTTTTGATTTGTTTGGCAATAATATAGTATTTCTAATGTCAAATGAAAAACTTGCAGTTTTGAGGATTTAGCTTTCCTTCTACGTGTCGTGGTAAAAAAATAGTGCAAAAAGATATTGCTGGTAGATCACCGATGAATCAAAAACATCAGCTGGTCAGTCAAAAGCTGTGCTTCTTCTATGAATGAATGAATGGAAGAAGGAGAGAGGGTGTTTGCTGACCAGAACGACCAATGCTCAGGCCTACAAGCGGGTCCCTATACACCTTTCCTTACCCTAGTTTCGAAGTCTAGCCGTCATCGCAAAGGTGCGGAAGGCTTTGCGTTAAGCCTATCTTACGTCTTCAGGTTCAGGGACACTTGTACCTAATATAGTCTGCCTGTGACACCCAAGGACTCTTTCTCCTCGCCACAGCGTACATACGTCGGGTCGCTTGTCACCCCCAGCACATACAAGAGTGCTGTCTCCTGTCTAGTGAGACAGAACCACCCAACCTTGGTTAGAGGTCCTAAAATAAGTCTTCTAGCTTGACGGAGATGTCCAGAGACTCATCTCCCATTTCAAATTTCGAAATCATCAAAAAATTTTAGAAGAATTTATGCTGCTGCTGTCAATAGATCCATGGAATGTCAAGAAGAATGAGAAGCAAAACGTTAAAAGGTGAACAAATCTAACAGTCCAAAGGGGAAGCAGCGATGAAATTAGGTTAACAAAATTTTAGTGTACATTTCAACGCCAATATCTCACACAAGGCCTAGCCTTCGAGGTGGCAATATTTGTATTGTACAGTACAAATAAATGAGATGAAATGAAATAGGATGTTGAATGACTTTTTTGTTGTGTCGTTATTTTTGTCCATCGGCTTTATATATTTATGTTATTATTTTATTTACATATGATATAGCGAAATTCACACTAGATGCTACTAGCAAAACTAAAATTAATCAGTAGCTATTTTGGCGGAAACTATGCGTTGATATTCGTGCGGTTCATATTAAAAGAGAGTCTAGCTATGACGTTCAGCACCCGTTAAAAGCATATTTAATATCGCATGTCAAACAGATAAATGAATAAAATTTATACTTACTAAAGAGTCCACTTCTGGATCCGCTATATAATAAGGTTTTTCTTGTCGTATCTGAAACAGAAATAAACCTCGGTTAATGATCATAATAACCATGCTGAAACGAGAAATTTGATCTTGGCATTTCTGTTCGCCAATTATTGTGGTTAGTCAAAGATACTAGTAATTAGAGATAACATGTATGGCATTTGCAAATAGCTGCTTTCGTCTCAAATGGAGAGACAGTTGGTGCGCAACAACTAATGCAAGAAATGGCCTACTTATTTCGACCGGGACAAAGACTGATTTGAGGTTAGGCGAGAACCTCAGAAGAACTAGCATCACTTATATTATGTATATCGATATAGATAAATCAAAAAAGTAAAATACAGATACATACAAGTTGGTACCTTTTGCTTAACTGTGTATTGTAGAAGTCGCTAAAATAAACAACTCTTTCAAATTACTTTTTTTTCGAAAACTGTGAATAAGCGAGATACAGAATCAAAAAAAGTAAATCTGTGCTTCTGTATCAAAATGTACCTAGTCTGTTTATGGTTAGTTTTTTGCTCGGACATTTGTACCTGTCAATTTTCTATGTCCTTTCGTTGGTTGAAAGTCAAATATAATTTTTCTTTCTTTTAATTTTAATGATGTGTTGTATGTCATACGCTAAATAAATAAATAAATAAATAAATAAATAAATAAATAGTGCACTAGTCACTTTCAGTTTATCGTAGTTAATTCTAAATTGATAAATCCTAAACGTTGCGTTCATAATAATGTGCCACTTCTTAAGATATAATAATTTAAAATCAACAACAGTAAACAGAAAATAACTACGGCACTATCTGACAGGTGCAATGCCTAATCGATAAGACAAAAATCGCAGAAAAAAAAACTAAACATAAACAGAATAGTCACGCATGGGCCTATGCTGCGCAATCAAAGATAAAACACAAAAATAATAATGTGCATGAAATTTTCTGTTGGTTTATGATAATATTTCATTATTATTTTGTGGTAGATGCCCTTTCATTGTCCTGAAAAGATGTTGAGATCCATTTAGTTTCAAATAAAGATAAAATTAAGTGGCTGTACTAAATACTGTTTATAACTCTAACAGAAAAGCTACGACCCACTACGACAAAATCATAGTAAAATGTTGACACCTCCTAGCATCGGAAACGGAAAATAGTTTTATATTTCGAAATAAATTATAGCACTAGCAGTGGAGTGATGAGTAAATAAATAAAATCCCTAAAACTTCTTAAACTTCATTCCTAGTTATTCTAATGATCCTTGATCCTAAATAAATAGGGACTGTTGTATAAGTACTTGGAAATTGACAACTTGTTCACTACGACAGCTGGTAGCTATGTATATCACTACATATGAGTTTTCAAAACATTTAGTTAGCAACTGTGGAGTAAAGAGTAAGAAGTAAAAATAATATGAAAATTTATCAAGCTTCACAATTTGCTATTTTCCAGTTTTATTGGAGGGCCAAAAAATTATAGTGGCAGAGAGGTATGGAGTTGAGGCAGCTACATTCTTCCATTCCAAGAAAGGAATAGAACCATTTGTAACATCTATACCTATATAGTGGCAGAATGCTTTGATACAATTCGGAAACTGCTGACTTATTAGTATGCGCCGATCAACAACAACAAAACGCGGGAACTCAAATTTTTATAGTCTGGTTAAGAAAAGGACAAAATGAGCTTTTACTATGCTAAGCAGTTGAATGTGTGAGAAGTAAAAGGTAATGTTAAACTTCGTGACATATATCTTGAGCTTGTTCATACTGTACGATAATACAATTCTAAAATGTGGATAATCATTATGATTATATTCCGAAAGATGACTTTCCCTTCACACACTCAGCTGTTGACCCTTGTACCCGTGTTCTGGTAATTACAGGCATCGTAAACTATCCTTTTAATAAATCTAAACGGGCCGAATTGACGGCAATCACCGTAGCTGTTACCTAATTGCTACTTTCCCGAAAGAAATCCTCTTTTAGAGTCCGACCAATTTCATAAAAAGCCTTAATTATATATTTTGGAGCGGCCGCGCTTCGTGTGTCATTGGGCCGGCAGGGTCTCGAGCTGAGGGCGATTGTAGACTGAATGACACTTAAATTACACAGTTTGTGCACAATTATTATTAACTTGTCGTCATCTGGGCGGCTCGGGGGATACCAAGATGTCTATACAGAAATGGATGGTTTTCTCATGTAATCGGTAAGCTGAGCAGGTATATTTGAATAATTGATACTTTTGAATGCGGTCCTGTATCAGCTTGGAAGCTAGGCTTACACAAAGGTTTGCAACTTCAGTTCTAGCTATTTAGGGTTGGGTCGCCCATATTAAACTGTCTCACAAATTGAACCTTCGCCATTTTTGTTACTTCCCGTAAAACTTGGCAATGTTGCTATCGGGTATTTGATACCACACCTTAAACCCGCTTGCTGCTCAGTTGATGTTTGGATTAGGACAGTGTTGAAGTGTTGAAGATTTTTACGACGTGCAAAGTAATATCTTATGAACCTGGCGAAGCCTTCAAATCTAACTAAAATGATGTAGGTTTGTTCTTTTAATTTTATAATTTGTTTATTAAATAGCAATGTTGTAAATCGCCACCTAACAACAGTGTTGTCAAAAACTTATTTAAATATGGGGGTTAGAGGCTAATGACCAAAGTAGTCGATGCCGATGACACAGAAGTAAAAAAAAAAAATATGGGGTTAATCTCGATTTTCGAGCTAGGTGGTCATACAATTAAGGCCTTTCTAAATGTCTAATGCTCCTGGACCTGACTTTTCATGGTTATGTTCTGAACTTAAGACTGAGGGCCAAGGTGAAATGATTCAGCGCCTGCACTGCCACACTAGGTTTCATTGCAAATGTGTTGATGTTGGACCAAAAAAGAAAATATGCAACTGTTCATATCTTGCAGTAAAGAAACACAGAATAATGAATTATTTTGTTACATATTTTGTTAGCAACTATAGAAAAATATTTTTCGGTACCTATTTACCAACTTTTGTGAAATAGAATTTAGTTCATTTCAGTTTAATTTGTTGTCCTAGAAGTATTATACCTATTTTATCAACATCTAAGAGCATGTTCAATTTAAGAGACCAAGAGTTCAATTTGAGCATTTGGTTGCCTAAAATGCACCATTTGCACCACCATTTTAATTTTGCTTTTCTCTTGTAGTTTACAAAATAATTGATGCTACTCAAAATATTCCTCAAAGTTGAGAGATTTGATTTGTGATATAAATGTATTTTATTTTTTTAATGCCACACATGTACGAACCATTTTTCAAAATTTGGTTCAATATGGGCAATCTCATCCTACCTATCCGATTATTTCTTTCCTTGGTTATCAACTTAAATCAAATCATTTATTCACCAAATGTACAACGATAGTTGCATATATTATGGTGTTTCAAAAGATAGAAAAACATATTGTTGATTGTCCAAGTTGAAACACAGGTGACATGTATAGAAAGTCCTACTTAACACAATATGAAAAGGCAATATTGAAACTATCGATAACATAACTAGGCAAAATAGTTTAAAGAGACGCTCTTCAGATATGACGGTTTAAGCTTAGGTTGTACATAAGTTCCTGCAGGTTAAATATTCAACTGAGTAAAAAACTATCTCAGTCAAAACTTATTGTATAATACAATACAGCGCATGAAAAAAGTCTGTATATAAGTAAGATATAGAAGGTTTTGTAGGAAATAACAGAAAAGTAGAAACATTATGAACTATGTACAAAAACCACACATTTTAAAATATAAAGACAAGACAAAGTTAACATTTCGTTTTCCCTAAAAACATCCCTGCATGTGCATGGTTGCTCTAAATTAAAAATTAATCCGATCCATTTAGTTAATGAGGAACAAGGTTCTAGCAAATTACAATAAAAAATTCTGGAATAGTTCATAAACATATCTCGCACTAGAGCAAGTTCCGTAACGGGACACTCCAATAAAGCATCTGGACGTCACACACGAAAAAAAAAACGATGATCTGGAGTTTTCATCTCAGGAGTTCGACCAAAAAGGCTTATTTACCGTTTCGCTAACCTTCGAAAACGTTCGACAAGTACCTTTCGGAGAACCATCCGGCATATAAACAAAAAATGCCATTATTCAAGGTCATGTGTGACCGTACATGGAATTTTTCCCAGGAATAATTAAGACGTGGATATTACGCATTACACAGAGAGCTCCACTTAATTTGATATTAATAAAACTGTAGATAAGATCTAATTGAATCCCAGTGCTCATGATTATAAGTACAGCATCTTCAGCATATTTTTCACCAAATTTCATTAGATCGGCAGATCAAGTTTTGTTGACTTAAATGCATCTAAAATGGAAAATTTTGTTGCAAATGTGTTGACTGGCAATAGAAGATGAAGGGCTGTATGTGAAAGTTAAAAAAAATAATATTAAAGAAGAAAAGTTGGCTATGCACGCAAAGGGAAACAACGATAGCTGCCGACAGGTATTTCGGACTAATTGGACCTCATCAGAGCAGCGTAATCTAAGTCAAGGATGGGAGGACTCAGAAAATAACAAACACCAGGACGTCGTATATTGGGTACCAAATCGCTTAGCTATATTTCTCCGTTACCTATGGTGCCGCTAGACATTTTTCATTGGGGTTGCTCCGAATATGAAGAAAGTTTAGAATAGCCAAATGACCAACACATAACATTTATTTAAAAAGCAATACAAGATTTTTTTTAGTTGTTGGACAGAAAAAGCGCCAGACTTCTGTATCGATTCTAATCCGACGTTGGAATTACTCAGCAAAAAAAGCCTGAAGAAAATCGGATAAGGTCATTCACTCAACTCATTATACTTCTTTATATTATTTAACAAAACGACCTCCAGGGCATGCAAATAAAGGATTTAATTACACAAAATTGCTCACACAGTATTCGCTTTATGTGACGTACAGGGGGAGGGATCGTATCTTAATTGGAATCTGCCAGTCAATATTTACATACCAATTTTTCTTAACTGGCCTCTCAAACGCATATATGGTACTTGGTTAGACACAGTTAGAACTGGAAGCTTTAGGATTACTACTTGTTAGTTATATATGTACTTCCAGGTAAATTTCATACAATGTAACCCACATTTTAATATATAGGGTGCTCGAAAATAACGTTCCCAGATTCACTGTCAGTTAACTTACTTGAATATTGTGAGGGCAAGGCAATGCATCATCATATACTTGTATAAAATATCTTTCTCTACGAAAGTTGTATTCCAGTGTGAAGATTTTGGTAATTTGATGTTGGTCCCCCTTTTTAAGTACGTCCCTAGATTTTCTATGCCAATCAACTTATTCTATTCTAGTTAGTAAACTGACAAAGCTTTTCTAAACATTCAATAGAAGACATCTTCAATGTAGGAAGAATTTCCAGACCAATGCTTAATATTATGAGGTGTTTACATATATCGTATCAATGTATGCAACCTAAAGGTAAAAAATTACACTTGGCAAGATTATCTACGATCCGTACAAGTAAATTCAACTAGCGCTTAAAAAACAAATATCATACTAGGATTTTACTTACTAATAAGGTTCTATAACTGAACTAAACGTTTTTCTTCGCATATATATATTTTAGTTTTTATATGTATTACATACATACCTACCACAAAATTGTACTTTAGCAAGTTCACTACACGTGTGACCCAAACTGCCGCAAATAGGAAAAAAGTGTGAAATTTGTGGAATGTGAATATGAATTTGAAAAAATTGTCACAAGGAATTTCGAGAGCTATTTCGATATTGAAGAAAAGAAAGGAATGTCTAATATTACAAACACAATAGTATAAGAATTACGTCTGTAGCACGTGTCTTCTGTATTTCAAGTTTATGGCGTAAGTTAATTCGAAATGGTTCGGTATTCTGTGATATACGCCCCAAAAAAACCGTACTGTAGTAAACGACGATGCAACGGTTTTGGTTTTTGTCATGCGACACAGAATATATATTGCAAATGATATGGCACGTGTAGCTTCTGATAAAAAATGTATCAAATCAGGATTAAAGTATCTAAGGTGAATGGTTCATTGACTCGGACATTCACTGGTTTTTTTGTTTACTGTAACTCACGAAAATTTTTATACCAAAATATATATTGATACATAAAAACATATATTGATATATAATTCAAAAATAAGTATAATAGCTAGAAAGCAGCTCAAATCTACATAATACAACATAGCCTGTAACAGATCTCCTGTAGCAATGAGAGGCTATGAAAGAGAAGGACTTGACGCGATGAAGATGTTTCTATAGAGGGGAATTACTTTACATCAACTGATTAGGAATAAATGTGATGACAAAGTGTTGAAAAAAAATGAGATTTTGTGAAACCTATAAGTCAACAAACTAACAAACTATATCTACGAAAGCATAATCAAAACATGACCAAAATATTAGAAGAAAAATTGGATAAAAACAATAGGAGATCAACACAACGATATGTATCTGTCAAGATATGTCAGAATACTCGCAGTTGTCAGTGAGAGAGAAATATAGAATTTATTGTATTACGAGCGACAGAACGCGTGGGAGACTCCATAAACCAAATGTTTGAATGCCACCATAACCAAGTAGATGAGGGTAGCCCCGACGTTAAAGACAGAGGTTGAAGAGTGTAAAGCTGGAGAGGCCAGTGTGTGACAGACAAGTGTCAAAATTTTATGTGATATACAACTCAGCCAATACCATTATACAAGGTGTAACCCTCAAGGGTGGTGTTTATTTGTACTCGTATGAATGAATACTAATATGTAGGCATCACGAAGCTAAGAAGCTGCATGACATATTGTACCTGAAAGTATAAGGTTCTCCTCATATAACTAACAGTAGGTAACTGGCGTGTCATCAAAGACGATGTCTGTTGTACACAGAACACCAATCTATATTCATTTTAATGTACAGTAAAAATTATGCTAAAGCTTACGCCGTTTCGCTTGCGTGTCAGTAAAAGGGGTTGAAGCCCTATCCGTGCATAAACGTCTATAAATTGACCTTTTTCGGAATCTTGATTTAGTGTGTTTCGTGAGAAACACGAACATAGCAGGCTGCTGGTTAAAAAAGTAAAAGCTACAGTTTTAGGTTGAGACTTGTAAGTTATTCAAACATTCGATATTTGAAAGTGAAGCTAACAAACGCTTTTGTTCGAGAAGATATAGCTATTCAAAAATAATGTATACAGTTCAAAGTATATTGCGGATAAAAAAACGACTCAAAATGTAGTTCTTACTGCCGTGACTCCTCTAAAATTCTTTCACTCTTTGAGCCAATCAGACCTACTTGTATTACTACTGCTTCTCATTCTAGCTTGGATATCGTCTGTATATTTCTTACCTTTGATGCAAAAGTGTCCAAAATATTGAACAGTCGCTAGGCTATTGTTTAAGCTTTGACCTACTGGCTACTCAGATATGAAAAAGAGCAAGGAATATCTTTGAGACCACGATTTTGAGGCATCACAATGAAAACCTGGTAGGTATAGGTTTCTGTTAAGCGACTCAATACCGTACGGCCCACATAGTACCTTCGGAAGGCGCTTTCCAAGAAAATATCTATAATTATAATAAAAAGCGTATAAAAAGGATCCTGGAAGAGGCACGTGGACTATTGGGCGTTTCGAAACCACCATGTAATTACCCAGGAGGTCCACCTTTATCGAAGCTATTCGATCAAGCTCCCTCATTTTTTCGTATTATAAGTGAACTGCCGAGCTGCCTGTAAATAACAGGGTACCCACCGTTACCATGCCGATCTTTTTATGCCATTTTTATTATAAAATGCCCATATTAAACTACTGTGTACCGTTTCATAACTTCGCCGTCAATTAGTTTGAAGATATATCTTGTAACAGCATCCGACGGACTTGCTTACAGGATGATAACGAAAACAATTAATAAATCTAGATCAGTACCAATTTAAAATATGTAAAATTAAAAGAAGTATAGTCATGGGTCATAAACTGCTATTAGCTAATTGTTATACAAGATGTCATATACAAAAAGTAGACTCTTTTGACTAATTGTAAACTGTAAACTGGGGATAACTATCTATTTGTATGTTCACGTCTTAAAATATTAGATAACAGAAAAATTTAATTTATTATATATGTTTAAAGGAGCAAGTCATTTAATTGCGTTGGTATTTTTTGTTACTTCTGTGTCATCGGCATCGACTGCATTGGTCATTAGCCTCGTGTGCTGTGTAGGCTTTGTTACTGTTTCCCAGCGCCACTCTAGGATTAGCACTGTTAATTAGAAGCCAAAAGTGAAGGCTCAGGTGGACATTCTCGCTGATCTTGTTTTTATGGATATTTATTTTTGATTGAAAAAACCAGACATAAATATCCGGCCGTAACGAGAATGAACGCAGGACCCTCCAATTGCGTTGGTATTAAAAATAAGGCTATCACTAAAAGGTTAAGCTGTGTATCCAAGCATACTGTCTGAATTGATTAGAATAATAGAAAGATTCGAATGAGTACGAATGGGTGTTTGGGGATGAGTCACTATACTCAGTGAACTGGTCGGACAATTGGACATACTACTGACTTCCGTCAAGAGATCCTGGTAGGTTCGACCTGGAGGAGCTTTTTAGCAGGCTCGGAGGGTATTTAGCGCTTTTAGTATTGGTTCTGTGGAGTTGGCAAAAAGGAACAAAAGCGGCCAACTTGCCCTGCTTCGCCTCCCCATCAATACTAACATCTGAATGAATTATACGAAAAGACATTCCAGCATGACCTTTTCTCAGGACAATGCTATAGCTTTGGAGGCTCAACATGACTAGAATGATCATCAGCTACATCATGGTGGCAATCGTAATCACTACGACGACCCAGCACTTACAGAGGTTGTAACATCTCATAGCACTACCGTTTGGCTCTCAAGGACTACCGAGACCAAAAACTTGGTCCTAAGCCTCTTTGTGTCTTGCCCTCCGAAGCATCTTAGCTACCTTAACTAAAATACCTTAACTAAATACTACATGCCCATGCCCAGACAGCACCTCAAAATTGCAACTGATGCTGTTGAGGAAACACCTCTACCATATGAGGCTGACTGATACACCCCTGTGTAGGGGATGCGAACAGAAAGATGAGACTGTTGAGTACCTGCTTTGCGATTTCCCAGCTGTCTTATCAATGATAGAATCCATTCTGTAGAAACGCTGGCCTTCTATGGACAGGTTAAGGGAAGTCCCACTGAGCTTCACTACCACTTTTCTCAGTAGGTTGGAATGGATGACCACTCATTCCTGAGCGATCCTTGATCTCCTACCAATGCAGAATACACTCCCAGCACTTTCACTGTAATAAGCTTCTTGACGGTCTTTTTTTAATGCAAGCTATGTCACTTACATGCTGAGATAGGTATTAGGAAGGACCACTGATGATTTTGTGAGAGCTACTTTTGTTCAGTAGGAGATTTATGAGAAAACTGTGTAATCTTGAAATTTCAGTCACCATGTTCAAACCATGTTCCATTAAGGTTTATAAGCTGCTACATAGTAATTCCTCTTAACCTATAAAGCTCCAACACAATGTGCGAATTCATGTGAACAAAGACGCTTACATGTACGTAACACATTACCATCTTTTTTATGTGAGTTCAAACAGCATACAAGAAATAATTATCATTATATTCGCGAGGTAAGAACAGTTACTTCATTATACGTTCGCTGCTTTCTTTATTGGCAGTAACGCTGCGAAAAAACTGAATTTTAATCGACGTGCTCATAGTAAATGTATGCAGATATGGATCTACATAGTGATAGTTACGTCTTGTTAGTTTATATTTATTTGAATTTCATTCTGGACTAAGATGGCTGTGGCCTTGTTGTTTAAAGATATGTTACTTAACATGCCAAGATGATTATCGCTTAATCATGCGCTTTTGCTAAAATTAGTCAACATTCTGTCGATCAGTAACCCTGGAAGCTAGATAACATTTTAGAGAATCTTAACTTCTATGGATAAGGGGTATTGGAGATGGAATGCAGAATGGATAACATTACTGATAACAGACGGAATGTCCCCTTCCCTGACATGCGCTATACGTGAAATGGAAGAACATGTTAATGAGCCCTGGCAGTACTTCGTTAATAGCTAAGCAATCCGAAACTTTTTTTTAATCGGTAAAGCTAGGTAACATGTTGTTCTAAAATTGCTTAAAAGTATTGGAATATGGGAAACGAACAAATTTTAATATGTTGCTGACCAGTACCCCCAAGTAAGCAATATAGCTCTCCCTATGTTAGCTCAGTTTAGAGAAGGATGATATTAGACCTTTTTTCATTCCGCTTTACTCCAAAATGAGGTTCAGTAGTACATCAACATCTGAGACAATGATATATCGTTTTCTCCCATTTTGGATTTATCAATAATGCAAATGCAACACTGCGTTCTTTAAGACTTCAGAATAACTGACTTATGTGGAAGTTATTTCACATAAAACAAAAATTGCATTGGCAGTGTGACGTGTTATAAATTTTTGTGAAATTTTGTACTTTGACAAAAAAGTTTATGGTCCAGCACATGTGGTTCACTATTGTTGGATCATTAAAGCGCTAATAGAAATGAAATCACAGGATAAGTTATTGAAAATACATTAAGAAGAAACATTTGACTAATTTTTAAATCTCGCCTTTGATTATTAGACTTACTTGGAAAGGTCTTGATGTTTAAATGTAAGAAGGTGCTGCTATGAACATCGCCTAAATATTCTGCTAATACTGAAAGTTGAAATTCCAGATATACGCACATACTTACAGAACAACAAATCCCTAAACAAATTCCTTTTTCTAATATTCTGAATTTCTTGTCATCAGTCTTCAGTTCAATGAAGGTTGAGTAAAATAAATCAATTGACCCCATAACTTCAAGTACCCTAAATCGAGACGTAGACGCACTATCTCTGGCAATATATATTTTCAGACAAACTATTAGCAATAATTGATGATCTAAACTTGTACAGCGTAGAGTCCAGCATTTTAATTGAGCTATTACATCCGCCAGATACATCAACATTCAAGCAAACACTTCATCTATGATATTTCTAAACCATCATTCAATGACCTTTCGTTAGAGCCAGGTAGTGTGGCTACAAACAAATCCTCGATTTCATAAACCTGTCGACGCCAATGCGGAGAAGCCTGCTTTTCACAAGCGACTCGTCAACGGAAGGCCAACAACCAGGCCTAGACTAGAAGTTTTAGAGGAACCCTAGTAGATATTTTATTACAGATTAAGTCGATTGCAAACAATATTAGGCTTGTAGTATTTTTAACCATGATACTATCAGTAGCAACATATAGATATTGAGAAGCAGTACTTTAAAAAAGTATTGGTTCGCCATCTATCTACCAAAGCCGGTACCTGAGCGTTTAATCTGAGGAACCGAGCACTGCTTATGCGACCCATTTAAAAGCATCATGTATACGACAACAAACAGACTCTTTTTTGTGGAACACTCATTTAATACTCCCGATATTCGGTTTATGCTAAAAAGCAACTTAACTCTATCTCGAAAACACTGAATAGTTTCGTTCCTTGGAGAGCCAACTGGCGAAACGAATCATGTTATCTCATACCTCTAGCCTTTGTCTTTTCGATATAAGAAGAGTCTACATTGAGTCTACCCCTCAACAAAGTAAGCCTTCATTTTAATTTTAATATTGATTGCATCACCACAATTTAACGAAAGGTCAGGATTCAGTTGGCATCAGCGTAGATTTATGTTCAATTTAGTATCTTTTTCAACAGTCTAAACCTAAAACTCCCTTTATTAAATACAACAGGACAGATTAAACTTATTGTAGAATATAAAAAAATATGTTACATGGTAAGAAGCGGATGAAGGGTAACACACATATTAGTTCTGATACTCACTGCAGATGTGGGGAGATTGGTACCACTGATCACTGTATATTAGAATGCCAGTTAGTCAATAATAACGTAACAGACTTGTGCCAAAGATTGTCAAGCCATGTTCCGTTATCTGCTAGTATTATCACTATACTAGCTAGTGGAAACAGTTTTGCATACTACACAGTACACAAAAACTACAAGTAACACTGTGACTTTCAACTACAATATTGTCAGCACTAATGTAAAACAACATGAATTGTTAATTTAGGTCATCAAGGAAAATGTGGACGCTGGACGAGGTAGACCTCTTTCTAGGAACTTCCCCGACTCAAGTGGTTGTTGTTCATACATTTGAGTATTTCAATTTGTTTAACTTTTTTAGCCTCCATTTCAGAAAAAAAATAACATATGATATATCGTTTTAACATAAAGACACATTTTATAACTAGTGCTATCAATTCTATATGTTGTACCACATTTTTTTGTGCACCCCCACTCTTTTTCACCCAATTGCTTGAAGCGTTTTTGAGTAATCGTTGGAGAACGAAATCGCGCATTTTTCAATAGACACACACACACAGATGGACATCAAAAAACTAAAGTTTTCATATTTTCTTCAAACTTGGTCACTATAAAAACGTTATCAATAGAAACAAAAATCTAGTTTTTGGTCCGGCCGCGACGATTGAAAAGGGGTGGGGGTGGGGGTAACTCAAAAAATAATGTCGTAACGTAAATTCTAATGCTACCATAATAATAGCAACCGCGTATTTGCCGCAAATTTTTCAAAATGGCGGAATAAAAATTCTTTGAAAGCAGGAAATTTTCGAACTATAAAATGGCAGTTACTGTCACAAAATAGATCCAAACAATTTCAAACCTTATTGTCATAAAGGTGTTTTTGTTCTGTATATTTTAGTCCACCTTTAGTACAACTCTATGATTTAGTGGTGGGGGCTGGTGGCGGTTTCTCGGAAAAATAATATATAGCGTTTTCTTTTCCAAAAATGAGTCAGGAAGGTGATTTCACCTTGTTGGGCAAGTTAGAAAATGATGCTTCATTCACAATACAACTGGTCAGCTGAACTCATATCAGAGCTAATAACACAATAAAAAAATTCTTTGATACCTGATAATGCTCCTAGAACAACGCACAGTATTAAAAAGATTAATGATATTTGAGGTTTTCTATAAGAAGTATGGAATAAACAACTATTTTCAACAACTATTGGTATTGCCAATAAAGACATTTTGGCAACTGTAATATAACAGTTATAATACATTTTCTGTTTTGCCCCACCAAGATCCTTATACGTACCGCCTCTGTAAGAAAAAGGCAGCGCATACACCAGTGAAATTATTTATTTTGGCTAATAAATAACCAGATTCTCCTATTTACAGCCGTCACTAATTGAAGCAAACGTAAACATGTGGTTTTTTCGTTGGAGTATAAGTGCTAGCTAGGCGCTCTTTCGTTGAGATTACATGTGCGGAGCAGATGGTTGAACCAGCTGAGCGTTTTTTGAAAGCAGAAACCCAACGCGCATATCTTAAGGGTGGCTGTAGAAGTTATTTTAGGAAAGAAAGGTGACAGTTCAAGAGCACGCAGTGAAGACAACTCGTCGATCTACCCGATGCTAAAATAGAAATAACAAAATTTAAGAAGGATATTGAGCCGGAACATTTATATTGAATTTTTCACACCAGATTACCACTAGGGCAATGGTAATGGACTTTGAAAATTGAAATATTCAATAACTCTGATATCATCGGATTTTTTATGATTTCTTACCGCTCGTATTAAAGCAAAGTCCAAAAACAATTTATGCTCAAAAATATATCCACTATCAACAAAGAAATAATAAAATATATGATAGTCAATTAACAAAAGAATAGAGAGAATTGTAAAAAAAGAGATAGCTTATCCCTGAAAAACGTTATTCATAAATGACTCTATTGCCCTAGTCACAAAAATTGATAGTCATTTACAATAGCGGTGTACTTTTTATTTTGTATACATTGCATACTTCCGTAATGATACTTGGAAACCACAAATTTGATTGAAATACAATTTTGAGATTTTTTGAGATTTGCTCCAGTGGCGTCAAATCATAAAACAAGTATAATTAAGAGTTAAATTTTTTTGAAATTGGCTTTTGGAGGTTTTCGTTGATTCTGTTCGTTGTTCAAGATGGGATCAGTGAAATTCGGAAAAGGGTAGTATGAGATATTGAGTGTTTGCAAAGTATCCCCAAATTTTATTTTTATGCCTCCCGGTCTCTCATTTCTTAATTATTGAAGATTTTAACTTCTCGAATAGAATTTTAATTTTTGTTGTAATTAACGTTCATCATAGGGCAAAAACAATACACAGAAAGTGCCAAGCAAACCTACTTCGTTTGTGTAACGTCAAGTATCTAAAATGAAATGGAAGGTTTGATCTATCGCATACAACAATAGTTAATAATGATGTATATGTCCCAGCTGGGTGACCTGGAGACCATTTGTCTATAATTCAGAAAAAAACTAGACCACTCTGAATCCCAAACCAATTACAACCCTAAAAGCACACTGCGTCCATCTATACGGCAAACTAAAAAATCCCGCTTTGGCTAGAGCTGCCTTAAGAGAGCTGTTAGTCCATATGTGGGTCTTCGCGTGCTGCAGATGCCCGTTTCGCCTAACCTTCATGCAAACCAGCCACGTTACAGACCCGATCTGAGCCCGCGTGACGCGAATGCCGCTTTGACCGACCGTCAGTTCGCCCGGCTGGCCAGCCTCCTGTGCCGTAGTTCGATTAACGAAATGAACTAGTTTTTATTCGGATGGTCGATGCTGTGATGCCACATTTACGATAGGAAGGACAACTAGAATCGGGGTTTGAAAAAGATTGAAATTGAAGAATTTTTTATCTGGGTTCTTTACAACATCAAATAAATATAGCTTAGCACTACATACTTCAGAGTATAGAACAATAGAAGGTTCTAGCTCGCAGCTAGATTTTATCTGTTTATTATTTATTTGTGTTTGAAATAAAAGGCACTATAAGGTTTTAATTAAAATACTGACTTCATTTATGCAGGAAGAGCTGTGAGGTGCTATTTTAACAAAAACTTGGAGGTGAGTTTTAGGGGTTAAAGTACAAAAAAGATGCGTGGTTCGCTAGGTCATTCAGTACCCTCGAACAACCCACTTAGTTTTCTTTTACTTCCCACACCGATAGGTGAGGGGAGTATTGTGATCGCGAAAATTTTCGATTTTGAGATAATACACTTTTTGGGCGTTTCATGATGTCTACATAACGAAAATCCATGTCACTCATTTCCGTCGGTCTGTCTGTCTGTCGGTCTGTCGGTCTGTCTGTCGGTCTGTCTGTACGCGTTTTTGTGTCCTCGTAATCTCAGTAACCGCTGCATGGATTGTGATGAAATTTGGGCAGCGATATGCTGGGGGGTCGTAGTAGGTAATGTTCTTATAATTTTGAAAATCGGTGCAGGGGCGGCGGAGTAATTAGCAAAAAACAAAAAAAAATTAAATATTCCTCAAACTTCGTTTTTAGGCGTTTTAGAGGTTCCTGATCATTTTTTACTTTTTTTTGGGTGGGGGTGAAATTGGGGTGGTTGGGGGGTGGGGGGTTGTAAAATTGAAAAATTTGTTGCTTTCATAATAGACTGCCCACTGACCCATGAAGGAAGACCTAGCAACATAAATAACTTTTTTAGGTCCATCCGAACATTGCCTTGCCTATTACAGAAACCAAAGGACTTAGAATTTTTTCTGGTGTAAACATACGAGAGTATTGCTTTAGATCCTTCTATATTGTGTTACAAGGAAACTGTTGAATTGATGTTAATGAAATTTTGACACAGTATTACTACCGTGGCGAGGATGGAAAACGCGTATGGTTTTTATAAATCGTGCCAGTGGCGGCGCACACATAATAAAAAAAAGTAAAAATATAAAAACAGCTCAAACTTCGTTTTTAAGCGTTTTAGAGGTTCCTGATCATTTTCTGCGTTTTTTTTTGGGTGGGGTGAAATTGGGGTGGTTAGGGGGTGGGGGGTTGAAAAACTGAGAAATTTCTTGTATTCATAATAGGGTGTAGGGTAGGGGCTTTGAAGGAAGACCTAGCGACATAAATCAACTTTTTAGGTCCATCCGAAGATTGCCTAGCGTATTACGGAAACTAAGGGACTTAGAATTTTCTGTATACATACATACGAGTATTTATTGCTTTAGATCTTTTTGTATTTTGTAACGTGGACACTATTACATTGATTCTAATTAAATTTTGACACAGTATTATTACCGTGGTGAGGATGGAAAACGCGTGTGTTTGTTAAATATCGTGTCAGTGGCAGCGTATATAGCAATAATCAAAAAACTAAAAGTATGAAAACAACTCAAACTTCGTTTTTAGATGTTTTAGGCTGTCCATTGACCTCTGAAGGAAATACTTAGCGGCATAAGACAATTTTAGGGGAGGGAAGGCTGCCGATGATTTGGTTGCAAGGAGATCTCAGACTAAAGCTTCATGCTATGGGAAAATAATAAACTGATATCACAGTAATGTGTGGGAAGTACTGAGTCAATCAACTTGACTCCATTTTTTTATCTGTTTTGTTACGAAAATACTACGCCTCAAACAAATTCTCAAGTTATTCATCTTATGCTTATGACTTTATAAAAAAATGGTTTGTGTATGATATCAGAGGTATTAAAAGATTCTGAATTAAATAAGGACTTAATTTCTGTAATAAAAACTATTGGATGCTATTTGAAAAAACAGTTGGGGTGAAGATTTAAAATAAATTGCACGGATTCTCTATGACATGTACAATCTATGATACTACGATTATTGCTTCAAGCTATGTAAACTAGTTAGGTGAAGGGGGGGGTATCAGAAGAGCACTTCTATAATATTCATCTAATAAAAAGAGCTCTAAAGACAAGATTCTGAATTAAATAAGGACTTAATTTCTGTAATAAAAACTATCGGATGCTATTTGAAAAAACAGTTGGGGTGAAGATTTAAAATAAATTGCACGGATTCTCTATGACATGTACAATCTATGATACTACGATTATTGCTTCAAGCTATGTAAACTAGTTAGGTGAAGGGGGCGGGTATCAGAAGAGCACTTCTATAATATTCATCTAATAAAAAGAGCTCTAAAGACAATCGTTATTTAATACATTTTGTCAAAACAGTGTTTCTTGTAATGTGATATGTCATTGATACACGTTTAGTAAAGAAGGACACCTGACAATAATTCGAAATTCGGATTGAACTTGGTGTTACTACGAGATGCAATTTCATTTACATTATATATTATATACATCCATTTACCCACGTACCAGTAGTGCAAATGGCCATTCAAATTTATTTTAGGAATAGTTTTCAACGTTTGAAATATATTTGGAATAGGTTTTGATGACGTCATAAAGTGCCTCAAGCCTAGACGTAATCTAAAATACAAGATATAGAAATTATAGCAAAAGGATATAATGACTGTCTGTCGAATGATCTTTGAGGTCAATCTATAACGCGTAATTTCATGTTCATACTGAGTGTCGAGAAATAAGGTTATCAAATTCCCGAATCTCTCATTCACGGCATATGACCTTATTTGAAATGTTGCAATGGTCAAATATTAAAATGTACTGTTTCATAATATCAAACAAATTGAGCTTATTATGTAGAGCTGATTTCCATTTTTATACTTTGTGATCTGCTGAAAAAAAAAAACTCTAAAAAATCTACATCACTTTATTCATAAGAGTGCTAGAAATGATTGCTAAGTCCATTCTTCCACTTATTTGCGCAGACATTTCTTTAAAATGAAATAAGCGATAATTTAAAGAACTATCTGATAGCAGCACGTAGTGTTTAACCAGCATAACGCAGAATTTTGAATGGGTACGGCATGTAGACTAATAGTACCAAACCTTCATTCGAGACATATATCAGTTCACTAGCAAAACTGTCACTGAATGATGCCTACTACCCGATCTGGCAACATCTTATTGGATGATGACTCGGAGGTCTCTTGGTTGTATAAGCAGACGGTCTCTTCTTTAGTATATAAAAGGAGAAAGACTGCTTGGGATGCAAAGAGTGTATGGTCATCGACGGTAGTACCATTGTTGCCTATCTTGGTGCTGCCATTTCTCATGATACACAGCGATGCCTCTATTTTCATATGGGTTATGAAGATGAAAACAGGTTCCGTTATATCAGTTGAAAATTCAGATTGAACATTATTTATTAAATGTATCGAAAACAAGTTATAGTGTTTCACCGATAGAAAGCTTCATCTGAATCAGATACACTAACCATCCTGGTACTGCTTTGGCACGACTCTCCAAAGACATATTTTAGGCTGAACAGATGGATGCATCTTTTACTTTACCTCCTACTCAGTCACTTGAAATATGTTCAGAGGGAGTATTTTTCTATTATTTTCTGCCTCTAAATAAAACATGTTAATTATCTGGAGAATAAAAAACTATGGAAGAAAATTACATCTGAAATCTGGTACCCTTACAGTGTTTTGCTACCAAAAGACAGATTTTAAAAATTACAAATACGTCAAACCTCGATAAAAAAGCAGTAACACAGAGTACACAATATTAATAAAAAGGTACACCAAATTAACGAGAATTAACACTAATTTTGTACCGACGACATGATCGCTAATACAATGAAAGGTCCTACATAAGGGAGAGCAGAGACGTATCCAGGATTTGGTTTGGGGGGGGTCCAGATTATGGGTGTCACTTGGTTGACCCTTCGGGGGGTCCAGATTAGAGCTGCCACCTTAAATTTGCGGGGGAGGGGGGGATGAAGATTTGTTGGTTCCATTTTTTAGACGGATCCAGAACCAGGTCACCCCTGGTGCAATAGTGCGCGGAGAGACTGGAAGAACTGGCGAGGCTGAAGGATGTTCTCTTTATGTGGGTCCCGGGACATACGGGGGTTCCTGGTAATGAGGAATCCGATAGGTTGGCCCGTTGTAGGATTGAGTAGACAGCAGGTAACGTCAGCCCTCAAAAAGTGGGTGAACGATACAATAGATCAACAGTACAGGCAAAGTGAGAGATTCAAACAAGCCAAGGATTTTATAGGTGGGCTGATCACATCTAGATCAGCATGGCTACGGAATCAAGGTCGATGGGCAATCAGAAACTCCGTGGGTGTTCTGACGGGGCACTGCAAGCTCAGCCGGCATATACCACTATTAGGAATTGAGCAAGACGATAAAACGTCCTACCACTGCCTTGCGGAATACGAATCGTTAGCCGGGCTGAGATCTTTGGATCCGATAGACTTCAGCCAAAGGAATTAGGTTCCCTAGTAAGCTGGGCCGGCATACTGGTCTTTATTAAAGTTCCGGAAGATTCAGCAAGAAGGGAGAGGCAGGCAGTGGTGGCTGAGAGGTGACAATCAGGGATGGCAAAAAGGGCCTCCTGCGGCCTACTTGCCAGGCGCGGCCGCCTCATAGCTACTGCTACTACTACATCCTTGTCCTTCTGTGATTTCTGTAGATTGAGTTAATTATTACCGCGCATAAATCCCTATTTGGTGGTAATTAGTAACAAAATCTTAGGGATGCTGCGTATTATATCAATAAACAATGTCCATGATTCTGTGACTGTAGGTCATTAACATTACAAAGACAGCATCTGTTTGTAATACTTATGACAACGGTGAATGAATCATGACTTGCTATTATCAATTCAGTGCGTTATTTGAAAATTGATGCGAGTCTGTAAAATCCATTACTTTGTGCTATTGACAAAACGCATGCAGTGTACTATGTTTTATGTTTTATATTCATGGACCAATGACAGCATTGATTTACTAAATTAATGTCTATATTGTACTGGTGAACAAGATTGTAATTTCGTCATGTTTTGTGGTACAATTTAATTTTGCTTCTTATTTTTTCAATACATAGACTGATTAATTTATTATTAGAAATCATTGTAACAACAATCGATTTTTAGAATACATATTCAAAAATAGTGATCTCCGAAATAATACCATAACCGATGTTAAATTTTGTTTATGGACAGCCTCTCGCAATGGCTGAAGGCTTATGGCGCTGTAGAAGCGCTGCGAGAGGATAAGTGCCGGTGTATGTTAGATTTGAAACGCTGCAGGTTGTAGCCCTCGGTAAATAAATTCTCCGGCAGCTCATTCCACAGCGTCGAAGTTCTCTAAAAGAAGGAACGCTGGGGGAGAGACTGGTTCGGGGAGTAGGGACCTCGATCTGGTAAGCATGCGCTCACAGTGCCTCTTTAGTGTTCCTCGTTCGGACGCCCTTTGGTATTATTCTCTGGGAGAGCTCACTCGAACATCTTCCGTGATAGAATCTGTAAAACAAGGACAGGTCAGCAACCCTTCTACGATGTTCCAGGCTGTGAAAGTCCTTTGTGAGGTTAGGCCTATCGATTAACATAATTGCTCTCTTTTGGATAGTATCCAGATGCTTTAGACAGTGGTTCGGAGCGCATCCCCTCACATGGGAGCAATACTCCAACGATGGGCGGATCTGTGCCTTGTAGAACAGCAGTAATTGCTCTGGTGTATACAGTTTCCTACAGCGGAACAAAACTCCAAGCTTCTGGTATGCCATTTGCCTTCGTAGTCGTGCCAGGATATGTTATTGTTGATGCTGATCCCCGAAAGCTTGACGGAAGGTGACTCTACTAGGAGGTGACCCTCCATTTCCACAGTTGCTAAGCCAACGTGAGAAATACATCTAGCTTTCACTGGTAGTGGTTTTTGAGAAGTACAAGATAAAAAACCGAACCACGTCACGTCCATAAAAAACAATTGCAAACCACCGTTTCAAGTATGAAGCATCCTGTAACCTGCATATACGATGAAAAAACCGGTACCACAAAAAATTTGATATGAAAACCAGTCGTACCATGTCGATTCTCGTTCCTTTCTGCGACTGCAATAAAGCATGCCGTTCATTGTGTTCAAACCGACCGAAAAAAATCCAAAACTCCAGTCTGACTAATGCAAAAACGTACGGAAAAGGACATACGTTACATCATACATTGTGTTTACATACATTCACTGTGGCATACCCCGTACCGTGATTTAGAACTAACAACTTTTAATCTCTCTACAACATTGTTGTCTGCGGTGTAGAACGTTCATTAAAAAACGTAAAGCTTGTAGTTGTTAATTTAGAAGCTTGTAATCAAAGTTTTTATATGAGCTTCGTCGAATCAGCTTTTGGTGTATTGTTTGGGGAATAATCGATACGATGTGGTCTGTTTGAAGGTAAATAGGCCATCCGAGCCTTTTTGCCTTTTAATTGATGTCTGCTGTGAAAAAATATTGCTCGGTACTTTGATGTAATAATAATTAGTGTACATGTATCGCTATCCTATGATTTGCAAAAAACTAGCACCGGTTAATAATGTATTATTAGGGGTCAAAGCCTTCTGGAAATGGGGTAACGCTCAAACTACGCTACAGTTTAACTGACTCATTTTTCCAGTTTTTGTAAATTTGTAAATATTGGACAAACAATTTGACAAAGAAGCGTAAAAATAGGAATGATTAGTTATTCTCTCGGTTTTAACACAGTTTTGCTTCCAGTTTGTCAAATATTTAGAAAACGTCCTAAAAACTCAAGCAAATTGGATGTAAATGTGCGCAGTAGCAAATGCGCAGACATATTTCTTGTCAAATTTGTTGTCCAATATTTAGGATGGAAATATGCATTGTGACATACAGTCTTACCTTGCGATAAATATGGTATAGAACAGCTGGTATTATACAGGGTGTCCCAGAAGTCAACGTCAAGCCGCAACGGGGTGACAGGATTGGTTGTAACTATCATGAGAAAAATCAGAAAAAAAATCTATCCCATGTAGTTTAAAAATTATGGGCATTTAAAGAAAACCTAGAAATTTGGTCAAATTATAACAATTTTTTGGTTATTGTGGTTAACTTTTATTATTTCTGTTCATTTAAACTTTGGAACTGTAACCCTAAATAGCATTTCTAGAAGCACAGTCAAAAATAATGACACAATTGCACCAAGTTTTCTAGAATGAAGACTATTTACTAAACTATGAATTTAAAATTTTCAAAGT
Source organism: Callosobruchus maculatus (assembly GCA_951848785.1). Classification (NCBI taxonomy): domain Eukaryota; kingdom Metazoa; phylum Arthropoda; class Insecta; order Coleoptera; family Chrysomelidae; genus Callosobruchus; species Callosobruchus maculatus. The sequence continues at coordinate 122,067 of CATOUR010000171.1, forward strand.
TTGCCGACTTTGGAAGGCCCTCCTTTAAAAAAAATGCACTAAAGTGCCTTGGCAAGTGCCATTAAAAGTTGGCGCATTTAACCAAGATTGTAAAATGGTACAATACTTGTTAGTTTCATACTAAACAAAAACGAGTAAAACAAGGAAAACCTCAAGTAACCCGATTTTTGCTAACCCATTTCACTCAGGTCAGATGTTCTTTATTCGCACAAGCTTCTAGTAGGTTCTTAATTTTACGGCAAAATGATGAGAGAGGTGGATAGTGGACATGTTTCCCATGTGTGAGCAAGACGCCACTTTTAGCAAAGTCAACAAAAATAAGTAAAATCAATAAAATAACGAAAAATCTTGACCCAGCTTAGCTTAAGTTTATTGGATTAGAAGTCAGATAGGAAAATAACATTTTTTATTAGAATAAAATTTCAAATTGTGTACCATCAGCCTCAATACACGTCCTGTATTTTCTTGAGAAAGATCTACTTATTAGCCAGGCACATTTAATGCGATAAGACGGATCCCAGTATTGCTTTAAAGTAGGTAAGCCTGTGGACCGAAATTTTAAACGGCAAAATTGTTGGGCCTTTTGAGCTGCCTGAGAATTTGAATGTCACGAATTACCTACAGTTTTTTCGTTAAAATTTACCAACTTTGTTAGAGGACGTACCATTAAGCGGCCTACAGACGTTGATGTAAGCTGCAATTCCTCAATCGACTCAAGGTTTCATGAAGCTTGCCATAAGTTATTACTCAAATCGAAACCTGTTGCGATGCCTGAACCGACTTGATATTTCATGCACGTTCCACGCAACACAAGAATGGTAGGGTGGGCTTATTTCTTTGCATCGACGCAATACTATTGATACACGTTGAAACCTGCATCACTGCATCAGCGTCACCGGCTTGGCGACATGGCTCACCGTCCATAATAGGATTCCAGAATCTGCATCGCTGCAAGCCGCAACTGATACCAAATTCATGGTTCAGTACCACACACGCTGCTACTTGCGTTATGAAACGTAGAAGTCGATACGTGAATCGCAGCATGCATCAACGTCTGTAGACCGCTTAACAGATCGTCGCCACACGAGGTATCAACAAGATGGCTGCCCAGCGCATTACGCAGTGCAAGTAAGAGGTTTCCTTTCCCAAAAATATTCGGGAGGTGGAGGTGGACGTTCAGGCACTATCTCGTAGCCAGCCCGTTCCCCAGATTTAAATCCCCTGGAATTTTGTTATCGGGATGTTCTCAAAGAAAAAGTTTATTCAAAGCCCATTAAGAGCGTAGCCGAGCTGCGCAAACGAATTTCTCAAGCTGCTGAGGACATCAAACCTCGAGGATATGCCTGACTAGTATAAGTAGATCTTTTTTAAGAAGATGTAGGGCGTGTATTGAGGCTGATGGTAAACAATTTGACTATTTATTGCCTGACCTTTATTCCAATAAACCTAAACTAAACTAGGTCAAAATTTTTCATTATTTTATTAATTTTACTTATTTTTGTTGACTTTACTAAAAGTGGCGTCACTATCTGTCTTGCTCACTAATGACAAACATATCCACTATCCACCTCTCTCATCATTTTGCCGTAAAATTAAGAACCTACCAGAAGCTTGTGCGAATAAAGAACATCTGACCTGAGTGAAATGGGTTAGCAAAAATCGGGTTACTTGAGGTTTTCCTTTTTTTACTCTTTTTTTTTAGTATGAAACTAACAAGTATTGTACCATTTTACAATCTTGGTTAAATGCGCCAACTTTTAATGGCACTTGCCAAGGCACTTTAGTACATTTTTTTTAAAGGAGGGCCTTTCAAAGTCAACAAACTTTGTAAATTTTAAATTCATAGTTTAATAAATAGTGTTCATTCTAGAAAACTTGGAGCAATTGTGTCATTATTTTTAACTGTGCTTCTAGAAATGTTATTTAGGGTTACGGTTCCAAAGTTTAAATGAACAAAAATAATAAAAGTTAACCACAATAACCGAAAAATTGTTATAATTTGACCAAATTTCTGGGTTTTTTTAAAATGCTCATAATTTTCAAACGACACGGGATAGATTTTTTTTCTGATTTTTTTCATGATAGTTACAACCAATCCTGTCACCACGTTGCGGCTTGACGTTGACTTCTGGGACACCCTGTATACAAATAATCCAAGCATTTGAAAAATTGTTGCTAGGACGTTTTAACTAAGGACAGAGGAATTGTTAGCCTTTTTTTGTATTGCACCTTACTGATTCAGAAGTAGAAACATATCAGAGGTAATAAACAATTTACTAAGATTTCAGCTACCACCACAGTCTGTTTAAAATTGGAAAAATGGACAATAGATAGATAGATATCACCTCCACAGATCCACAGTGGATTTCAGTTTACTGACGAATTCGGTTATCAATTCAACTTTGTACAGGGAGGTTCCTTTACATTTTTGTAGTAACTGTTCATTTTCCAATGTGCCTTGCCTTCCAAATGTATCAATCCTATGTGCACTGTTTTTCATGTTTATTTCTAGTTATTTAATTTTTATGCTTCTTGTTCCTGTATAGGAGAGGTCTTCACGACAGACCAATCTAAGATTTGCCACACGTATGATGAAGGTATAGTTAAAACCTGATTGGATTTCTAATTCGACTTTAGGCTGAGGCCTAGATCTCAGGATATGCTTAAGGAAAAAAAATCACTCAATTTTTTCTAAAAGCGAGGTTCACAATTTTTACTTATTCTGTTATGGGCTGTTCCTAGATCACAAATCATGAGTTTCGTTGTCGTCTTGTCTTTATATTACACTAGTATGCAGTATACAGGGTCAGTCCTTTGTTGATACTTCTTTCGTTAAAATAAACAGCTTTTTCAAATAACTTTTTTCCGAAAACTGATAAGCGAGTTGCAGAATCATCAGTACCTAGTTAGTCTGTTTCTGTTTAGTTTTTCGCTCGGACTTTTGTCTTATCGATCATGCATTGTACGTGAGTCACTTTCAGTTTATCATAGTTAATTTTAACTTGGTAGATCTTAAAGGTTGTTTCATAATAATGTGCCGCTTTCGGGATTTACCTATTTAAAACTAACAACGATAAACAGAATGTGACTACTTACTATGACAGGTACAATACCTAATCGATAAGTCAAAAATCTGAGAAAAAACTGAATATAAACAGTCTAGGTACGTCTTGATGTACAAGCCCAGATTTAATTTTTTTCTGTACCTTGCTTATTTTTCAGATTTCAGAAAAAAGTCATCTTAAGAGGCTGTTTATTTTAACGGCCTCTATACACAGTTAAAAATGTATCAAATTAGGACTCACCCTGTAATACTGCCCACAAGATAATCATCATAGAAATTCTGAGGCGCTGCATTACTCCTTTTAATTTATCAAGAAGCCACATGTTCTTTAAGACCTCATAAGAATTAACTCATCTATAGCAAGCTAGTTCTCAAAAACAATATCAACTTCAGAATCTGCAAGCATGGCTTATACCAGATTATTACTAGTGAAATGCGCTGTGCATTGAAAAAGGCTCCAAGGTCGCTTAAAACAGTAATATACTGTTATTTTAATCTGATGAATAACCACAAGATCACAGAAACTATATTTTTGTGCTCTGTACGATTCTCTCTCTATGTCTATGGTATATATAACCTGGTCATCAGCACCGCTAAACTGACGTTAAAGACCTAAAGGTGGTTATATAGAAATTACAGCAATTTTTGAATTAATAATATCGTTACCAAAACGCCTAATGGATATCATAAGCGGAGTGCGCTTGCACAGTGGTCGGCCTGGAATTAAAAAACAATCAAGACCATCTGATTATGGGAGACATTAGCATCGCCGTATAAGAATAACGACGATTATGACACTGAATGGCGCGCATGCACGTTTGAGTCGTTAATTAATTTTAACGAAGCCGCTCCTAACAAGACTGTTAAAAAAGCGCTTTATTGTTATTGAGATTCTGGTGATAGCCCGCTTATCGCCTGAAATTTCACTGCTATCATCAACGCTCCTACTGTTGAATATATCTTTGCTATTATCCGTGACGACGAATTACGTAGAAAAGTTGAAAGTAACAATTATATTATCGGACAAAACAAACTGGGTACTAATATTCTAACCATGTATCCAAAATACCAAGTCATTTAGTATCTAGTGTTTTATACTATGCAGTGCACTCTGTAAAACTAAATAATGCCCACCCAATTCAAGAAGAACTATCACTATGGCGTGATAAAAGGTAAAATAGTGTATTTTTTTATGATCAGTCTCCCTCAAAGGCTGAAAGCCTATGGCGCTGTAGAAATGCTGCGAGAGGATAAGTATCTGGCCCGTTGGATTTGAAACGCTGCAGGTTGTAGCCGTCTGGAAACAAATTTCCTGGTAGCTAATTCCAGTTTTCCAAAAGAAGGAATGCTGGAGGAGACTGGTATGGGGAGTAGGAACTTCGACCTGATGGTCAGGATGAGCACGTAGGTCCCCCTAGTGTTCCTCGTTCGGACGGACTTTGGTGTTATTATCTGGGAGAGCTCACCGAACATCTTCCGTGATAGAATCTGTAAAACAGGGCAGGTCAGCCACCCTTCTTCGATGTTCCAGGCTGTGGAGGTCCTTTGTGAGGTTAGGCGTATCGATTAGTCTAATTGCTCTCTTCTGGATAGTGTCCAAAAGCTTTGGAGAGTGCTTCGGAGCGCATCACCACACATGGGAGCAATACGATAGTCGGATCTGTGCCTTGTAGAGCAGCAGTAGTTGCTCTGGTGTATACAGCTTCCTGCAGCGGAACAAAATTCCAAGCTTCTGGGATGCCGTTCTATCAAAGACCTATGTCATACTGGTGAGCAAAATAGTGGTTCTGTGGTTGATTTAGGATCAATTGTGGAAATTGCAACTCAAAGCAATGATAACTGATAATAAAAATTTGACTTTATGTCGATCAATTAACAATCGCGATGCTATATCAACCCAAATTTATAAATACACTTCAGCATCCATAGCAGATTTAAAAAATGAGTATTATAGATCAGATTCTCTTAATGGTAGAGCGGTAGATAGAGTGAAACTATGGTAGACCTACCGCGAAAAAGATAATTGAAATTGATCTACTAGCCGTGGAAATGGAGGGCTTCCCTGCCTTCAGGTTTGTATGAACTAATACTAACAACATATCCTGTCATTACCTTGATGATTAGAGCCTTGTAAGTCCCCTTCTACTGCAAAATAGTGTATTTTAAACACTCTCCCAGATTGTTAATTTTGGTTTATCGGTATTTTGATAAACATGAATAGCTTGGAACATCTTAAAAAGGCTTAGGATCTATCCATATTCTACCGATGTTCATATGGCGTTCAAGCTAGAGCAGCTCTACAAGCTCTCTATTACCAGGTTAAAACTTGCAACAGCTCAAATGAAACTCAACCAAAAGTCCTACCTTTGAAGAACAACTGAAAATGTTGCATTTTCATTATGCCATTAAAATACACTTGTATGTACACGTATTGTTATGATTCTACATAAATGTTTCCAAATTATCGCCAATATATAAAATAGGAGGGCGGTAGTCTTGTTAAGATAAAAAACGTAGAGAAAGGCAACGACGTCAGTCTTTTGTCAAAAATTGAAAATTTTTAATTCATGAACTTAATCTATAAGTTACCAAATATGTAACATTTGGGGAAGGATCTACATTATACTATGGAGCCAGACTAATCAATTTGTAGATTTCTTGTCACCACCCTGCACAGTAACGCATTTGAAATCAAACTTAAATAACCAGTATTCAGATGTCCGGTATCAAAGACCTACACGGTAGCTTTTCCAGTAAACCGTCATACCACCAAGTTGATGCTTTTGCATTGCGACAAACATACAAGCGGAAAGCTGTATCGATTTCGTCATTAGCAGTCGAGAAAGCCGTAAGCAGTCATAATAATGGAACCGTAAAGCAAATATATGACCACGCGCCTGAACGTGGAGTCCAGTCATGAATAATAAAGCTAACGTACATATCGATTGGTGTCAGCCAATCGTTTTCGTAATTTATACCTCGGGACGCCATCGACGATAGAAGCCAAGGGGTCAATCTTTGGGCTTATTCCGTTATGTTTAACAGACGACAACACAAAAGTGTTAGAATGATTATTGCGATAACATGAACTTTTCGGCCATGATTTTTTTAGCAGTGAGTGGGTTAGGCTTCACTTGCCCTTATAGTTACCGCTCAGCCTCAAGGCTTATTGTGCACCAGTACTCAAAGGGATCAAACAGAGTCTCATCCTAAGTTCTGTGCGAACTTTGAGATGCACTGGACTATACTCTCTTATCTTTCCTCTCTGGTTTCATTCTGATAGGAGTTGCTGCTTTCACTCAGGGCAGGGCAGCTTCCTGCATAATGGATCTGGCACATCAATCTCCAACTTGTGCTGGTATGCACTGAACGTCTAATGACCTATTCAACCAACCTTCGTAGTTCCTTCCAGCTCAATGTGAGAGCGTCTGCGGTATTAGAACATGAGGGTCCCCTCAGAATCTTCTTTGAATGAACATTCCCTAGCGCTTCTGGTGCTTATTGGACATCCATAGACATTTATTTTCGAATTCGAACAGGTCCGAAGAAGCAAAATGCTCTAGCAGGCACGTGTTTGCCATACCACTATTTTATCATTTACCATATGTTTACCAATGATAAAGTTTGCACTCGTCACGATCAAGTTGTCTCTTGCAAATCGCCCAATAAACATGAAACGATCAAGCCAAAACAAAGGCGCTGCCACTATGCCTTGTTTATACTGGTACGCTGAAGATCGCAGGCAAGTTGATGCAACGCTGTCAAGTTTTGAAAAATAATTGTCTATACGACATATTTCTTGACCACCACCCCAATAATTATTCTCAAGTCGTTCATATGATCATATGCCACTTTACGAGGTAGCGTGGTTTTGATCGGATTAAAAACATGTTCCTATATATGTACAAACAAATACATCGGATCAGTATCTTCCATTGAGGCAATAGGCAATTTTAGGATTTTCCTCACAAGCTTCATTAACCATTTTACTACTACTGCAGTGGCTGTAGTATATCGTCAAAACAGATTTGATTTTTACATTATGGATTAGTAAGCCTATAAGAAAAATGCAATAGCAACATAATCCTATAATCCTTTGCTACCATCTAAAATGGTTCTTCGAACAAAAGAATCTCTGTTTACTTCTTCTAACCTACTCGAATTCGTTGCTCACTACTGATGACTAAGTTCATTGGCAACAGTTAAATAATTTAATTATATACATTGAATATTCTTGAATTCATTAACATTTCATGATCTCTAGAGTCACTCAGATTTCTTTGACTAATTTATCCTTCAGGGTTAAGAGTATCAAACTTATCAGACATTTAAACTCTGTCAGACTATTAAATAATGTGATGAATAATATATTATTATATTATATTATATTGGTACTATGTCTAGACCCAGTTTTATTCTTCTAAGGATTCTCTGGAATTGCAGCAACATAGACTGAACACTCTTAATACATACAGAAAAATGCTTAGCCCAGAAATTGTATAGATTCTTACAAAATGCCCAAGCAACAGTGTAATGATTTCATTTGCGTTTAGAATAAAACACCCTTCGCATAAAAAAAGCCTCAGTTATTTGTCACGACTTTTATTGCCTTTGTATATTTTATATGCACCTTGTCGTTCCCAAAGTTCGGCACCTGCCAGGGTGTCGGTGTACAAATTATATGGCTTGAATACACAGAATAGTTGGATATAAAGTGGCAGGCAAGTCCTGGAGTGTTTATTAGATCATTCATTTTATTCAACTGTAATCTATGGTTTACTGATTATTGTGAGCAAAAAGGATGAACCTATATTGACGTATTATCGCCGATAGAGTCGAATGATAACTCAATGTTTGGTTAAGGCCGTAGAAAAAAAACACAAAATGTATGATTGACATATTGCATTTCATGAGAATTATGCTAACATTCACAATTTCCAACTTCGATGTCTAAAAAGGTTTTAAAGGTTCATCTGAATCTTGGTCAAGAAAGTAACTGGTAATTCAAATTCAAAGCACATAGACACACGTCATTTGATATATAATTATTAATTATATAGGTAGTCGAAAAAAACGTAAAAAAAGAGTAATCTGCATCGATAAGTATTTTTCTGGACCCCATTTGGCATCCTCATAACATTGCAAAAGTTTGGAAGAAATAGAAAGTCAACTGACTCATTTGCTCGAAGTTGAATAATTTCTAGAGAGTTCAAAATAAGAGTAAATTGGTAAATGTAAAAAATTAAAAGGAGTCGCGAGGTATATCTAATTATTTCAATTTTCCGCCAATCAAGTATCAATCACAACAACGATCTATGTCCTCTCACTCTACATAAATCCTATTTTGAAGTAAACCTGTTATTAAATGTTATTGAATTAATAATTATCTTCCGTCGTTGATGAAGGAATACCTATTAATTAAAATTATTTCTTACTTTTTGGTCTAATTTTCTATAAAATATTTTCTTACATCCTTAAGCTATTTATTATTTTTGGTATTGTATTCGGTTTTTCAAATTAGTTGTGTTTGCTGGCTAAACTATCCACATACATTTTTGGGAAATTGACGAATGGGCTCTACTAGGCATTTAATCATCGACCATGATGCCACGAAAATGAAAAAAACACTTAGTTATTCTACTGTTTCCGTTCTTAATAGATCTGCTAAATTTAAGAGCTTTAATGGGGTTACAAATTAAGTTCAAAGCTTCTGTAACTTAGATACGTACAGTTCAAACATATTCAGAAATAAGCAAGTGACTACAAACCACGCTACACCAACCCTTAGCTCTCGCTGATGCAGTTTTTCAAATTAAATACGCCTTCCAAACAAGATATTGTTTCCAGTACAAAACAAACGTTCATTTTATCTCGGTTCCCACCAAAACAGTAATCTAGTTCAAACAGTTCGGGTTGTTTTTGGTGCAAACATACCCTCTATAGCAGTTGTAAGACTTAACACCGAAATCTACTATATGCCATTGGACAAACATAAAATTGACTGAAACATGTGTTTGCTACAAGGGTAAACACCCTTATCTGGCACCGTCGGTGGTTTTAAGTCAAATACGACCCCGGAGATTGTGAATGGACCCTTATTTGGATTCTTGGTGTCTTAGAGAGCGGAAATAGTGGAATTTTTTACTCACAAAGCCTTCGTTGAAGAAACAGAATTTTCATTCAAGTTAACATTTTATTTTAAAATTACATTTGGCAAGAACAATATGCTTTGGGAAAGCCACCAGGAGCCATAGGTAAAAAACGATAATTCATTTTGCTACCCCATCTATTCACTTTTCTGCTATATTCTGCTAAATACAGTGAAACATGATGGTATTTGAGTGCTTAAGATTCGCTTATTGTGGATGATGCATTTACTGACAACGTTGAGCAAAGCCTTGGTGTTTACGAAAGGTTTGTTTATACGTGAATCAGCACTTCTTCACCGTTTTTGGATAGGAATTAAAGGATCGCCAAGTTTATACAAGCAGATTATATTTGGACCTCAGCTTCTTTGTGTTTTGTGATGCTTAAAAGACTCTCCTCTAAAATCTACTTTTCAAAGTTACAGTGAAACACTCAAATCGGTGATGTAAACCATTTCAATGAGTCTTAGGAAAAATAGTCATACCTATGTACGAATGTTGTTAATTTTTGAATTTTTCATGCTGCGAATTGTACATAAATATATACAGGGTGACTCCTAGGTTAGGTTAGGTTAGGTTAGGTTAGGTTAGGTTAGGAGGGTCATACACATAAATATATACAGGGTGACTCCTAAGTTGATACTGTTTTTTTTAAACTGTGCATAGAAGTTGCTAAAATAAACAACTTTTTCAAATAACTTTTTTCTGAAAAATGCCTAAAACCGTTTTACATAATGTTTCCAACAATATGAAACCATGGAAAAATACCAATACTTGAGTAAATACAGCAAGTAACATTTTACTTTAGTTTATGGTCAATACAAATTTTGAATTATGTATTCTGTGAAATGAAGATACAATTTGTAGAGCTGTCGTTTTTATTTTAGAAAAGATCCAAAAACTATTTCAGTGTTCGAAACCATTACACTTTACTAACCGAAAAGTATCCGCTTAACACAAGCAAATCAATAATATTTGTATTTTCATTGTAAAACATTTAAAAGACAAATTTCAATCAGTGCGTTGTAAGGTACGTCAGGCGTTTGACACAATAATATTCATATACACATTCAGGTGGCATTGCTAATGGTAATGACAAAATCCTGTTGCCCCGTCATTAATTAACCTCATACTAATTGCTTGTAGATTGTCTCTATAATGACAGTCCATACATTATTTATGAATTAATAAAAAAGTGCCGCCAGATATTTATAAAATGAAAAGGGGCTTAGTTTCTTTTACTTGATGGAATAAAGTTGTACTAAATTGATATCATTTCATTTAATGATTTACGTTATTATTATCGTGTCTTTAATGCTGATTTAATATTATAATGGAAACTTTTAGTCTGATTGTGCGCGGAATATTGAATATTTAGTCCAAGGCGAAGAACTGATTTCAAGACTAGACGTTTTTTTACGCGGTAGTACTCTAAGAAGGGAAATAGATTCCATGACCCTGCTAGTAAATACCCAAACTTCTATTGTGGGACAGATTGTGGAGAACAGAAGGGTAAGTATATTGCATTTAGTTTTTTTGTCCCGTTATTACAAGGAAGCAGACTATTTGACAGTTCAAAGTTGTCAGCTACATAATGTGTGCTCTAATTCACATTGATTTTTATTCAGAACTGCACTAGAGGATTTGCTCCTATTAGCTGCCTAATTTTCGTTTTAGTATATCAACCTACAAGTCAACTTTCCGCAACAGTTTTTCTGTTTGTAACTAAATCCGTAGACTATCATTTGCGCTATAGAGCTGATGAATTATATGATATGATTTATATGATTATATGATACTCAGTAAATAAATAATGATATAAAATGATTGTAACAACAACGCAGGTCGTTCCGAGTTACAAAACGTTCCGAAAACTAAACGTTATTACTTCATAAAGCACAAAGAATTTATCTTGCTTCAAATAATGCTATGATTTTTATTGACAAATGAAGAGCGACAAATAATTGTGGTAGTAAAATTGACTTTTCCTTTGACCCAGTGTCACTTTCCTCATTAATTTGTGACATGAGCAATTACTTTTTAGGTTCGGTTAAGTTTAGGAAGTGAAGTAGCACTACCCCAAGTAAGCAAATAGTTCCTCCATAAATTCTTCTAACCATGTAGGTGAGACGAACATGAAACCTTTTACTTACGTGTACCCTGATTGTCGACAACTAAAGTTGAGAGTTGACTATTGGCTTACCTGGAACAAAAAAAGTTGCATTAAAAATAGAGCAAAATTTATTTCTATGTAAAATAAGCAAGTTTTTATGTATAGATAAATTATCTCATGCTACTGGTAGCAGGCTGCTGCAGCTTCACAAAGAAGTACCAGTTATGTGTATTATAATGATTGTCTTTTACTTTGCGACTAGCCGTAATTGTTTACTATAGTTAATTAGCTTCAACTACTTGTCCCAACGGTACCTACTTAGAGGCTGAAAAAGGAATTGCTGAAAGGAGAATGGATGCTAGCAATCTTGTTACACAGGTAAAACATCTGACGAGGCCATCAAAAGACTATCTTAATAAACATAGTTTAAAAAAGATAAAAACCTGCTTTTAACATGGACTAAAAAGTAAAAAATGATTTTTAAAATAAGCTTAAAATAATAATGAACTAAAAATACTAGTATTATTATGAAAAAAAAAACTTTTTAGTCCAATGTTCTTTAATAGAGTGTTTTTTAGTTTTTTAACTAAATTTATTTTTAATTTCAAAGTTAACCTTTTTTGTTTGTTTAAACTATCGATACTCTGTGTAATAAAGATGAAAAATTCTTTTTGACTAATATTTATAGCATAATCATTACCATTACTGCATAGATGCTAATTAAAACTATCTTAGTCCGATGTTCTTTAAATTAGTGTTTTTTAGTTTTTTAACTAAATTTATTTTTAATTTCAAAGTTAACTTTTTTGTTTGTATAAACTATTGATATTCTGAGCCATGAAAATGAAAAATTCTTTTTGACTAATATTCATAGCATAATCATTACAACTACTGCATAGATAGACGATAATTATCGACTTTCCTGAATAAATTTCACAAAAATACCAACTCCTAAGCAGATGTCACGCTTTTTAAGGTATTTTCGCTACGCGTCTGTGTAATATTAACAAACCTTAAGGTGTCTGCGCTATCTCTTTGAGCGTTCAGTGTTCGGTCCTATCTCTTAATCCAAAGGAGAGTTACTCACAAACATACAAATGAAGATAATAAACGCGTGTTTAAAAATTGTGGAACATTTCCAAAAAAAAGTAGGAGAAACTAGGTATGTGAAATAGAATCACCGCCTTCTCCAGAAACAAAAGGAAACTACTTTTTAGAAATACAAGTAATATCTTCATACCGTATTGTATGTAGTCGACACACCTACGTACATATCAATAAGAGATAAGTGCGTGTTAGCGGACAACGACGGATGCCATTGTGGTTTTTTATGCAATTTTCAATTAGCCTAGGCAATCGGCAATTTAAAATGGACGCCTATTGGTATACATAAAGCCCATTGCCGGTGCCGGTGTCGGTGCCGGTGCCGAGCTTGTTCGACATTATCCCCTTGATTGCTCTCCGCTCTGACTGAGCAGACTGTATGCGCGGCCTGTTTGCTCAGACGATTGCGGTTGTTTTTTGAGACGCTTTCCGTGCGCTGTGGGACTCCGCTTTCACGCTGGGCGAGGCATACGTGCTAGTTAGTCAGCTCAACCCTACACAGTGACTGTCTATGTTGGCTTTTTATTTTCTGATTAAAACGAGCTTTTCTAAAATGTGTTTTTCTTAGCTATTTTAACACGCTTTTATTTTAATTTATCTATTAGCTTTAACAGTATACTTGTTTGTGAGTTTGTAACTCTCCTATGGATTAAGAGGTCGGACCGAACATCGAACACTCCAACTTTGACGCGAAAACGATTTTGATGGCGTCAAATCCGTTGGACCAGCAGTCGTCTTCGCTGACAAAGAGATGGCGCAGACACTTTAAGGTTTGTTAATATTACACAGAGGTGTCACATCCATCTGTTTGGGTACTTTTGTGAAATTTATTCAGGAAAGTCGACAGTTGTAATGATCGTTTATGCAGTAATGGTAATGATTATGTTATCAATATTGATCAAAAACGATTGTGTATCTTCACTAACAGAGTATTAGTAAATACAGTTAAAAAAAATTAGAAAAACATGCTTTGGCGATAAAGTTAACAGAAAAATTAAAAATAAATGTATTTTAAAAAACTGAAACACACGCTTTAAAGAACTTCGGGACTATTTTTAGAATAAAATAATAATGAAGTAGTATTATTATTATTCGTAAATCGAGCGGTCGACTCCACAATAATACTAGGATTTTTTGTTCATTTTTGTTTGGAGCTTATTTAAAAATTTGTTTTTAACTTTTTAGTCCGATGTGCTTTAAAATCGTGTTTTTTTAATATATTTATTGTTCTCACGTATCGTTATCTCGCTTTTTGTAAAAGTCGTTACAATAGAGCTCAGAAACCCTACCTTATTAACGCCTAACTAATTAATATAGGATCGAAAATTTATTGAATTTGGGTGATACTTATTTGAATCATTTACTTAATATTTTAAGTTGGTTACTTTCTAGTGTTAATATCTTTGGCTTCGTAATTCTAGAAAATTTTGATTTACATGAGGGAAACAACATGAAAGCGCCTAATGTAAAAAATGGAGTCAAATTGATTGACTCAGTACTTCCCACACATAACGATGATACCGTTTTATTATCTCCCATTGCATAAAGCTATTATAGTCTGAGATCCCATTGCAGCCAAACCTTCGCCCGCTTGCCCATAAAAAAACATCCAAGAAAAACCTCTCGTAAATAGTTTCTTTCATCTCTCTCCATGAGAAAACAATACAGGAACTTCCATAGCGTCTAAAAACGAAGTTTGGGCTGTTTTTATATTTTTAGTCCTTTGACTATTGCTGCGCCGCCATTGACACAATTTCTAGAAACCATACGCGTTTTCCGTCCTCGCCACGGTAATAATGCTTTGTTAACATTTCATTAATATCAATTTCAAGTTACACAATACAGAAAAGCCTCAAAAGCAATACGCACATGTATACATCAGAAAATTCTATGTCCCCTGGTTTCTGTAATAGGCAAGGCAATGTTCGGATGAACCTAAAAAAGTAAATTCTGCGCTAAGGTCTCTCTTTCCCAGGAAAATGGATATTCTATGATGAGTACAAAATATTGTTCAGTTTTACGACCCCCCATCTCCCAACCACCCCAATTTCAATTACTCCGCCGTCCATATGCATCGATTTCCAAAATCATAGGAGCATTGCCTACTACGACCCTACGGCATATCGCTACCCAAATTTCATCACAATCCATGCAGCGGTTACTGAGATTACGAGGCTAAAAGAATGCCAACAGACCAACAAGCAGGCAGACCGACGGAAATGAGCGACGTGGATTTTCATTATGTAAATAATCATAAAACACCCAAAAAGCATATTATTATCTTGAAATCTAAAATATTCGCGATCACAATACTACCCTCAGCTATCGGTGTGGGAATTTTATCGTTTGCAATTCCTCATTCCCACTCATTATATCAATCTTTCATGCGACAGAATCAACAGCTTGGAGTTTTGTTCCGCTCTAGGAAGTTGTATACACCAGAGCAACTGCTGCTGCTCTACAAGGCACAGATCCGACCATCGCTGGAGTATTGCTCCCATGTGTGGGGATGCGCTCCGAAACACTCTCTAAAGCTTCTGGACACTATCCAGAAAAGAGCAATTAGATTAATCGATACGCCTAACCTCACAAAGGACCTCCACAGCCTGGAACATCGAAGGAGGGTGGCTGACCTATCCCTCTTTTACAGATTCTATCACGGAAGATGTTCGAGTGAGCTCTCCCAGATAATAACATCAAAGGCCGTCCGAACCAGGAACACTAGAGAAGCTCTGCGAGCTCATCCTTACCAGGTCGAGGTCCTTACTCCCCGAACCAGTCTCCTCCAGCATTCCTTCTTTTGGAGAACTTCGACGCTGTGGAATCAGCTGCCGGGGAATTTGTTTCCCGACGGATACAACCTGCAGCGTTTCAAATCTAACGTGAACCGACACTTGTCCTCTCGCAGCGCTTCTATAGCGCCATAGGCTTTCGGCCTTTGCGGGAGGCTGACCATAAAAGAAAAACATAAAGACAAATATGACCTGAAAGTAAAGGGACATTCCCAGGACTACAAGCTACCTCTGCTTGGCGCTTGGTATATGCACGTATCGTTCCGAGCGTCCAACGTATCACCCAGATCTGATCCTCGTTGAATTCTCGTCGCCGGTCGTTTTAAAATTCAGGACAACCAGTACACGCTTTGGTTATCGACTCGTCGCCCAGCTCACTATTCTGAATATAAATGGCTCCAACCTCAGCCAATTAGCTTTTTATCTTGTCTTCTATAATATGCTTCATTTATATCTTTAATTGTAGTCCTTGATAGTGACTCGCCGCTGGTACGTGTGTACTGGTATCTCTTTTTTCTACTTGGTCGTTACATGGACGAGGCGTCACTTTTTCCAAAAGCCACGTGGTACCCTGCTAATGAAGATTTTATACTGAATTAATATCCTTGAACCACATCAAGCATACAGAAGATAAACCTGTAAATTGTCACCTTCAGGGCAACTTCTAAACTGCGGCAGTAAACAAACTTTAAAAGGTCGACGTAAGACTCTTTATGTTATCATACTGATACCGTGTGCAGATTATGTTTGATCACCTTGACTGAGCGTTGATACTCTAATAAGTATTTATAGCATCAGACTGATCGCACAACCTGCTCCTGGATCTGCACTAGGTCTCCACATGAGGTGCCATCGTTGCAAAACCTGCATAAGGCTCCTTCTGGCATTCCCATGAGCAACATACCTTGGTTTAACCGACAATGTCCTACTAACAAAGCTACTATGGCTCTCAAAGCCTTCCTATTTTGCTTTCTCGTGAACTTTCTATCCACAACCTACCTAATATGTGTCTTGGTTACACCACAAAAGGGCCCTAGATCAATGAGGCTTCCTGTACCTTCCTTGAGCGAGTTCGCTTTTTTTATTTCCCTTAAGCGATTTCAACACTACAGAAACGAAATTCCCATATGAAGAAAAAATTGGGATTTTTAAGAAAAATTATTGATTTTACTTCCCACACCGATAGGTGCAATAATAAAAAACAAAAAATATAAAAACAGCTCAAACTGCGTTTTTAGGCGTTACTGATCATTTTCGACTTTTTTTTTGGGTGGGGGTGAAATTGGGGTAGTTGTGGGGTGGGGGTTTGGTCGTAAAACCCAAAAATGTGATGTATTTATGATAGGCTATCCATTGACCTGTGAAAGAAAGACCTAGCGGCATAATATACTTTTTTTTCGTCGGGCGGGCAATGCTTTGGTTGCAAGGGGATCTCAGAATATAGCTTAATGCTATCGGAAAATAATAAAATGATATCACCGTAATGTGTCGGAAGTACTGAGTCAATCAACTTGACTTCATTTTTTATGTATTTCAAAAGTTTATTATCAATTATATTGATATTTAATGAGAAAAACTAAAACATATTTCCGTTAATTATAAACATTAAAAGTTGATAAAACTTGAAACAAAATCACGTGACGGCACGCCCCACGATTGATCACCATAGCTGTGACGTCATTATGTTAAAGCTATTTTATAACACTACAGAGTTTACGGTACCTCCTATAAAACACTACAGGCAATATCTATTTTCTTTCTAGAATTGCGTTTTCAATTGTAAACCAGTTTTGTTTTGCACCTGATGCATTCATCATTAGGGAAAATACTGTATTGTCTTTGTGAAAAATGCAACGAGCGAAAACTAACATTATGACGTCACACGCTCTCGGTTTTGTTCGGGAGCTGTCGCCGTGTCTTCATTCCTGCGAAAATACGGATAATTCTTTCGACCACAATTTACAATTCAGTCGCACTGGAAATTCCAATGAAGGTTACCTCGAAAACGGTTACCACCAGGGACTCAAAGAACTTGAGCAAACGATACCTTTTTCGCGTAAAACACGCCAAGGAAACGATTGTTTTGATACTCACATTGATACACTAAACCGGGAAAAACTTTTGATAATTTAAATGAGTGAGAGTGCTGTGGGTGGCGCGCTCTATTCATGATATCAAAACCATGGTTGAATTTGGATTTCTCGCTTGAAAAAACACCCCAAAACGTAACTTTAGATCGTTGTGCCATTTTATTGCGGAGTAATTGAGAAAAACCGAAAATAAAAGTGAAAACTGAAAACTAAGCATTTTGAGGCTTCATGTTCCTATCTCAAACTCATAAAAATTTGAGGTCTATCATCTGTCAAGCATTGTTGGTGAAATATCCGGATGCCCTGTATATGATCTTTCCATTTATCAAACATTTTTTTCCTCGAAAACCCAATTGCATGTAAATGCTAATACAATGGTTATCTATTTCACAAGATAATGCAGTGAAACTCTAAATTTGAAAAACATAATTAGGTATGAAGTGTGATACGGTTGTATGAGTAAACTCCTCATGTTTTTACTTCCCACACCGATAGGTGAGGGGAGTATTGTGATGCGAAAATTTTCGATTTTGAGATAATGCGTTTTTTAGACGTTTTATGATGTCTGCATAACAAAAATCCACGTCACTCATTTCCGTCGGTCTGTCGGTCTGTCTGTCGGTCTGTCTGTCGGTCTGTCTGTCGGTCTGTCTGTCGGTCTGTCTGTCGGTCTGTCGGTCTGTCTGTCGGTCTGTCTGTCGGTCTGTCTGTCGGTCTGTCTGTCGGTCTGTCTGTCGGTCTGACTGTCGGTCTGTCTGTCGGTCTGTCTGTCGGTCTGTCTGTCGGTCTGTCTGTCGGTCTGTCTGTCGGTCTGTCTGTCGGTCGGTCTGTCTGTCGGTCTGTCTGTCGGTCTGTCGGTCTGTCTGTCGGTCTGTCTGTCTGTACGCGTTTTTCTAGCCACCTAATCTCAGTAACGCCTGGATGGATTGCTATGAAATTTGGGCAGCGATATGCTGTGGTGTCGTAGTAGGTAATGTTCCTATAATTTTGAAAATCGGTGCATGGGCGGCGGAGTAATTAGCAAAAAACGAAAAATTTTAAATATGCCTCAAACTTCGTTTTTAGGCGTTTTAGGTGTTCCTGATCATTTTCTACTTTTTTTGGGTGGGGGTGAAAATTGGGGTGATTGGGGGTTGGGGGGTTGTAAAAATGAAAAATTTGTTGTATTCATAATAGACTACCCACTGACCTGTGAAGGACCTAGCGACATAAATAACTTTTTTAGGTCTATCCGAACATTGCCTTATCCCTATTACAGAAACTAAAGGACTAAATTTTTTCAGAGTATACATACGAGTATTGCTTTAGATCGTTCTATATTATATAACGAAGAAACTGTTCAATTGATTTTAATGAAATTTTGACACAGTATTACTCCCGTGTCGAGGATGGAAAATGCGTATGGTTTTTATAAATCGTGCCAGTAGCGGCGCAGAAATAATAAAAAAACTAAAAATATAAAAACAGCTCAAACTTCGTTTTTAAGTGTTTTAGAAGCTCCTGATCATTTTCTGAGTTTTTTTGGGTGGGGGTGAAATTGGGGTGGTTGGGGGTTGGGGGGTTGAAAACCTGAAAAATTTGCTGTATTCATAATAGGCTGTCCACTGACCTGTGAAGGAAGATCTAGCGACATAAATCACGTTTTTAGATCAATCCGAACATTGCCGTGCCTATTACGGAAACCAAAGCACTTAGAATTTTTCTGGTGTAAACATACGAGTATTGCTTTAGATCGTCCTATATTATGTAACGAAGAAACTGTTGAATTGATTTTAATGAAATTTTGACACAGTATTACTACCGTGGCGAGGATGGAAAATGGGTATGGTTTTTATAAATCGTACCAGTGGCGGCGCAGAAATAATAAAAATACTAAAAATATAAAAACAGCTCAAACTTCGTTTTTAAGTGTTTTAGAGGTTCCTGATCATTTTCTGAGTTTTTTTGGGTGGGGGTGAAATTGGGATGGTTGGGGGGTGGGGGGTTGAAAAACTGAAAAATTTGCTGTATTAACAATAGGCTGTCCACTGACCTGTGAAGGATCATAGACCAGCTTTTTAGGTCCATTTGAACATTGCCTTGCCTATTACCGAAACTAAGGGACTTAGAATTTTCTGTATACATACGAGTATTTATTGCTTTAGATCGTTTTGTATTTTGTAACGTGGAAACTATTAAATTGATTCTAATGAAATTTTGACACATTATTATTATTGTGGTGAGGATGGAAAACGCGTATGCTTGTTAGAAATCGTGTTAGTGGCAGCGTAGCAATAATCAAAAAACTAAAAATATGAAAACAGCTCAAACTTCGTTTTTAGATGTTTAAGGGGTTCCTGACCGTTTTCGACCTTTTTTGGGTGGGGGTGAAATTGGGGCGATGATTAAGTTGCAAGGGGATCTCAGACTAAAGCTTCATGCTATGGGAAAATAATAAACTGGTATCGCCGTAATGTGTGGGAAGTACTGAGTCAATCAACTTGACTTCATTTTTTTCGTTTAATACATATGCGACACAGCAGCGTTGAAACACTTGCAGGTGGTAGCAAAGTTACAAGAACATTGCAGAAGCAGGAGAATGGAAGCGGGAAAGGGGCCATACGTTAGCCACCACCGGGCCTCAATTTTCTCTCTCGACGGCCCTGGAGCTAACGTATGGCTTCAATTGCCGTCAGTTTTTTAATTCGCGACTAAATAGATAATTCATTGTTCGTTGGCACGCATCAGCGAGTGTAGCTCCAAAGCGGCTAGCTATTATGTTAATTCAGCTGGCTGCGAAATATTGTTAACATCGGTGAGCCGGGAGAGCAAAAGGAATGCAATTATTATTCACCTGTGTGTCTAGAATAAATAAATAAATAATTAAAGAGAATTTACACTAATACACCGCAACAGTTGATTAGCTGGCGCATATTTTATGCGAAATTACGCGCGCCCGCGGTATGCTAATGGGGAGGAAAAATAAAATAATCAAAGCGGGCTCTGGAATATATTACGACAACGGAAAAAATCGACATGTTTCCAGGCTGGGTTGATGTTTTAATTAAATCTTTTCCCGCGCCTTAAATAGACACTTGTCCCTCTCGGAACCTGAGCGTGTGTGATAGATACACTTTCAATGGTTCAAAGAACTTGTTTCTAGCTTAATTCCTAGAGGTCCACCTACGTACTAGTAACGCTGTCCATGATAAAGGTGTTGGCAGAACAGAAAAGGTTGCCACTAAAGAAAGATTCGACAGAATCTGACTCTGTTGATCTGGCAATAGTAAAAAACTAAAAACGACATAAGCAAAATTGCAAAGAGTGAATTATGATGACCAGAGTAGCAAAAACACAGTTACGTATAAAAATGAATGACACAACAAATATTATAAGCACGGAAGATCATCATCATTGCCCAAAAATAATACCTTGTCTATATACTTGTCTATATACAGGGTGAGTCCTAAGTTAATACTCTTTTTTAGCTGGTTATAAAAGTTATTAAAATGAACAACTCTTTCAAATAACGATTGTGTATTAAGCCCTACCAACGTTTGTTTTGTTTTTTGCTCGGATTTTTGGCATATTGATTAGGCATTTGACAGTGCAGTAGCCACTTTCTGCTTATAGTTGTTAATTTAAAATTTGTAAATCCTAAAAGTGGCACATCATTATGAACGCAACTTTTAGGATTTACCAATTTAAAATTAACTACGATGAACTTGAAGTGACTAGTGCACTAACTGACAGGTACAATGCCTGATCGATAAGACAAAAATCCGAGCAAAAAACTAAACATAAACAGACCAAGTACGTCTTAATTTTAAATTGGTAAATCCTAAAAGTGGCACACTATTATGAAATAAATTTTAGGATTTACCAATCTAAAATTAACTATAATAAACTGAAAGAAACTAGTGCACTAATTTACAGATACGATGCTTGATGATAAAATAAAATACGAGCAAAAAACTAAAGATAAACAGAGTAGGTACGTCTTGATACACAAACTTAGATTTACTTTTTTCATTCTGTATCTCGCTTATTTTTCAGTTTCCGGAAAAAATTTATTTGAAAAAGTTGTTTACTTTAACGACTTCTATACACAGTTGAAATAAGTATCAACTTAGGACTCACCCTGTATAATCATTTATGTTTGTCACCTTCAGCAAGAGATATTGGATGAAACCGACATGTTGCAGATGAAGCAATTATGCTTCAAGAGGTGCCAAACTATCTGGACACCTACCTTCCTCAACCTCATCAAGGCCCTATTGGGACTGACGTCATTCTGGTTCTTACCCAAATACAAATTTAAAAAGTAGGGTCATGGGAATAAGCTCAGGGAAAATGACATGTAACTGCTATCATAAAAAAGAAAAAATGGACAAATAAAGGAATTTTACCACTTGAATATCAAAGATGACAACACATCAAGCAAACAATTCAAGAATATCAAGTAAGTAGGTATCTAAAAAAAACCAGGTTCTGTTCACTAACAAAAACCAGTGGAATATATTGTACTAATATGTAGTTGCAAATCTGGGACACTGAAAGTATAAGACTGGAACAGAGAAATATGTTTTCTATATTGAGAAGAATGACGAAGTCCAGCTAGGTAAAACTATAGATTGAAGTTGGTGAGATTTACCTCGTACAATGAACAAAAAACTTGACAAAAATCGGAAGTCACATCGACAGAGAACTGCTTTCAGACAATGGCAAACAGGTTAACTGTTGTTTATATTTATTAATTACTGATTTGACTTACGGTATTATGGTTGGCTACTTAAGCTGAAGTCACACAACACACTTTGTTCGTGAAAGACACACTTATAAACACGCCATTTCGCCGTTTGTTCAGACACAGATCAAAGTACCGACAGCAACCACGGACACCAAAGTCGCACACGCAACGACAAAGTCGTACTACGGCTGTTATCAGAAAATAATCCTACATCTCTTCACCAATCCCCACCTGCTATGCCAACCACAGCAATTTGTGGACTCATACGCGTTTTTATGCAAATTCCTCGGCAAATACATTACAGGGTGTCTCAAATCCAGGCGGTACCAAAAATTATCCGCTTCTCACTGTTCGGAACCCTCATAATGGAAAATCTCATATTAATGAAGCCTGTTTTGTTGCATGTGCTCATACAAGATGCTTTATTCTGTATGGTTTGATGAGTTTAATGGGACACTTACACCCGTATGCACCGTTTGGCGATTCTATCCTAGCTCCCTAATCACGTTTTGCTAATCTTTGGCATCTAGCCATGCACCGTCAAGAGATTAGCTAATCCAGATTGGAGATACGGCAAGGTTGTGTTCGCAAGATTGTTTTGACAGTGACAGTATCAAAATTGTCAGTTTGCGGTGTATATTAAACAAATAATTAATCCAGGTTTACGTAACTAATCGCGCACTTACGGTGCATACGGGCATTAGGCATATGGGAAACTTTGTATGGACAAGGTGCAAAGTTGTATACATATACACTATCTGCTCTTCTCCAATACCCTCTTAATCCTATCAATCTGGTACCAGTTATAAAAAGGTTTTGTAGATTCGTTTAATTGCCAGGGAAAACAAATTACATATCGACATAACTCAGAAGGCTCGTTGGTTAGTTAGTATAGAGGACCATATGACATTCAAACGAATGCAGTAATATACAGATTAACAATAAGATAAATTAATTATGATTACAGAGTTCAGCGTACTTAGAAAGAGCGAATGGTGTCTGAAATTTAGTTCCATAGGAAGAGAAAATTGTTGGAATTTAAATTATCCAGTTGAGAACATGAGCATTTGAGTGGCATACCCTTTACATATTCTTCAGAATCACTCAGACGTAACCAAGAGAGATGGTGACATATTTTAATGGTGCTCAAACAAATTTTACGTATGCATTAATCCAACTTGGAGATCAAATCAATAACAGTTTTGCCAAATAATTTTTATCGCACATTTTGCGCTTTGAATAAGGCTATACAGAAGTAGCAGCAACTATTTATTTTAACGAATATGATTCCATTTGCGGACCAGTGAAGTACAGTGCAAAAGCTTAATGTAATATAAATAGTGAAGATGACGAATATTCAAACAATATTTACACACACACCGTTTCTTGTACAAGATTTATTTCAATTCCTTGAATAAAAGTTTGAAAGATACATAAATAAGTTGATAGAGCATTTAACCTGTATTAAATTTCTACAACTAACTGTTCAAAATTTAATTCAGGATTCTGTGCATGAAGATCGTATTTGCAACAGTCAGGCATCAAATGTCAGATTGCCAAAGTCGATAACCGCATGGTATAAGTTAATCTTAGACAAGGAAAGAGAGAATGGTCTACGATGACGATACACAAAACAGGTGGTAAAATGCAAAACAACCAAAACAGCTGTTTGTAAGTCTGTAGGTTGCAGCTTTTGTAATATTTATTGTTCTTTCATAATTGTTAATGCACAAATTCATACTACGGAGAGAAATACTGTATTAGCGTGTATGTTGTGCTACCTATTTCATAGTTCATGCTAGAGCATTTTGCAATATGGTTGTCGCGCTGTTCGATTGACAACACATCTCACCACGTAATGACAATTATATTTCAAATGCGCATGCGCCCAGGGTAGGAACAGTATGGAACTAGAACATGTTCCATTTTGTACAACAAATTTTATAACGTTTTACGGTCCTTAGCCTTGCTCCAAGACGTGTTTGGTGTCTGGGAACACACAAGCATAACCAAACGAAAAATAAAACCGTCAACGATGTCGATCGGTTCAGAAGAGCGATAAAACAAATGAAGTTAATAATGCTAAAGCCATCCTCATTAACGACAACGTCTCTCTATTAGGCTAACCAGACGTAAAACGGATATTAGTTTATCTTTTTACATTCCCATTCGGAATTTTATAGAAATGTGTGTCACCGCATAACAGGGTAGTAAAAGTTTTATGTGGAAGAAATTATACTGCTCGGTATAACGGACTTGTTGAATGTCCCTATGGACACTTTTCTGAGAAATAAAAGGAGAATAAAGTCCATTCAGTGAGAGTTGGGTACATAAGATTTATCAAAACTGGTTTGAAGCAAGGTAGTTGTGCATATGATTGTTTTCATGAGGATTGGCAAAAATTAGCATTTTAAGGCCAGGTTTTATCAACATACATATTTTAACAAAGGTTTTGACAAATATTTTCTGTTGGATGTTATTTAGCAAAAGCTTTCTATTGGGTATTGAGGGCTATGTTAATGAGTATCATCCAATAGTATTTTATCAATATTGGAAACAAAACGTCAAACCTGGATAACGCTTTTGTCAAACATATTTTAGAAATTCATGGATCAAAATCACAGCAGAAAATCAGAACAAAGCGATCGATTTGCAAATTAATGTCAGATTTTTCATGTTTACTTTATAATTATTGTATAATTAGTAATTGCAAACTGCGATAGTTTGTGCATAGTCATAAAAGTAGTAGCAATCATATCAACCTTATTTAATAGTTAATAATCCCACCTCAGTCAGTCAGATGGAATATAGGCAAATACATACTTTTATGAAAAATCTTCCATCTACTTTATGCATTTTTGTTATAGACCTTCTTATAAAAATATTCACAGAGGACGTAAAGGTGCAGCGTACGCATTATAAGGCATGCATATGAATAAAAATAACTTGCTAGTTGCTCCCTTTCTCTCAAAAGTATATTAAGCACCTGATTCACTTTCTGACTATAATACGCGTTATACGACAGATTCCTTGTTTACAAAAAATAAGATTAAACGCCAGTCTGCGAGCTTTGCCGTTCAGGATAGGCAACCAGTAATGCACAAACACACTTGGGGAAACAGCCTGGCCAACAGTTAAATCGTGTGTTTTGCTTTGTGAAATGTATTTTTACCCTTTTTTACTATAAAGATATATTGCATGTATTTATAATTATTGTCGATAGTAAATTATTGTTTTATCCAAATAATAGAGTAATTTGAATTTTTTGGCATTATCATTTGATAGACCAACAATCCACTGATCAAATGTACTGCTTTTGTGGAATCTCATTGGTTGATATTAGCAATTGCTAAACTCTTTGTCAAACAAGAAAATGCAATTTTTCACCCATCTAGGATGGAAGATTAGACTGGAAAAAATACTAGATGGTTCACAATGGTCGATTGTATATAAGGCATGTCATTTTTGACCTTTTTGTGGTAAACTTCAAGAGAAATCAATTATTTTCAGAGTACTTTGACAGATGCATGTTTTTGAATGGGCTGCTCTGATTATTAAAATGCGCATCCCGATAAAATCGGGCCTTAGTATACGTAATGATACAAGAACACCGGATATTACTTAGAAATGATGTTTTGACGCATTATCTTCCAAGCATAAGCGCAAGAAGCACTAATGAAGTGTTTTTTGTATTCTGAGGTAGTGCTTTCCTTTATCGCTTCCTTGATTACGTGAGTTTAGCAAACGTTAATTATCATTTAATTAAATTTGATGGACGATAAACTATATGGGTCTCTACTGCGCAACATGGTCCATCTGGAAATGAAATGTCTTTCAAAAGATCTTCAAATTGGTTGTTATCGGTACAAATTGGCAAAACTAGGAATGATCGAGGATAATCGGAAAAATAAAGAGAAAACTGAATGCTGATTTTCATGTTTCGCGTTTAGTTATGTAGATAAAGAAACATAAAAATTCCCTAACCTTTGTATCCATAAAGAAAAAGAAAATAAGAAAAAAGGATATCTAATAAATTTTAAATAAATAAATTGAATAGAAAAGCAATTAATTGCTTCTCATTTTTTTTTCTGGAAACAGCATTCTCCAGATAAATAATGCTTGCAAATTAATTGCAATAGTTGGATTAAAAAGCCAATCGTGTGTAAAATGTGCCCCTACCCACCTATAGCCCTTTTTTTCTATGAAGTAAATCTTCAGATTTTGGTACATTTAGGCCCAGTTTCACATCAGTGGTCACTCTGACAGTTTACTAACCTCTACCTGCGAGTCAACTCGAACAATGGCACGCCTCTTGTTTCATAATCATAAAATGACGTAGGGTTAACTGACCGCGAGTTGTATTTTATTTTTAGCGGTTGGTGGTACTGTGTCCGCAATATTTAAAATTCTTTTTCTTCTTATTTCCTTCGTTAGGTGTTTCGTGCTGGTGTTTTGTGTTTTTCTGACAAGAATGTCAAAAAATGAGTTCGTTGAGTTGTCAGTTCCATGCGAATTCCAACCTCATTTTGGTTTTTTCCACTGACGTTTTTTCATTTCATTCGCAGTTATTTGATGTTTGGCACAGATAAAAGATTTTTAGGTTAGGTTGATGTTTGGACTGCTTAGCATTGTAGTTGTTTTTGGCGCCTTTTTGAAATAATAGCCGTGCATGTACCCGTGCGTCAGCATGGAAAAACCAAAAAGAGCGAACAACTCCTCAAAAGATGAAGAATATCTGTTCATTTCTTTAGTAGAAAAGTACAGGCATGTAATAGAAAGCAAAACAAAAGGTGCAACAACATGGCGTGAAAAAAACAACGCCCGAGAAAATATAGGAGAAAAATTTAATTGCAAATGTGCAAATAATAGCAGGAGCTCTGTAAAGGTGCTGTAAGGAAAATACAAAAATTTAAAAAAGACGAAGGAGTCATAGTCATCATATTCCTCAAAATAATTGACTCTAGGTCGAAGTATCCTTGGTCTCATTGCTTCTTCATAACTGCTGTACGCATTTACATCATAACCGTCCAAATCAAATAAAAATAACGATGGATAGCGTTAAGGTAAACGATAAAATATGAAACTTCACACGCCTAGCAAGTAGCAAAACTAAAGTGGCATAACCTAATGCGCATACGTCCTCGCAAACCTGGGGTTAACTCGAGAATTTCTTGGGGTCAAGTTAACTTAGTTTTAACCTCAAGTAAAATCGAAAACTACCATTTATGAAACATGACATATAGGTTTAACCTCCGGTCAACACACATCTTGGCCGGTATTCTTGACCGCTCGCGTGGAGCGATAACGCTGCCTTTAAACGCGAGGGGAGCGAAAATCACTGCTGTTTAGATTCTCACATCCTCTCCTCACAACTGAAGCGCTCGCGTCAAAGGGGAGTGCTTTCTGTCGCTCGTGTCACTGGTGTATCAATGTAAATAGGTTATCACCGACGATTAGGGTATCTTAAATTGAGATATGTGCTCTTATTTATAATTATTATGCTTTTTAGTGGACGATCCTATATGTATTGGAGTGTTCAACCAAGAAGAAGCATAAAAACATGTTTCAGAGCTCCATCGAGTTGTTTTAAGAGGCCCTCTAACAGTGTTTTTCAACCTTTTCCATAACACGACGAACGAACGAAATATTTCTTGATTCCCGACCCTTTTTTTCATGTATGTTAAAAATATTTAAACCGTACAAAACTTTTAGGCGTTTGCGTTATTATAATCTGCTGGAATTATTTGCCAATGGGATGTTACGCTGGGTGTTCAAATCTGGAAATTTTGATACCTTCTGGTTGAAAAGAGAAAATAAGTACACGGAATTAACAATCGAGGCTTTGAAGTATTTCATTCCATTTTCTACCTTGTACTTGTGCGAGTGCGCAATTTCATGGCCCAAATAAGAAGTAAACTAAAAATCGCCTAAATTTGGAAAACGATTTAATATTTAATATTGCAAATCGGATCCGTTATGGGAGAAATTGATTAGACAAAGTCAAGCGCAACCTTCACATTAAAATGTACTTTTTTAAAATGTATAGATTTTTTTACCGAGTTCCCACTCAAGAAACACTAACAAAACTCGCTGAAAACTAGTTCAAAAGGTTATTTAGATTAACAAAACAAACCTTTTGATATGTCTTGGACATAATTAGCATTTATCTGGATGACCTTAAAAATTACAGATTTATATCCTCAATTCTTCAACCAATACCAAAAATTTTGGTTTACAATTTTTCAGTGATTTTATAAAAAAATTGTAAGCTGTTAAAAGTTTATAGCTTAATATACTGATATATGATTTGAAGTTATAATAAGAACTATAACTAAAGTATAGTCGCTGTGATTATCATTATTTAATTTCAAACAAGAATATTGGTATCGAAATAGAAAACAACAGTTCTTTCACATTAAATGGGGGGCCAAATTCGCCGCTAATTAAATCAGATTTATCCTGAATGTTGCTTTTTGGTTGATACTAATCTTCATGTATAGAATAGTTAGTTCAACCTCGATCGATGTATATCGCCGACAATTATTATTTATCGTCTGTGATGTATACGGTACTTTATCAAACGAACATATTGGTTATGTTTTGACAACTTGACGTTTTGTTCGGACATTTTACATCAATACGCGATGTTGTCGTATCTCAATGCTCGCATTTCAAATTTGCGAGGGGAGCGGTTGGTGAGAATCTAGAAATGCCATATCGCTGCAAATCATATCGCTCCTTTGACGGATCGCTCGCTTGCGAGGGGAGCGAGTTGGGAATACCGGCCCTTGAGTTAACCCATTATTGTGAAACCGGCCCTTACTGGCGTCTGCATGATAATTCATAGCTCATGACTCTTTTTGCCTTGTTTAATTATTTGTTCTTTGAACTGTAAAAAATGGTAGCATAACATCCTGCTCAATCAAACTAGGACGCTGTCGTATGCGTCTGGGGCATTTGTCGGCTGAGGCAATCACATGAAGAATTGCCAGATAAAGTCATCAAGTTACTCTACGTCTGCAAAAAACCTTTCTTCTTGGAACCCTCAATCAAATTCATCAAAAATCACAACCTTTGCCAACTATACGCGATACGAGATAACTACGTACTTATAACAGACATATAAAAAAATGATAAACTGAATGAAAAACGAGAATGAATGAATTACGTATACAAATATATGTACGATAAACTTTTGCACTACATCGTTATAAAAATCGGTCGGCATTTTTACGTTGGCGTTCATAGAAGCGATATATGTACATGTCGTACAAGATAAAAATGAATCCATAGACGGAGATATGGTAGATATAATCACGTGACAAATTATATTTTTATGGTTTTTGCAAACAAAATTACTGGGTCTATATTTTGTATTGGATGACCGTACTTCTTGGCCTCTGGAAAGTTTCAAGGATTGAAGTAGATGAGTTAGAAAAAATACAGTTGAGATACTTAAAGCCATTTCTACCTGCAATAACTGTTTTATTGGGTTAACAAGAAAGAAGTTTGCTTAAAAACACAGATACGTGGCTCTCACTAACATTCCTTTGAACATATTCTATATATTGCGGTACTTTCGTGTTTCAGAGATATTCAGTAGGAATTTTGGGTTGCACTTTCTTTAGAAGCTTTTTAATGATCGAATTGACTGGTTAAACAATTTTTGATCAGATTAACTGGTTCCAGCTACTAGTGTTTCTGACATGTTGTTAGTTTTTATTTTTTGCGTCAATTAAGTCGTTGGTTACAAGTCACATGTTTCTGTGACTTTGATGTATTACATGTTAGCTGCTATGCAAAAGGTCTATGGCTTTTGGGCATCCAACGTGCTTTTGTTACTATTATTTCAAATAGATAGCCAAATTGAATATTTAGGGGACAAAGCATGTCTACTGCATGATATTTTTGGGCAAATAGAAGTTATTTAAATAAATAAAGGGTAAAAAAGACAGATTCTGCCTTAAAGGCATCAGTAAAAAGTGTTACATTATGAAGATGTCTTGTATGCCTGTCATTAAGAAGAAACTATAAAATGGCGATTTTTAGATTTTGAAAAACATACTTGTTGCTTATTAAATTACAAAGAAACCTGCAGAAATTAATGAAACGTAATTTTACAATAACATTAGAAGTATAATATGGCACTTAAAGTTCGGCATTTTGGTGCAGAATATAAGTGCTAAATTTGAGCACGATTTATTAAGTAGTTTAAATAATATTCAAATTATTTATCTATTGAACGATTTTTTTAATATAAGATAGAAAGTCATAAACGTACAACAATTCTACAGGCAGCATGTCAAAGAAGAAGACTCGAGCTTTCTACATGATCAAAACAATTGTGATAAAATATTTTACAGAAGTAAAAAAAATAGAATCACTTTTTCGTCACTGAAATTATACAGCAGTGTTTTTATGTCTGAAAAGTTGGAATTTCTCTACAAACAGTAAACAAAAAAAATAATTTGGAACAAAGTTAGCCATTTTTCTTTTAAAACTCGCAGCTCCTTTTTTATAGCAATTAAGGCAACTTATTCAAACCATTCAGAAGCTAAATATCCAAAGTTTTTGTGTGAAACTTTTAGAATTGTTTGCACGTTTCCAAACGCCTCAGTGAAGCTCAAATAGACTTGCAGTTTTGAAATTCGTGCGCTCAAAAATAAAATACAAAAATTTAAGTTGGAAATTATTGACGAATTTTGATGTTTCTTTTTCGACTAGACCCATAATACCTGCGCAATCGTAAACCATAAAATAGATTTTTTACAATAGTTATAGGCGCAGGCTATTGCAGTGTGAAGTAAAAATATAAAGGTTGTCTGCTGTTGTTACCCAGCGCATTCCTGAATAATAAACGAGCACATTAAAATAAAATTGTTTTCCATTTTGGATGAGCAGAGCAAACATCGAAAATATATCCCGGTGGGTCCCGGTGTGCATGTCCATCAGCGACAGCGCAAAAATACCTTAACGATAATGTCATTTATAATTTTCCAGCTAATGTTGCTCTCAATAATGCATTCGGATCGATCCCTGCGGAGAACACGGCGTCACGATGTTTTAAAAGGTTCACTCTGAAAAATGGATGAGCCGCCAAATGGAACTGAAAATAGCGCAGTTTTAAATGTAGCTGATAGTTTATGTAGAAAATATCGATGGGCGCATTGCTTTTAGTCACTTTTCAGCGTTAAGGTATGCGCGCATTACGTTAAATGCAGGCTACTCTAACGTGACGTGAGAACATTGCATGTCAGATCTGAACTCAGCAAGGCATCGTTTCAAACTGACCTGACTTGTACACATGAAACTCTAAATATGATCCTCGAGATCTAGAGACAAGGACATTTATTTGCTACGTTTGTACGAATCAGTACGTACTTTCTATGAAAAATATTCGGGACTCCAGAGAAGTGCAAAGTATAATAATAATATTGCAATTATTTATACATTATTTTTATATAAACTAGACATTTATAAGGTCTCTAATTTGAAATATCAGTTAATCTGAATTAGTCATTATTTTGGCTCCATTATAATTACTCAATCAATTTGTTAGAAAAATTGATCTGAGATAGAAAATTAATTCTTAAAGGAGAGTTTACACTGTTTACGTAAAAGAGTTTGCAAAAATAAATCTCGTATAATTGTGACTTGAAAGTACAATATCTACAAGCTATATTTGTGCTATTTCGTTTTTTGTACTTCTTAAACGATTAAATTATTTTTCCAATCATTAGGTTCATCACGTAATTCACGCAGCAATCTAACGTGGCTAAAATGTCGTATTCTTGAGAAGCCATTTCCTCGACTAACTTGAAAGCCGGATACTTTTTAAACAGCCATTCGTTCCCTCTTCTTCAAAAGACATGTAGAAATGGACCAGAATACAACATGACGTGATGTGGAGGCTCTATTTTTGCAACGTTTTCATTCAGTTTTAAGACTTCAGGGACAAAACGTGGTGAAAAACGTAGCATTTGAACCAGCCTTTAGAGTGAATTCTGGCTTCGGTAGCCCATTTTGCTAACCATTATTTTGTTACCGAACTGTTCTTAGATTTTTCTATCTATTTCTTTGTAAATGGACTGATATCATCTTGACTTGGTAAACATGTAGCTTTTCATATGTAAAATGAACTTCAAATAGTTTTGAACTGGAAGTTGAAGTGGTTTTCCAGAATTTCAAATACTTCCAAATAAGAGCGCAGTTTCTAGCTAATGGCTAAAGAAAAACTAATTGAAAAAAATTCGACTAAGCTTCTCGTATTTACATTCACTTCTGCTATTAAACACATACAAGTTACCAAATAAAATACAAAAATCGCTAAGGAATGAAAAAACCTATAGCTGTAACATGTTGTATTCAAATTAACGTTAAAAGTATGGGTCGAAAAAAATGGTTTGCTAAACATTCAAAATTAACAACTCTTTTAAGAAGAAATTAAGCGTAATCCCTCGATTTTCATTACGTGCATTACGATTACATCTACAACCAACCTATATATAGAAAATATGAAGGTTGCTATTCATCAAATGCAAAAACTGAAAAAAAACGATGTTCGTTTTTATTTATTAGATCGTGAGATAGATACATGATTTGCCAGAACTTGTACAATTTCTCTTCCCAAAGACCCTTTTTTGTGGGAATTAAACTGAAAATATTTTTTTTTGCATGAACCTTTTTTCAGCGTTTGGGATGCGTGCATTATGAAGTTTGTAAATTATTTTACCAAGTAGATAAATAGACAAATATTTAAAATATGTTAAAATTTTGTCAGTCACTATTGCAACTCTTGAAAGTTTTAGACTTTTTAGCAATATTTACAGATTTTTATAAAACATCCGAGTGAGATACATAAATAAGTGCATACTGAACAATGTAATTAAAGACTTTTTCGCGATGTTTAGCTATTTCTAGCTATTTTTTGTCTATATAAGATTCTAAGTGATAAAATACTTAAGGGAATCTGTTCAAAACTCTGCAGACGAAATTTGTGGTTTTATGATCCAATATCATCAATAGGTTATATAAGCCAGGAAAAAATTTGCAGAAAACGCAAGGTTTGGGGGGAAAGGTCATATAAGAATCTACAAAAATGGTGTTAGAACTGGAAATTTTTACTCCTCAGATCAAGAATAATAATATGTATGAAATATAAAAATGGAATTACAAGCAAATTATGTTTACTTAAAAAGCTTCTACCCTAAAAAATGTCTTGAAATGTCAACTGCAAGTGGAAAATTGTTTATTGTATTGGCTTGAATCCAGCGGACACGAATGCCAATAAACGCAATTCTCAAGACATTTCTTTTTTGTTTGTTTATTTTTTATAACCGTTAAGTTCAGACTATGTCACCTTCATTAACATTCAACGGACCTTACGCGGAATTGCAGCTAAAATTGAAAACAGCAACAGAACGGATAGATTGTGGCCGTAACACTCTCGTATTGACCCAAAAAGCCCCGTCAAAACAACATGCTAATTGTTACCATTCCAGTCTGTCTTAATTGAATAATTATGGTCGGTTTAACAACTGTTTTTATTACATATCCAGGATTAGTCTGACAATAGGGGATTATGTTGTCTATGGCAATTAAAACAATTATAATGCTGCTGTGTGAGCGTACGAGTATTAAAGATTTTTGCGCTGGTTCATCCAGGACTGGACTGCCAAGTTCAAGGAGCACATGGTTATCACAGAATAAGAAGGATAATGCTGACAGTGGTGCAGTTAAACTGCAATTACTAACAGTGGCGAAGATGATGTATACTAAAAACTAGAAACATTGGTTTGAACATCTAAAATGCTTCAAAACCAGTTGGATCCGCGTGTACTATAAAACTGCCTACCCTGTGTACGATGTAGCAACCATTGACTTTTGAGAATGACAAAAGACTCAATTACATTCACATTATTGCATTATTTTATATTAAAACACCGAATACTTGAAAATACAGTCCTTTCGATTATTATTTGTGGTTACTGAAATCAACCAAGAAACTAAAACAATGAACGAGTTCATCCACCTGCAACACTGGTCAATATATTATAGACTTTCGAATATTGCACAGATATAAAAAAGAACTGCTTTTGTAACATCAAACATTTGTCTTCCTGAAATACTAGGATGATATTACTTATCAACGTTTTAGCTCAAGATTCTCTCTAAAATTCTTTTTCTCAATTTGTCTATTGTGATAAGGAACGTATCTCTATGTGCACCATTAGAAATGGTTCAAGCTATAAATTAAATGCTATGTCGGTGAAAGCCATGGAAAAATCTTACGTTTCTGTAATTAGAAAAACGTCAAACAGACCTTTTCCGGAAGGATTTGAAACATAGTTATAAGTCCAATAATATAGGCAAATTCGTTAGTCTTCGTTTTATGGATGTTACTTTGTTTCGTATTAAACATACAAATTTGGAAGAAATAATCGGAATACTTATTTTGGCATTCTGATCACATGTTTTCCGAAACCTTTCCTCAACTTACCATCAAATCTAAAGAATCGTTTTGCTAACATTTTATTAACATTTTCTTTACTTTCCACATATAAGTTCCCTAAATTGGCGTTCAATTGAAGTGTTTGGCCACGTAGCTTAGATATTTTAGGTTCGCTTACTCCGTGCTTATCAAACGTTTCTTTTTTTCACAGCAAGAACGTTTTGCAATGATTATTTATTTTCGCCCCTTGCTGTGAGACACAATATACTAGGACTAAAACTATCAGCCTTATTCCTAGATAGCAATCTAAGCAAGTATTAATATTTCATTTATGATATTCAGCATTCCTAAGTTTAATGATTTAAAAAATACAAATATCATCAGGTGACAGTGATGCATGGCCGTATACTGAGATCAGAAATTTTGGTTGACTTATATACTTATATACTAGATACTCCATCTGGGGTGGGTTAGAATATCTCCCATCGTATATCTTGCGTGTCGTAAAAGGCGACTAAAAGGAACCGAACTACTGTCGGTATAAACAGTAACCGCTTCTCAATCAACAGCTTTGGGTGGACGAGTTGACAAGAGTCAGGACACCTTCTTGTCCTTGGGGTGAGAAATTGTCCCTAAAGGCGGATGAACCGGTATATACATCTGGTCAGCGGCATGAGGATGCAGAAAGCAAATGGGAAACTACTGCATTAAAGATCTTAAAGATATCCCAAGACAAACTCGTAAAATGCATTTAACCATAACCATGACTATGATGATGATATACTAGATAAAAATCTATATCTACTGAGTCCGTCTCTGGGTTGGCCACTGTTGTTCAACGGCGAATGCAAGGTTGGGAAAGCTAACACAATTAGCGATATGTTACCGATAAAGTGCATTTTTATAACAATTTTACAAATAGAAACAGTACCATTAAAGCGAAGAATGTGCGTCTGTAATTAGTTGCTTAATTAGTAGAAAAAAATATATAAAAATAGCGTTAGCTCCGGCACATTTGCTAGCCAGCAGACTTTGAAATTTACTGTAAGCAATTGATTCCGCAAATGGAATTGTGATTCATAAACGTTATGCACACTATACTTATATGTGTACGGGAATTTATCTATACTGTAATAGACCTTCAGTCAAATTGGCGACAGTATATCACCTTTGCAATTGTTGGTGTTTCGTTCAAAGCATGACAAGTTACACCTTTTCAGAACATTTGTCATTTGGTGTGTTTAGCAGTATTTTTTGTACCTACTCATCAACTTGGTACGAGTAAATTTTAAAGATTGATAACAAGTACTAACTGTTTCATTAATTTGTGCATCACTGATGATTCATCAATAAAAATCACACGTAACTGAAAACAGACTTTATTTTTTACATATTTTCAGCAATATTCAGATGAGTCAAACTGGTCTTAGTTAGCATTAGGGGTTTTGTGGTAGAACATTTTATCATTTTCTTCCACCAGTACAGTTTTCCAGGGCCATAAATACCTGATAACAAAATTTTGCTGCACCTCCACAACCAGTCCCTCTATTTCTGAATTATCACAGAATACCACAATTCTCAATCAGAGGAGGTTGCTGAGAGAAGTTGTAATTTTCAGTTGAAAAGGTAAAGGGTCAAATAAATATGTATAAGATTGTAATGGTTAATTAATATGAGGCCACTTATGTCACCTCAACGCATTTAAATGTATTACACGTATTTAATGCTAGTTATGAATCATTAAAACAGTACATAAAATATGTAATGAGAATATATTATAATGTCAAAGCATCAAAATTAATTATAAGCCTTTACTCATTGAAGGATCAACAATAAAGTCATGTGAACACTGTAAATATGTCACACAACATAAGGCGTAACACGGCAGCTGACGTCTGCATGACAGCTGACAACTAGCAATATGGCAAGTCTGTGCTATAATGTGTCAAAGACTAGACGTAAGTGCATAAAAACATCTCCTAGCCTTCATCAGTTTTTCAATATTTACTTATAAATGAAAAAGAAATTTAAGCTCTTTAAAACCAGGATGGTATTAATTGCTGTTATTGGTTCAGTGCACGTGATGTCAAGGGGTCATATACGAAAAAATGGAACTTTTAACGCAATTTTACCGAATGATAAACATTCAGTATTACAAAAAATTTATGTAAAATTATTTTGACCGCCTATATATTGGATGTCCAGAAACCACATGTGGAGTATAGCTCCCTTGCAAGCTGGCACCGTAACCTCCGAAATTTTTATTTGATCGACCCACTGAAAGTCAGACCAAGGAAGGTGTCATTAAGATGTTCACAGACGGATCTAAAAAAGTTTATGGATAGACATATCTGCATAGGTTAGCCCAAGCTAGCCTGCATAATCATAGCAGTCAAAGAAATTGTTCAAATATCAGAATGTACACAAACAGAAGATAAGCACAACTGGTTTTCAAGTACTTCAAGGAAACGACAAGCTATGTATTGGATTTCTATCAGGCTCTTTTTTTTTGGAAAGGGGTTGACATCGAAGTCCAGTTCATTTGCCATTTTTGCTGCGGGATTAGTAAAGACGTGATGTTAGTTGGGAGCTGCATTACCAGTGAAAGGAATTTAGCGGTAAGGTTATCGGCAGGGCGTCTATGTTTCACGCATCTGAAAAATATGTGATTGCGGTCACAGAACTGACCATCGGCATCACATAAGGGAGAATCTAACAAACCTATCTTGTGTAAGTGAGCTGGGAAACTTCCATGATTGAATCGTGAGCTTTGGTCCATATTTCTTCTCAATAGTTCAGCATTCGGTTTTTATAGTGAGGAAACAGGTCTTCAGTTACATAGAAATTGGAAATATTATTTGAATGAATAGCATCTTTGGCTGCCTGGTCTGTCCCTTCATTACCCAAAATTCCCGTGTGCCCCTTAATCCACACAAAAAGCATTTTACTACCATTTTGGTTCGGCATGACTACGCACTACGAGCGATTTGATTTTACATTAAATAGTTATTGGTTAGTTTGCTGCCAGATAAAGTTTGAAGTACAGATGCGGAGTCAGTGAGCAGGCTCTTTTGAATGGATCTCTCGGCAACAACATAATATAACCAGCTAACCTAAAAAGTCCAATGCCAATATTTTAGCAGACTGGTGGACAAAAAGGGCTGCCTAGACCAGCATCTTGAGGCTCTTCATGAAATGCCCACTGGAACTATGACAAGACTGTTGAGAGAGCGCACTCACAAAACCTTTAAGGCTACGTGGGATGGCACTTCTGGTTGCTCAACTGTGAAGGAACTTCTTAGCTACCCTAGTGAAGAAGTAGCTAAACAGTATCTGTGCATGCTCAAGCAACACCTCCGGATTGCGACTAGATACTATAGGCTCAGGAAACACCTCTACAGAATGAGGTTAAGTGCAGGGGATGTAACTGACAAGATGGAACTATTGAGTACTTGCTGAACAATAATTTTTCACCATTCTGGGAGGGCGCTTGCCATCTATGACCAGATTAACTGGAATCCTGGTGAACCGCCTTTGTCACTATACTAGATTGTAATAGGTGAGCTCCCAGTTCTGAGGGACGCTTGGGAGGATGTAGAAGGGGGCAGTGTGTGATCATCCTCCAATACAGAATATTTGAAAGGCAAAAACCAAATTTGAGGACCGGCCCAAAAGAACTCGAAACAGCTACTTTTAAGCAAACATGATGACACTATGCATTAAAGCCTCATTTTCACGGCGATAGTTGATGCGATAGTTGCTATCATGATAGCTAACTAACACAAAAAATTTCACCGATTAGACAACGTGATAGGCGCTATCGCACCATCGCGACAGTGCTATCACACCTTCTCGTTTGACAAGATAGTTGAGAGTACTCTCACGATCACATCTACTGTCACCGTGCTTACAATATGCATACAACAACATGATACTTCATTATTTGAAATATTTCTTTTGTTTGGCACCAATGTCTGTTATTTTGTTTATGTTTTGCATAAAAGATGTCTGAAAGATTTGATGTTTTATGGATATGGAAAAAAATCAGCAGACGTCATGAATAGGTCTGTTTTTACAGCAATCACAAACTAGTCAGCGTCAATTTGATTGGCCAGTACTAGTCAGAAATAGTTTGACAACTGCAATGGGGAATACTGATTGGCTCTGACTGGTTTGTGATTCTCTGTAAAAACAGACCTAATATAGTGAAGAGGGATCATGCAGAAGAAAATTTCTTGTTTTGTGAGTTCTGTCTTCTGTACTTACTACTATCACAATACCCTTTAACGTGTAGGTATTCTACATTCATGATACGACTATTCCTTTATCATGAGGGTACTTCCCAGTAAACACATATACGTTACTTAAACGTAATTTAA
Source organism: Callosobruchus maculatus (assembly GCA_951848785.1). Classification (NCBI taxonomy): domain Eukaryota; kingdom Metazoa; phylum Arthropoda; class Insecta; order Coleoptera; family Chrysomelidae; genus Callosobruchus; species Callosobruchus maculatus. The sequence continues at coordinate 160,935 of CATOUR010000171.1, forward strand.
ACGTGTGAACGGTTGATAAAACGTTTACGTTAGAATGTTAACGGTTTGATTTTGGTGTAAAATTATACCGTTTGATTAAAGCGTCATAATAACGTTTAATTAATAAAATAATAATTCTACGGCTGTTGCTGTGGACCTCAGAGATGCAAATGATGCTATTGCAACTCGTCGCTTGGTGGCGTGCGTTTGTTCTGGTTTTTCTTCTCAACTCATATGGAGTACCTATAACCGTTTCTTAATAGTAGCATTGTAATTATCATGCTTCCTGATTATTATTTGGCTTTTTTACATTTTGTTTCATACTGTTGACGGAATAAATCTGTATTGGTTTATTTTCATGTATTTATAATGATTTGGATTAAGGCAAAATTGAAACTGTGATTTCCTAATTTTTATTAACGCCGGACATATTGTGGTGGCGATCATGAAAAATAAATAGTTAGGGTTGTTCTAGATTTAATGAAAATGCTCTACTTTTAGGTAATTGTCAATTATGCCACATTTTAAGATTCTCTCGAAACGTCAAGTACAAAGAAAAGTAACCAACGAGCAACTTTAGCGAAACAAAAATTTTACATTGCTTTTTTATAAGTGCCCTTAAAGTTATGTATATATACTTTATTTTAAGTTATATATTATATGTATATTCCTTTATAAGCAGCCTTCTAATTTGATGTATCCACTTATTAATGAGAGTGTAATAAATACGTTAAAAAACAACCGTTGCGTTATATTTATGATACCCTTTACAATTATAAGCATTATAATAGCAATTCAAATACTACTCAGAATAATGTTTTAATTGGGGCATAAATAATATCTTATCAACGTTGCAAATACACGATTTTTAAACGTTTTCGAAAAGGGTTACAAATTGAACTTTTTCAAACGTATAATGATCGCTTTTTTAAAACCGGGATAAAACGTATATTTATAAGTTACTTGTAACGTTAGAACCCGCGACATTTTTAAGTTGATTGTACGTAAAAAAGTAACGTAAAAATTAAAAGGTGTCAGGGATTAAATAACGTTTAACTAACGTATGAGTGTTTACTGGATTTCATGATAGTTACTATCACCGTGAAAACGCGGCTTGATTCCCTAAGTTTCGGGAACATTTTCCTACCTACAAACCAAGCACCGGTTAATCCACATACGGTTCAAGAATGCAACGTTGCCGTGTCTCCTCGCCGCATTGTTTCATCGTCGGTAGTTGTAATGTTATGTGTGTTGTGTGTGTGTCGTAGTCGTTGATGTCGAGTCGGCCTGCGTCGAGGTCGAATATCTGGCACTCTAGACCGACGTGCCGATCGGTTCTTGTTGTCATTAATCGTCACCTTTTTTAATTAGCGAGGCCACTAAATTAGCGGTGCCCGGTGCGGTCGAGTGACGGACCGTGTGTTCTATCGAGACGTGCCTCGCAACTCCAACAACGCCGCCGTTCGAACATCTGGACGCGGATATGCGCTCGATGACAACTTTGCTGCTTGTTGTCGAGTACTATGCGTCGTGTGGAATCCTACCAATTGCCTCAGTTGTCACAAGACTGATGGTACTTTGAGCACAAAAAAGAATTGTTAGGAGACGACTGCAGATGCTTCGCTTTTTCGTCTACACTAAACATGAGGTCATCTTGAAGGTCGATTCAGATAGATCAGTGGGAATAGTGGTGTGACCGTGTCGTGATTCTACTGCCCCTGATTCTACAGTGACCAACTTCACGCACAGTCACAGCCCAAAGGCAATATTTTAGCGGGCCGGCTAGCAAAAAGGGTTGCCGAGACCAAAATCTTGGGGCTCTAGCCCCTTGTGTCTTGCTATCAGGAGCTATGGAGGTTCCACCACGTTGGAAGAGACATTTGGCTGTTCAACTGCTAAGGAATTACTTAGCTCCCTAGTAAGGAGGTTCCTGCCCAGGCAACACCTTCGAATTGTGACTGGTGTTGTTACTGATCACTGACAGCTAAGGAAACCTCTATACAAAATGAGGTTGAGTGAAGGGGATGTGAACATGAAGATGAAACAGTTGAGCACCTACTGTACGATTGGCCAGCTGTCTTATCACTGAGAGAATCCATTCAAGGAAAATGCTGTCCTTCCATGGCCAAGTTATAGTGGAATCCCGTTGAGCTGCATCATCGCCTTTCTCACTAGGTTAGAATGGCTCACGAATCCTTTGAAGGATTTACAGAATACAGAATGTCGACATGCGCACGCCGCAGGGTAGAGTTAAAACTCACTGTGTATAATGGGGAGGTGTGTGGTGTGCACAGTTGAGCCACTGGGAATCAAACGCTGCTTGATTTTTGGCGTGCGCAGCTACAGTTGCACGGGAGAGAGTGTCCGAGTGTGGTAAACAAGTCGGTACAAGTTTCGGGAGCAGTGGCCTTTATCAGCAATGCTTGAGGCGATATTATAGTTGAAAACTTTAGATCCTCATAAGTCCTGCCCGTTGCCAAGATCGATAGAGTAGCCTTTAATTTCTTATGAGCTGTTATAGCTGGCCTTATTTGAGTAACAGACTTTTTTATCAGGGTGTACCAACTCCAAATAGGTGTTTCCTTCCATTCTTAAGTAATTATGCCAGTCAGCAGAATGTAGCCGTAATTTTGATGATAAATTCACGTGATAATATTCATTCATCTTTTCAGTACGATTCCTTCACACATCTGGATCTAGGTCTCTAGGTTTTTGAGGCACTTTGTTTTTTTTTACTAGTAAGCAAGCAACTGTCATCAACAGAATGTCTTTTCGTGACGCCATTTTCCGCCTAACTGACGATCTTACCCGTTGTGTGTGTGGAGAAAGACAGGCCACAGGTTTAACTTAAAGCACAAGTGCGTAGTCAAACCCGTGCATTCTTCCCTCCTTGTGAGTGGATACCTTTAAGTATGGTGAGGTCGAACTGTTCGTTCTTATTCTAGACAAAGAAGCACGAAAAGTAAAAAAAGGAAGAAGATTCATTAAGCCTGGTAAAAGAGAAGAGCAACTGCCACTAATGATTTAGCTTTGTGTAGCTGATGACGTGGTAGCTCAGATAAGTAAAAGGAACGTACAAGTACTTGTCCAGCCTCGAGCTATAAATAACAACGAATTTGGATTGCTTTTTGGGGCAGTTAAATACGATGGTGATCTCAGCTTTCTGCACTAATTCATTTCAGTCGATACGTACGCTACTTGGCTCAAAAAAAGGAAAATGTCGTCCAAACTTACAAACAGTACTAATTTTGAGGTTTCCCCTTTTAATTACTACAAAAGTTTATTCTAGGTTTGATGACATATCTTGACAACTGACTAATACAGCATTTTCTATCTATAGAGACTATTGCTTGTATAGAATATTTAGTATTAAAATTTTGTTTTGTGCTATTGTAACCCAAAAGAAGGCAATAACCGCATATCGCAAACGATAAGGAAACCTGGAAAAACTTGCGACGCACTCTTTGGTTGTGCGAAAAAACATATCCAGGATTTATAAGTCATCAGTTGACTATGACTCAGTATGGTTCGATATGCAACGAGAGGAAACCTGATCAATGTTCTGCAAACCATAAAATCGGCGGTGAGCTTTTCTAGGTTTATGGTTTGTTGTTGTTGTTATTCACTCAAAGTACAGACAGTATTGTGATCCTTAGACGCTAATGCATTAATGCAACATTCTGCGTTGTTTAAGATTTTAGAATTACCGTCAGATAACTAGGAAGCAAATTATTAAAAAAAGTTGAATCAATTGTCAAAGCAATGGCCGATATTGAAAAATAATGTTATTGTTAGATTTTATAGTTTATTAAATAAAGGCCACATAGGTGGCTGAGACGATAGAAACCAGTATAATTATGTAGTTTTTACTCAGGGCCAGTCTGACATGATGGAATAAATTCCCCTTATTAAAAATGTATAGCTCCGCCACTGATATAGTGAGCCGGAACGTCGGTAATGTTCATCTTCAAGCGTGTGTAGTTTTTACTCGAGGCCTGTGAAACACGATGGAATAATTTCCCCTTGTTAAAAAGGTATAGATCTGCCACAGGTATAATGAGCCGAAATGTTACTAATATTTATCTTCAATTCTGTGTAGGTTTACTCGAGGCCAGTAAAACACGATGGAATAATTCCCCCTTGTTAAAAAGGTTTATCTCCGCCACTGGTGTAGTGGGTCGAACTGTTCGATTCCCCCGAAGGCGACACCACTGGACTGCATTCGACTAGCTCCCATCCAGCACAAAATCGACCATTGGCGATGGTCCGCTTATCTGTTGCCCCGACGCGCTACCAATCAAAATTTTATAAAAATCCAATCCCGTATAGATTGCCGTATTATTATGCAAGCATGGAGGCTTGTTCCATTGGATGAATACGTGATTAGAGAATAATTATGCAAATGTTAGAGCTTTTTTATGATGATACGGAAAATTTATTCAATATTAATGACGGCGAATGGCCAAGTTGTCGTCCAATTTTGGCGTATAAAACAGGCCATTATACATTTTTCCATGTTATGTTTCCCGGTACAAAGCCAAATCGAAGGTAACTGTTAATATTGATGATTGGCCCATTTCCACATAATTGGCTTATATGGTATTATTTGATCGGTTGCCGTCGATGGAACAGAAGTAGAACGTAAACTATCAACAGAACTATGGTATTCTTCGGTTAGGTATACTGACAAGCGAATGTGCAACTAGAACTATACGAGCATCCATTAACCTCACTTTATTACAACGAATGACAAAGTCGTCAGTTTACCAACCAATGGGAGTGGAGGCAATGCAGCAGCTGATGAAGAAAGTGAAAGATGGATATTATATCGGCACCGAAGTCATCGTTTACGCTTATTGGTTGATGGCCATATAGAAGGTGATACAACAGTGCCATTTGTTTTTTTTTTATGTAAAGCAAATTAGCCAAACTAACAATCATATTCATCTAATCATGTAACTATGATGGAAAAAACCGAACCGAAAGGAAACTTGCGCCGGTACTCTGTAACTTAGAGATAGAAACTTGTTTCTATCACCATGACGACCATGATGATCGGGCAGTTGCGGATGCCTACTGCGCTGACATATTTACGAAGCCACCCAATCCCATAGTTCATGGTGCATAGAGACACGTTTCTAAGTGACAGAGTACCGGCATCGCTTCCTTATACTTAGGTTTACTGAAGATTTGTTCATTGGACTTTATTGCAACCATACGTCTTCAATAAAATAAAACTAAATTGAGGGTTAATGTCTTTTTGATCGTGGTATACAATCAACTGAGGTGCTTCATTTCCTGTCAAATTATGAATGCAATTCTGATACGACTGACTGATCCTGGTCCGATGCATTTTAGCCATAACTTTAAAGATACATACCTAAGCAGGAAACAAGCTGTTCACTTAGATTTCGAAGCTTCAAATAGATGGGAGTGGCTTACCTGAAAGAAGAAATAAAGAATTATGAGTAAAATATGGACGTTTACACCTTTTTATAGTAAAATATCGAATCGAGAATAATTCTTAGTCTGTTCTAGCTTTGCCAATATCAGTGTCCACAACAGTTTGACCTACTTTCAAGGTTGAAAAAATCTGCCTGCGCAAAAACAAATTATTGTTTGGAGTGCAGCACAGAACTATGGGGTAAAGAAGCTACGCCTAGCTACCTTACGAGATCACAATCATACGTACACTTTTCTTTGAGTGGGTTTGTTTTTAAATGAGCTGAAATATAGGATCTGCAAAATATCTAATGCATTGACTTCAGTCAAATACAAGAAAATGTCTAAAAAAATATTAAAAACTTGATTAAGTTTATTACATCAATTGAATCGGTGAGTCCAAGAACAGTACAAGTCCAAAAACATAGTTTTGAAATAAATGAAAAAAACATATGAACTCCAAAACGAGTAAAGTTACTGTGTTCGCCATAATATAAAAGGTGTTGTAATTCCTTAGACCAATGAGAATCCAACATAATAAATCCAAAAGTCTCACCCTCCCCCAAGCTATTAAAAAAAAGTTGATGCCCTTGTACTGTTCTTGGACCCAGTCTTCTATTTACAGGCTTTTTGTATTTTTTTAGTTTTAGCGTATGATAAGGTTATGATAACGTCAATACGAGTAGAGGGTGCTAAGTATGTAAAAATTGTTTTATTATTATTAACGATATCGCGAACCGTGGCGCTGACAACCAATAATGAGTTGACCAATGACGTTAAAATCAGTACATGTCCTGGGACCTGTAACGTTTTTCATCCGCAATGCCGTAGACTTGTAATGTTTTTCATCGCAACGCCGTAAACAGATGGTGCGTTTAATGGGGTTATTCTTATACTTTGTAATCTTTTTAAGCGCAACCGATGGATTTTCGTATTTTAAACGTTTTGGCCATCTTAAGTCAAAACGCCATTTTTTTGACTTGTACTGTTCTTGGACTCACCGATTCAATTACATTGATCTAGTATTTTTTTTTGGGGTATTTATTTTTTTATTTATTTGTTCTAAAATACACAGTTTCCAATGTTATACCTACGTGCGTAAAAATCCTCTTAAATGTCTGAACATTATAATTAACGAATACATTTGAAACATTATACCTACAGAAATTCTGTATGTACTTAGATTATTTAGTACCAGTTTTTGGCAGATCTTTAACATGTCCTGTGTACCTAAACCGTTTCAAAGTTTTGCTATCTACTGACTGTGTGATATGTCCTCGATGTCGATGACCATTAATACCTTCAAACATCCCGCACAGCTTCTGTTTGAACTTTTTTTTTGTTACAAGAATATCACGAGTCAAGGAAATTCAGAGACAACCTGTATACTTTATTTCGTACATAGTGGGCATCCTGTATAAAGTCCTAGATTTGAAGTGTAATTAGGTTTAGTCGAATCACCTTCCGTTAAGCTTTTGGGAATCAACATCAACAATAACATGTCCTGGCATGACCACGTCGTCAGTATTGCTAAAACGGCATCCCAGAAGCTTGGAGTTTTGTTCCGCTGTAGGAAGTTGTATACACCAGAGCAACTGCTGCTGCTCTACAAGGCACAGATCCGACCATCGCTGGAGTATTGCTCCCATGTGTGGGGATGCGCTCCGAAGCACTCTCTAAAGCTTCTGGACACTATCCAGAAAAGAGCGATTAGACTTATCGATACGCCTAACCTCACTAAGGACCTCCACAGCCTGGAACATCGGAGGAGGGTAGCTGAACTATCCCTGTTTTACAGATTCTATCACGGAAGATGTTCGAGTGAGCTCTCTGAGATAATAACACCACAGGCCGTCCGAACCAGGAAAACTAGAGAAGCTCTGCGAGCTCATCCTTACCAGGTCGAGGTCCTTACTCCCCGAACTAGTCTCCTCCAACATTCCTTCTTTTGGAGAACTTCGACGCTGTGGAATCAGCTGCCGGGGAATTTGTTTCCCGACGGCTAAAACCTGCAGCGTTTCAAATCTAACGTAACCGATACTTATCCTCTCGCAGCGCTTCTACAGCGCCATAGGATTTCAGCCTTTGCGGGAGGCCGACCATAAAACAAAAAAACGTTACATCCACAAACTGATAAAATTTGTTCCACCTTTGGCCATTTTCTGGTTACTAATCAGCTCCAAAATTTAAGACACCAGTAGAGCAAATTATGGTCTCAGCTCGCGCGAAGCTTGTAGAACATCGATGCTTCCCTAGTCCACAATGGCGGTCCTTAGAACGTACCTAACTCGCAAATATTTGCACAACAACAGTCCCTGGTAAATTGATAAGGATGTTTATCGTGAAATTAATTCGAAAAGAAGAGAGAAAGCGGGCGCAGAGCAACCAACGGTGGCCGGCCGGCCGGCATGCCAGGCCAGGCCAACGGGAGGCAAAAGCACAACAATGGCCTCAGTTTTCCTTGTGCGCGGCCGAGGTCGAGCCGCACACAAAAGCCTTCCAGTTTTCGTCTGGCGGACAAAAGGACCCCTGCCTGCATCTATTCACCCGTCTCACCTGTATACCTGCATCCACATCCTGTCAGTTCGATACGACAAGAAACCAACCACTGATACAGGGTTGCCAACGCCAAATTTACGGCATCGAGATTCTAATCTCGCTCTAACGTCAAATTGGTTGACAAGTGGCTAATGCAGTTTCTTTTTCTAATTACCGGAGATTCAAATATTGCATGTTTTCGTTAGATGTCAGTCAATTTAATTCCAGCCAAACCTATTCCCTTAAACATCAATTTAGCTGATACCTTTACCTTTGCAAGGAAATCATTAAACTGTGGACACTTCTAACATAGCAAAACAACTTCTTACGAATTTAAAAATGCTACTTGTTGTTTAAGGTGTTTATTTTTGGTCAGTCTCCCGCAAAGTCTGAAAGCCTATGGCGCTGTAGAAGCGCCACGAGAGGATAAGTGTTTGTGCACGTTAGAGTTGAAATGCTGCAGGTTGTAACCGTCGGGAAACAAATTCCCTAGCAGCTCATTCCACAGCTTAGAAGTTCCCCAAAAGGAGGAATACTGGAGAAGACTGATTTGAGGAGTAGGAACCTCGACCTGATAAGGATGAGCTCGCAGAGCCTCTCTAGTGTTCCTTATTTGGAGGGCCTTTGATGTTATTATCTGGGAGAGCTCACTTGAACATCTTCCGTCATAGAACATGTAAAATAGGGACATGTCAGCGACCCTTCTTCGATGTTGTGGTCCTTTGTGAGGTTAGGCGAATCGATTAGTATAATAAATTGCTCTCTTCTGTATAGTGTCCAGAAGCTTTAGAGAGGGCTTCGGAGTGCATCCCCACGCATGTAAGCAATATACCAACGATGGTCGGATCTGTGCTTTGTAAGCAGCTTCCTACATCGGAGCGGAACAAAACTCCAAGCTTCGGGTATGCCGTTTTAGCATGTCCCAGGACATGTTATTGTTGATGTTGATCCCCAAAAGTTTGATGAAAGGTGACTCGACTATTGGGTGACCCTCCATTACTACAGTTGATAAGACGACGTGAGACTTCCTCTTCTTCTCGTCAGTGTTGCTGCCTAAGTTTTCTGTACTCTATTTTCTAATCCCCACTCGACAATTGTTTTGATAATCTACGTTGATCTGTGAGGCATATGTTGCTGTCGCCGACGTACCGTCTCCTGGGATGATAGTGACATGCGTGGTTCCATGCACGATATTATTGTACTGTCGTCTGCGAAAGTGTGGATTGGATTGGATGTTGTTTCCAGCAGCTCGTTGATGTAAAGCAGAAACAGTGTGGGGGATAGCATAGATCCAAAGCTTATTGTATGGTCCGTACCTATTATATAGACAGGTAAACCAATTCCTGTGCCCTTGAGGTCCAGGAGCGTTTTTCCAATACTATAGGCAGTTTCGTCATTTGACTGCATCACACCGAACAGAGCCATAATCCTCGCTCCAACTACCTCATAGTCATTTCATTTTATGATTTACTTGTACTATTATAACACAATACAAACACTGCCACCTCGAAGGGAATACCTTGTATGAGGTATCAGCATTGACACTTTGAAAATCTACATGAAATTTAGCTAGTCTATCTTGCTGCCTCTCTTTAAACTGCTACGTTTATCCAGTTCTTGTTATTAATCTTCATGGCCAAAAATGGTATGTCGAGCAGTCTGTTGAGACTGATGGCAAAGTCTCCACCTATCATCCGTTGTAGATTCCAAGAGTGTATAGGTCTTGTCTGAAGTGGCCATGTTTAGTAACCAGAGCAGTAACCTGCCTACCATCGCTCCTCTTGAGCTTCACTAGCCAACTAGTGTACCGATCATTTGGGCCCGTAAATAGCTTTTTGTCTAGTGTTTGTCCAGAATAGGTTCGCCATCGCTGACGATGTCCTTCGCTGGACAATTGGCAGATAGCCTTGTGAAAGGTAGCTCTACTTATGCCCAGCTTGGTTCTGGACCGAAGAATGGCAGAGTGGCACCTCTTCTTGCAAGCGCCTCTGCACACCCTTTGCAACCAGTACCTTCGTAGCCTGGTACCCAACCCAGATGAAAACAGTTGTGCGATGCTAGTAAGCTGACAGTCTTGAAACAGTCCCGTGTCTGTTTTTATGTAATCCTTCCTTTAAAGTGGCCTGGTAGTCTGAGAGGATCACAATAGTCTTGTCGTGATACTGATCACTCCCCACTTGGACAAAATACTTGGGTTTCGTCAATTGGGCTATATGTTTTTTCCCTTCCAAAATGAATAAGAGATTTCCAGAATGTTCCTGAAGCATCCATAGATGCAGCCAAATTCGTAAATTGGCTCTAACGTGAACAAGGTTATGATGTGCGGAGCAATGGAGTCGAACCTTTAAGATGTTTAAGTTCTAATGACCTAAAGTTACTATCGAAAGATAAAGCAAACTTCATACTCTAAGATTTGGAGCACAAAAAGCTGTGAACCCTTTTGTTTGAAAGATCGGTGGTTATTTGCTTTTCTATACGAGACTATTTTTCGTCAAATAAATTCTAAAAATATTACTTGTAGCAACAACAATTTATGGGGGGTGGGTTGGCCCAGTGGTTAGGGTCGAGGGCTCGTGACCGGAAGGTCCCGGGTTCGATTCTCGTTAGAGGCGGAAATTTATTCCTGGTTTTTTCCACCAAAAATAAATATCCATAAAAAAAACTCAGCGAGAATCCCCACCTGAGCATTCACTGTTGGCTTCTAATTAACAGTGCTGTTCCTAAGTGGCGCCGGGAAACAGTAACAAAGCCTACACAGAACACGAGGCTAATGACCAAAGCAGTCGATGCCGATGACACAGAAGTAAAAAAAAAAACAACAGTTTATAATTCGCACAAAGGATATAATTAAAAATTAATATTTTCATGCAATGTGTCAACATATGCTAAATTTTGGTAACAAAATTAGCTATAGCTGGGAAGCGGCAAAAATATATTAAAGCGAAGTGTACTCTTTAAACTGAATTCCAAGCTTTCGGAGAACTATGCCTCCATCATCAGGGAAAGTTTGTTGAGATTGTTGCTTAGGTTAGAAAATACGAAATGGAACATATTGGTTAGACTCGCACAAATATTCTTTAAAAATGTTATGATATTTAATAATATCCTCGTCAATTAGTTCATCACACACAACATTTAGGTTAAAAAATCTATAGATTGATAATATAAAATTAGATATCTGTTACGTTCGAGGACTGGTACCACATTGTGGTACTACACAGTTTAAAGAGTACACTTCGCTTTAATATATTTTTACCGCTTCCCAGCTATAGCTAATTTTGTTTCCTAGCAAAGTCGGTAAACGACTTAGGCTTGCCTAAATTTTGGTATATACATTGGTAAAGTTTGGTAGTTCGGTACTTGTTTTCTCATTGATATCATTTCAAAAACTACCGATTCTGCACGATCGACAAAAAAAGTTCTAATTTTTAATTTTACACGACGTTTCGACGTATGTGTCATGCACTTTTTATGCAGTTCAAAGGTCAGTTCTGTACTAACACTCAAACATAATCACAACAGCTGCTATCTGTGAGATAAAGCGCTCCTTTATTGACTCAAGGGCATCAGAAGCGGACGACGTAGATTTTTAGGGCCGCAATTAACAATACAACGATTAAATTAGAATAACGAGCTGGCTGGAGAGCAGATAGACTCCACTGAAACAATTAATTTAATCAGCCAACGCAAACAGCGTCGTTAAGGACAATCAAGTTGGTTGTGCTTGCTCGCTTTTCCACTGTTTTAAGCTGCGAGGGTAGAAACGGACGAAGGCGTATGCATTTGTGGTTGGTTACTACCTATACTGTTCCTCTTTTGGGTCTTGTTCTTGGATCGAAACTGCTACTTTTCCCTCAAAGATTCTTAGTCAAAGCGGCCTAGGCTTTCAGCCTTTGCGGGAGGCTGGCCATAAAAAGAAGCTACTATTTGGTGAACTATAGCTATATAACCTTCCAGATTTTCTCGTTGCGATGCGACTGCAATATTTTTATGTACATTCAGACCTCAATGCCGCTATCAGTGTTTTTAGCGAATAAATGACCACACCTAATAAATTTAGGAACTGGATCTCATCAACTTGAAATCTTATTCCACATAGTGTATCGAGGACAATTATTTATGAAATTCAGCAGACCCCAATCCTGATTTTCGATCCTACACCGAAGCATCCGATTTCAACTCGAGTGGGTCTGATAGCATAATCTGAAGGCCAGAAAATTCAATGGGTTATAGTTCTGCATCGCTAATAAGCCGATCTGATTGTAGCAGCTCCCGATCTTTTAATATATACGCCACCTAAAAAATATGCATAATCCGCGAATGCATGAGATGCCGTACCTCACTATACATCGCACGGTGGAGCATCCTTGGTTTTATTTTTTTCCTCTCGTCCAGTTAGGTCGTAAAGTCTGTCCGTTGTCCGTGTAGGCTACGCAAAAAACTATCGCTATGACAAGTTAATTTTATTCCTTGACATAAATCATAGTCTTGTTTCATTTCTATAAGGTTGTCGCTGCTCGAGAGACGAGCCATAATAGCATAATAGTTGTTTGGCTAGCCTGAAGCTGATGAATTGTATGTGACACAGTTTGATCGTTATTAGAACAATGCGAAGATTTTTAGATATATGCCGTTTTCTCATACATACTGGTTAATGAGTTGCTGATAAATTTTACTGATCGTTGAATTACATGAATTACTAACAGAACGATAGTGTCGGAATCTATCTACACAATAGATTAGTCCGCTATTCGCCAATCGTTCTTTGTAAATGGTGGCGTATGTGCAAAAACTGAAATGTACAGATAAATACAACAGCGGCCTTAGAACGAATCCTTGTGGTGCCCCAAATTTATTTTTCTGGGATTATTGTGATTTATTCGTAGTCTTCAATAACGGTCTTAATGAACAATTATTATGAAACAAAATGCTTTGGTGAAATGTGGAATCAATTATTTATCAAGTATCGCTTCTATATTGCCTCTTGTAGCATGTTGCTGAAACTGTATCAAATACTTGTCGAAAAACAGTCTCTGGGATACCGTTATTAGAGATCGTATTATTGAGGTACTTCTGCCAGAACAAAAAGCTGTAATCCTAGAAGCATTTTAAAATTTACGCTAGTTCCTTATACAAAGATATATCATTGTATAATAGCTACACGGAATATTTCAATCCAATTGAAGTTACTGACTTTTATGACATTTTGGGTTGTTGAATGAAACTTAAACCCGTATGTTTGTAATTTAGCATGTAAAGGTACTTTTGTATGTTTGTAAGTATACATTTATATGTTGTTTGTTCCTGACCTGTTTGTGGAAGACACCATGATAGCATAGTTGAAACTTTTAAAAAAATTGTGACGATTACTGTAGCTGGCATGAGAAAGTCGCTGCACTCAATGCAGTTGCTGTTTTTTACTTAGCAAACCTCAACGTTAAAGCCCTGAAGATGGCAATAAGCATTGCCGAAAGCTTGGCTGTTAACACCAGAGTCTCCTTTATGCAGTGGCTCAGACTTTTTTCAGAATTTTGGCCATAACCCCAAGATTTTCTCATCTAAATCAAGTTTTTTGGCCATAAGCTCCCTTCGTATTAGGATTTTTTTATGTACGCAAAGTTTAAATGAGACATAGATAAAACTTGTATATAGATGATTTTGAAATACCAACAAACTGAAGGCTAAGCTGGTAAAACTATAACTATAGCTTTTTAGCTCAACTCATATCTGTTATATAATAATAACAATAATAAAATAATATTTTATATAAGTGAGTCTACATACTACTTAAATTATCTCTATATGACCTAAAATGTACAGCTTTTCATCATTTTATGTAAATATCAATATGAATTTTTTTACATGTCACATTTTGGCATCATCCAAATCAAGTTTATAGGATGCTATTTGTTTTGGTGAGGACTTTTGTACCTTTTCTCTATGTTCTGCTATATGTTTTTTGACTGTTTTTCCACGCCATTTGAAATAAAATTAACAGGAATCATAATACCGAAAAAGCAGATCAGTTGGATTAAAAAAAGCATATAAAGTAAATCGTAAAAAGCATTTTAAATAATCGCAAAGCTGAATTTTATGTTCATTGCCACAATTTTATTTAGCGTTGTGTTCATTGTATTCCAGAATCATCTATATTTGTATCATTTGCGTCAGTTAGTTTCGTAAATTCTCATAACCGTAAATTAGACAATACAACTTTTTTCTATCAGATCTATCAGACACTTAGGCACCTGATGTTGTAGCCAAGCTTCTATTATCGACGCAGTATTAGTTGTGGATATTTCAGTAGGCTGCAACATGTGTGCAGCATCTCTTGAAAATCAATATAGAACTTGACTACAGCTTATTGTTTCGTCTACTGCACTGTCCGAATTCCTCATCCCATCTAAAAATACAACGGCACGCATATGTCTGCATCTCATATTAATATATCCCCAGTTAACGTGCCAACATTTCAGACTTGAGCTCGATCACTCTTTTGGTGGAGATCGAGAAATGTCGTTAGTCAGGACGTCTGCGACATGCCAGCGTTTTAAATTAGGCGCGATGCTATTATTTTGTTCCACCTTCTTTTTTAATTAAGCTAGAGAGTCTGGTCCATGAAGTTCCGACGGACGAAAAACGTCGTCACTTCTGTCGGCAGCCTTTTTCGAAAACTAATCTTGCAGGATGTACGGATAACAGGTCAAATGTTGCAGTGACAATCGCTTTCTAACATCTTGTCATCTTGGAGACGGACGTTTTTAATAATTTACTGACAGATGAGTGCTACTTAACTTCAAAATTATTGAATTTGTGTGTTATAGCTTTAACGCTAAACGACGCGACGCCGGCTTAAAAACCCAAGAACCACAAATTCATTGGACGATAGCCGCGAAAGCCTTACACAGTATATTCAAAATTTTTGTTATCATATAATAATAATAAATAATTGATGTTATGAACAATGTTGATTGCATTTGTATAGGTATTTCTAGTTAGTTAAATTGAAGAACGTATTTATTCGTACAAACTAGCTTGGCAGATTAGAGTTAGTGTTTCAACCCAAAAACAATCATTTTAGAACAAATACAAAGATTATCATCCCTGAAAATAGTTAATTAATGTTCTGAAAGATTCAACCTGTCATTTGACGTGTGTCTTTATGGATACGTACTTTAAAAAAGAATCATAGTTGAAGTATTGGGTCTTGAAAGCACTGAATACTAATCGGTATTTGATCAATAAATGGTAGCTTCTAGATCTTCCAATAGAGTTGTAGTCACAGCTTGTATTCTGTGTTTCTGCTCTCCACCAAAAATAAATAGGTCTACGTCGAAACTGCTATAGAATCCATAGAATTCAACTTGAAAGAATTGAATTCCTCAGTATCATACTGCATCGGATATTTTGTAATGCACTGGGTTTTATCTGAGCAACATTTTAAATTCAACTTAAACTTACCTAACATTAGAATTCAAAGTACCTATCAAAACTTTTTTATTTCCTATTTATTGGTGTTGCTTCTGGTGTCGTTGTAACCTAATAATTATTGTGATAACAGAATATATTACTTATACGCAGTATTTGTATTTTAGGACAACCGAAAAGGATGCTTACTGAGATCTCGTCTTTTTTCGTAAATGCTATTGTATTGTATGCTTTACAGCACGGGAAGCTAGTGTAAGAATTTAGTAGTTAAAAACCCGTTGCAAATGTGCCAGGAGGCAGAAATAGTGGCAAAGAAATAAAAGAATCAGACAGACCACAAATTGGATGTCATGTTTGGAAATTAGAACTACAACAAATACGTCTGTAATATTATTTTACGCTTTCATCCTTCAAGAGGTGCAACCTGTTTTGATATACAAATATTTTAAAATGGTGTTCAACACTCAATCAACACTATTTCAAAGCTTTTTGGTCGCAGGCGAATTGAAAAAAGCAACTTCGAATATCATTTTCGTGTTTGCAGATTAAGTTAAATCACCTACAATAGGATTTATAGCTAATTTCTAGCTAAATTTATAGAAAAGATATTTGTTAATTTAGCTGAAAGCTAGCAGAAGGGTAGTCTTTGGCATGGTGATTCAAAATTTCAGAAGGATTAAGGCTAAATTTTATAAATAGTTTCCTAGAACCTGGACCTCAACGTCAGGCCAGTGCATGAGGGGAGAAATCTTGTCAAAGTTTCAGAAACGGTGAATGTACCTGTCGCTCATAAGTATGTACGTCCGCCATTTTTAAAGCCACATCACCTTATTCTACAAACAAAGAGTCAAGTATATGGAACTGGTAGCATAGAGGAACATCATCATCATAGTCACAATGTCTTAACAGACATGTTGTGAACGCGTGAAATGTATTTACTCATTTTACAGGTTTCTCTTGGGATATCTTTAAGATCTTTAATGCAGTAGTTTCCCGTTTGTTTTCTTTTTTTTTATGGTCAGCCTCCCGCAAAGGCTGAAAGCCAATGGCGCTGTAGAACCGCTGCGAGAGGATAAGTGTCGGTTCAGGTTACATTTGAAACGCTGCAGGTTGTAGCCGTCGGGAAACAGATTCTGCATCCTCATGCCGTTGACCAGATGGTATCAACTGATTCATCCGCCTTTAGGGGCAATTTCTCACCCCAAGGACAAAAAGGTGTCCTGACTCTTCTCAACTCGTCCACCCAAAGTTGTTGGTTGAGAAGAGGTTACTGCTTATACCGACAGTAGTTCGGTTCCTTTTAGTCGCCTTTTACGACACGCAGGATATACGATGGAAGATATCCCAGCAAGGAGACCTACGTCATTATGACGTCGAATTGTGGTGAATTTTGGTCACGTTCGTCATATGCCGAATGAACGACGTCGCACTAACGTTATTATTATTGACATCACATAAACGTTTGTCACTTGACGTCGTTATCACGTCAAAATGTAATGGATAAAGCTGGGACAACATGTATTTCAAAACTTAATCATGTCCCTTTTCTTACTCCTTCCTTATATATTTATGAAAAAATGTCTATCCTCGCATACGTACTGAAAAATATTAATTAATTAGATAGATATAGAATACCTAAATTATTATCCAAAAATATAGTCTACTTCAGTTAACGTAGGTATATCCCATATAAAGCAGATACGACAAAATGGTGGCTAATTATTCCGTTGATTGGGTTTTGACAGATTTTATGTTTGCTTGAGGTAATTTTGTATTAACCGCGCTTTAGTTCACTGATTAATCACTCCACAACATACGTAAGGTACAGACCAGTGAATGAATCGCATGTAATCCAACCCGATCCGATCCCGATCATCACCACAAACAAGGCACAAATTGCCATTTTCGCCATTTTCTACTTGTGTTTTCTATACGACGAAGCTGTGACATGGTGACGGAGATTTTAACCTTATGTGCTGTGTGTGCAGTGTCTGTATGTGTGGATTCCACCATAAATAATAATAGGTATAGGTATAGTGTCCAGTGTTTTCTCAGGTATTGTGGATTTATTAGATTGTAGCCTTTTATTATATGGATTGAGCCGATTGAAAACAAAAAGTACTTTGTGATTTAGGCAGGCTTCTATAGAAGGCTAGCAAAGCTATGATCATTATTTTTGTATCCTGTCTTTACTGTGAAATACATAATTAATTTATTTTGAATTAGTATATTTTATTACCCTTACTCAAATTAATGCTACACAGATTTCTCACAGAATTATCTCATAAACATTTATCCTATAAGGTAATTAACGTCCGAACTATTTTATTTAGTAACTAGGTAACTACGACTGCACCAGAAGATATCGCCAGATCAGCATTGACTATTGAAGAGACATAAAGTAAGACAAAAGTAACCATCGCCAATAATCAGTGCTGATCTGACGATACCTTCTGGTGCAGCCTTGGTTGCTGTATAAAATAGTGTCGACGGAACGACACGTACATGACGATATTGAGACGACACGTTTGTGACGTTATTGGGACAGCGGTTAGGTGACGTTACTAACACGGCACTCAATAACGTCTTTGGGCTGTGACATTGTGCCGTCACAGACACGTCATATATTCCTCTTTATCGACGTGATAATGACGAATGGGGTGTCGTAAAAATGACGTTAGTATAACGACATCGTGTTTGCTGGGATTCTAACCCACCCCCACACGGTGGTAGAAGAACATACTCAATTGGATAATCCAGGCCAACAACAGATGTCCATCTTTTGGTCTCAGTCTGAGATCCTTTGCTCTCCTGAAACAGTGCAAGCCGAGCTTACACGAGCGATTGTCCCACCGAAACTGGCGAACGGAAAACATTATCCGGACGCAATTTTTTCCACATCTAGTCACCGCCATGCTGGACCGTGTAATCGGTTTTCTTTTGTCGGCACCGGCATTGGAAAAAATACGGCGTATTATTTACGAGTGCAGGAGTGTACGGCGCTCGCACCACCGTGTTTACCAGTTTTTTGTCGGATTTGGAAAGCACGGCCGCTACTAATGAAATCAATTATTTATACCGAATTCCAATAAAGTGTGTTGTTGGTGGTGCTGCAGAGACGGACCCTGCTGCCCTGCCGGCGGTCAGTGATGCCAACCCTACTGAAAAATCAGTAGATCTACTGAATTCACCCTTAGTCTACTGATCTACTGATTTGTGTTGGAAATCTACTGATATATGGAATACCATTTTCAAAATCACTGACAAACCGCGCCACTACTGATTTTTCCACTGGTTTCATTTATAAATCTACTGAAATCTGTATGTAATTGTTCGGACACCTCCATTCGTCCCGTCTACTATTTAGCAGGCAGCGCCATCAAGTAGCGAGCCACTGTAACACTAGACTTGGCAGTGTATATATTTATAATCAATAAAATATGTTTTGTTTGGTTCTGTGATATTAATTTCTAAAAAATAAAGATTTATTTCTGTTTCATTGTATTATTTTCATAAACAAAAAATTCCTAGACCAACTTCACCCAAAAGAGGTCCTAAATAGTCTAAAACCAAGCAAAATAGCAATACGGTGTCCAAAGGGGTTTGAGTGACGCTTGAAAAACGCTTCTCCGCTGAAAAGACCAATGAATAACTAGTTAGCACAAAAGCGGAAGTCACCGGTCATGTTGGCTGGCGATGAAGCGCTCTGAAAAAGCGTTGATTTCTTAATCATGAGAATTCTACTGATTTCTACTGATTTTCGTTAGCGTCATCTACTGAAAACGGTAAAATCCGGTTGGCAACACTGCCGGCGGTGGGTGTTTCGATGGCAAATTAAAACCACATGCTGTTTGTTGGCGCGCTGTTCACAAATGTGGATGTATTCCTGGTCTGTTATTTTTTCAGTGCATGTAAAGATACACTCACAAAGATGCAGAAAGACTCAGTTTCCTTTGTTACTGGAAGCGCCCAAACACAAAATAGGCTAATAGACCTATACCACTTGACCACTAGAAACGCACGTTAATGCATTTTTGTCAAAAATTCTGTAGCAGTCTGCGACAAACAGAGCGTTGCTTAATTAAAAAATTTACGGCCGCCTTTACACTGAAAATTTTCAAAAAGCATCGTATCTTCAACTTTGAAGGAAAATAAGGTAATGAAGTTTTTTTCAAAACCCAAATTTTTATTTTTAACTGACTACTACACCTCTGTAAATCATGAGGCAGAAGAATTTTAAAATACAATTTGGTGGCTTAGATTGTACATTGTAGAGAATCTACAAGTAAGCAATAACACACATGATCCAAATTATCCCTTCACTGAGACTAGTTGAAGAAAAAAATAACTAAAAGGTCACTACAGGGTAGGATGATAACATGAAATTGTGTCTCCTTGGCTCTCTCTTTCTCCCTCTCTATGTGATCTATCATCGCATTTCTGTATCTAATAAATAAAACCACATTCACGGCAATAAAAATCAGAATTGCATTTGTTTCCCTTGCGCCCATTTTCAAAAAATAAATCACCTAGGGCAAAACTTCAATCAGGAACGTGATTACAGACTAGGATCCACTAATTGTCTAAAGTCTGAAAAAAAAAAACAGCCGAAACGTTGGTGAAATGTTTTTCTACTCCAATGCCAATGACATTATATCTACAACAAAAAACATAGAAGATCAAAGTCCAGAAAGGAAATACATAGGCTCTTAGGTATTAACACTGTCTTACCATGTCTGCTGCTTGAACAATAGAATAATGTTGAGTTTTTTATATTATTTTAAATAAACCACTGAATATGGGAGAGTAGTCTAATTTGGTTTTGTCAGTCAGAGAATGTATGATATTTTTATAGTGAATATGGCTTCGATGGAGCTGTATAGCACTTTTACTTCTCAGCTTTTTTTATGTCACTGTTATGTTTTTCCAAAAAACAAGGGCTCTGACCCTTATGTTGTTCTCCAATATATTTATGGGTGTATTGAAAGTTATTTGTGATTAGAATTTATTCAATAAATACAGGGTGTAACTTTTAAGGATGTCCACACCTATACCACCATGTAGATCTCGCTGAGCTGATCATCTTTCGATAAGCAACATGGGTCCAAAAACGAACCGTTACGGAGATAACGCAACCGAAAGTTATCCTTTCTGACGCTTGAAGTTAGGCAATTCATTCAACGCCTCGTAATTGGCAGAGGAGAGAGGGGGTTACGGATCAGCTGCTAAGACAGATTCGGGTTGTCAACATTTAATCGCCATGGCCAAAATATCAAAAGTAAACCAAACAAACAAAACAAAAAAAAAACATTGCAAAAAACAACAAAAAACACCGAGATCAGTAAAAAATCAGTGAAGAAGACGCTCCATGTGGCCACTACCTTCTTGCACGCACAATCTGGCTCGATGGATGACCGATGCAGTGGCAGCATTGATTACCTGTGGCCGCTCCCTGACGTCTCCAGCTGCTACAATGATGCGTGCAATCAGCTCTTCTGCTGTGTGCGGTGCACCCCCTTGGTAGACAAGTGCTTCCAGGTGACCCCACAGAAAAGAATCCAGGGATTGAGATCCGGAGACCGCGCCGGCCACGCTACTGGATCACCTTGGCCGATCCAACGCCCTGGAAAAGCTGCATCAAGATGAGCCCGGACTTGCGCTCCGTAGTGGGCTGGAGCTCCATCGTGCTGAAACCACATTCCTCTTCGGACCTGAAGAGGAACATTTTCAAGCAGACTTGGAAGGACATCCTGGAGGAACACGATGTAGTTGTCGGCGTTGAGTCGCGCTGGGAGCATGTAGGGGCCAATTATTTACAGGCGTCAGAAAGAACTACTTTCGGTAGCGCTATCTCCGAAACAGTTCGTTTCCGGACCCATGTTGCTTATTGAAAAATGATCAGCTCAGCGAGATCTACACGGTAATATAGGTGTGGACATCCTTAAAAGTTACACCCTGTATATTTTTGTATTGTATTGTTATTGACGAGCATAACACGATGAATCCCTTGATTCAACTTCTAGAAATGATGCTGTTATTGTCATTCTGGGTGACCAGCTTTCATCTAGCAGATGAAAACAACTGCTTTGAAGAAGACATTGTTTCTAAGGCTTTCTGCTAACAAAATTGCTATCAAATTATCGAATATATAGTGGAAATGAAACTTTTCTTCTTCTTCTCTGTAGGAATTTCTATTATATTTTCATGAACTAAATGCGGACGCCAATGTATTTGAAGAATGTGTAAACCAGATGCATAAGTGACGTTATCTGCACCCCAGTCCCATATACCTGCTATCCTGACTGTTAACGCAGAACACAGTGAGTGTGCCCTAAAAAGGAGAGTTACAGTTCGGAGGTCACGTCGGCAACACATTGCGCGTCTCCGAATTTCATGCCGCTCCGCGTTTATAACTATTTAGCATTTTTATAGTTAGTGACAAATAAATAAGTAAATAAGTAAAATTACAATACAGTCCGCTTTTTCAACATCATACAAACACACGAACATTTTTGGTCCTTCGAGCCGGATCGGTATAAAGGTTTTTATATCGGGCAAAATACGTTCACACAGTGCGGTAGTGGCATCAAGTGCATCACAGCATCAAGTGTATCACAGCATCAAGTGCATCACAGCATCGAGTGCATCACAGCATCGAGTGCATCACAGCATCGAGTGCATCACAGCATCGAGTGCATCACAGCATCACAGGGGCAATCGTGTGGGTAGCACACAGTTACAGCACACGGGCAGGTAAACTCCACAGGTGGAAACAGCACACAGCAGTGGTCGTGTATTGTCAGGGTCTCAACACAGGGACGAGTCGCACGGCAAAAGCAGGTCAGAAAGTTTATTAGCCCTATAAATTATCTTCGGTGTTCGTCAAGTGTACCAGTTCATTCAAATATGGAAGGCCTTGTATTCAAGAGAGGTTCCATAAAAGGCAAAATCACCAGATTTTCCAATTATTTGAACTCCATTTGTGATACACTCAATTATAATGATTTAAAGTTAAGATTAGACAAGATAACAGGATGTTATGAAGAGTTCGAACAGGTGCAAAGTGAAATTGAAGTCCAACTAAAGGCACTTGACGAAGACGAAAGAAACGCTTTTGAAGCATCGTATTTCAGCGTTGTTACAAAGGCTCAAGACATGCTTGAAAGTTACCATGCATCACAAAATTCACATTCTTCACAAAGTTCAAGTAATCACAATGATTTTGAAGCTAGCATAAAACTTCCTGCCATAAACGTACCCACATTTGATGGCAATTTTGAAAAATGGAACCACTTTTATAGTTTATTCAAAAGCCTAATTGATGAAAATAATTCACTAAAAGCTCAGCAAAAGTTCCATTATCTGAAGGCAGCACTCACAGGAAGCGCCTTGCAGTTAGTGGAAGCTTTAGAAATCAATGAGGAAAATTATGATGAGGCATTGAGGATTTTAAAAGCTAGATATTCTAACAAAAAGCTAATAGTTACTTCACACATAAGATCGTTATTTGAGCTGCAATCGGTTCAAAAGGAAAGCTTCAGAGACCTACAGAAGTTTGTAGATTCAGTGCATACACACAAAAGTGCTCTGAAAACAATGAAGGTATCTGAAAAAGAGTTGAGTGATCTTTTATTGATAGCGGTAGTATCAAGCAAGCTAGATAAAACGACACTCAAAGAATGGGAAGTGTTCTCGGCAAAACAGTCCGACCTTGCTTCATTCAATTTGTTTCATGACTTTTTGCAGAAGAGATGTAGTGTATTAGAATCGCTACATACACATTCAGACAGCAACTTTCAAACACAACGCAACACCAGGTTTCAGGCAAAACATGATAATAGCAACACACAGCCGAGGTCTAGTTCCTTTGTTCACACCAGCCAGGTTCAAACAAAGAACTGCCCTATTTGCCAAGAATCACATAATTTTTATACTTGTAAAAAATTACTAGACATGACAGCGTCAGAGCGCAGCAAGGAGGTAATTAGGCTCAAGTTATGCCTCAATTGTCTCGGTTCTGGCCATATGGCTGCAAAATGTAACCGTGGTGTTTGCAAGATCTGCCGTAAGCCACACAACACTTTATTACACGTTCCAAATTCAGATAGGTCACAAAGTACATCAAACAATTTAGCTGTCAATCAAGAGAGAGGTGACATGGCATCGGCCAGCTCATCTTCAGAACAGGAAAATCATTCAACGGTAGTAGCAAGCAACTTGCTTGCTCATAACCAGCTAAAAGAAGCATCGCAGGTAGACACAAAATCTCAAATACTGTTAGCAACTGCACTAGTTGACGCAACAAATTTCAAAAACCAAAAGATTCAGTGCAGAGTACTTCTGGACTCTGGAGCCCAGTCAAATTTCATAACGGAAGAGCATTGTAAAATCCTAGGCTTCAAACCAGAAGCCGAAGATATGATAATCAAGGGAATCAATCACAGTGTTTCTCGCATAAATCGATCAGTATCTCTCACAATCTGGTCCCGTTCCACTAACTACAAAGTTACGTTAAAGTTTTACGTCATACCAAAAATCACTGAAAATCTTCCTTCGGTAAGCATTGACCTCCAGCAAATTAGAATACCCGAAAATTTGTTCTTAGCTGATCCAAACTTCCACAGTACACAGAAAATTGATATGCTTGTAGGTGCAGAAGTGTATTTCCAATTGCTTTCACTTGGCCAAATAAAAATTGATAAAAATGGACCCATTATGCAAAACAGCAAATTAGGTTGGATCGTAAGTGGCGTAGTTAAGCAACAGCATACAACAGCCAACAATCAATTTTCTCACTGTCATTTAAGTGTATCAAATGAAATGCTGAGCAATCAAATAAAAGCGTTCTGGGAAACAGAAGAGCTAAGCAGAGAAAAAACATATTCGAAAGAGGAGGAAGCATGTGAACAACACTTTTCACAAAATGTAAAACAGTCGGAGAAAGGAAGACTTTCTGTTGCTTTACCTTTCAAGAATAATTTGCACTTATTAGGAGAATCTAAAGAAATAGCTCTTAAACGATTTAATCACTTAGAAAAGAAATTTCAAAGGGATGAAAACTTCAAGCAACAATACATCAATTTCATGCAAGAGTATCTAACACTAGATCACATGGAGTTAATAACCGAAGACGATGGAAAGGGTTATTATATACCACATCATGCAGTTATGAAAAATGACAGTCTAACAAGCAAGATGCGTGTAGTATTTGACGCCAGTGCGCGAACTTCTTCAAACATATCGCTAAACGACACGTTAATGAAGGGCCCAGTTGTCCAAAGAGATTTATTTGAAATTGTCATCAACTTCAGATTCCACAATATCGCTCTCACAGCCGACATCGAGAAAATGTACCGTCAGATTTCAATACATGAACCTGACCGTCAGTACCAAAAAATCATATGGAGATCAGACTCATCCGAAGATTATCAGGTTTATAAATTGAAAACTGTCACTTACGGGACCACTCCCGCATCATTTCTGGCAACTAGGTGCCTTCAGTATGTGGCTGACAATCACATGTCACAGTATCCTCTAGCTGCAGGAGTCATACGGGATGACTTCTATGTTGATGACGTACTGACTGGAGCACCAGATGCAGAACAAGCAACGCGGCTACACTCTGAACTAACAGAAATACTACAGAGTTCTGGTTTTCCTTTGAGAAAGTGGCGCAGTAATAATCCACATATATTTGAGAAATGCCATCAGGACATCGAAAATTACGTCATGCCGCAAGATAAACTCCATAGCTCAAAAACTTTAGGTTTAGCATGGAACTCGAGCACAGACTGTTTTACGTTTAAGCACACACACTCAGAAAATAAAAGTCACACTAAACGGTCAATACTGTCAGAAATAGCCAAAATATTTGACCCTTTAGGACTTTTGGGACCTGTGATCACAGCAGCCAAACTGATCATGCAAGATTTGTGGCGAGCGAACGTCAACTGGGATGAACAACCAGGCGTAGAGCTATTATCAAGATGGACAGAATTTCAAAGACATCTGCCGTTTATAGAGAAGATTAACATACCCAGAAAAGTCACATTTTTCAACTTTCCACTCAAAATTCAACTCCTTGGCTTCTGCGATGCAAGTGAAAAGGCTTATGGTGCGTGCTTATACATACGCACCACAGATCAGCACAACAGGCACGGTGTACACCTTTTGTGCTCAAAGAGCCGAGTCGCACCAATAAAAACTATAAGTCTCCCAAGACTCGAGCTTTGCGCAGCCGTACTACTGTCGCAATTGTTAAGCAAACTCAGACAGTGTTTAAAACTATCCATTGATTCTTATTACTTATGGACAGATTCGACGATAGTTTTAAGTTGGATCGCTGCTCCATCAGCTACATGGAAAACTTTTATATCCAACCGCGTAGCAGACATCCAAAGAAACACAGATGTTGACCGATGGTATCATGTCAGCTCCAATCAAAATCCAGCAGACGCTTTATCAAGGGGTTTGTTACCAGATCAGCTTGAAGACCATAAGTTATGGTGGAACGGACCTACATGGGCTTCCAAAGGCGAAAATAGTTGGGCACTAACAAAGATGAACTCTAGTAACTGCAATGACTTAGTAAATCAGGAGAAAAAGGCAAAGGTATGCTATCTAGCTAGTACACAAACAAGCATCAATGAAATCATTACAAGATATTCCTCATTGGCTAAATTGAAACGCGTGGTTGCTGCATGTTTGAGATTTAAGCACAAAACACTTAAGTGCAATAAATTTGATGCCGACACTGCTCTTGAATTAGATCATGCTCTTAAAATTCTCTTGAAACGAGTTCAAGAAGAATGTTTCGCAGAAGATCTTTATCAGTTACTTCAAAAAGGATGCGTCAAGAGAAGTAGCAAAATACTAGCATTATCACCATTCATAGACAATGATGGTTTGATTCGAGTTGGAGGAAGATTGCAACTATCACAGCTTCCTTATTACCAGAAGCACCCCGTACTTCTTCCAGCAAAACATCATCTACTTGACCTCATTGTTGAAGACGAGCACAAACAATTATCACATGCTGGACCTCAAGCAGTACTTGCATCCATAAGATGCAGGTACTGGCCTATTTCCGGTAAGGTTGCTGTTAAACGCGTCATTAGGCGATGCGTAACCTGTTTTCGACACAACCCAACAACGGTACAGCCTCAAATGGGAAATATTCCCAGCGTGAGATTCCATAGCACAAGACCGTTCCTCAATGTAGGCGTCGATTATGCCGGACCAGTTACACTAAGAGAGAGTCACAGGCGTGGAAAAATGAAGACCTATCTGTGTTACATCGCAGTCTTTATTTGCATGTCAACACGAGCAATACACCTAGAGCTCGTTTCCAGCCTCACAAGTGATGCATTCATTTCAACTTTAAAGCGTTTCATGGCAAGACGGGGTAAATGCACAACTATTTATTCCGACAATGCCACAAACTTCGTCAAGGCCAATAAGCAACTGAAAGAAGTCACCAGTATTCTGGCATCACAAGATCATTGGAGTTCTGTATGCAATTTCGCTGCTGATCAATCAATTCAGTGGCACTTCATCCCTCCAAGGTCTCCCCATTTCGGTGGACTTTGGGAAGCCGCCGTGAAATCAATGAAGCACCACATCAAGCGTATAACAGGAAGGTCGTTACTCACTTATGAAGAATATTATACATTCCTGGTGCAAACCGAAGCATGTCTCAATTCTAGACCTTTGGTGCCCAGTTCCAACGACCCCAACGACCTCTCTGCCATTACACCTGCACACTTTCTTATCGGCGACTCCTTGACAACAACACCCGAAGTTCGTCATGAATCTACCCCAGACACCGATTGCCCTAGATTCCGATCCATGTCAAGATGGAATCATATCCAAATGCTGCAACAACATCTTTGGAAGAGATGGTCGTCAGAGTATTTGTCCCAGCTGCAACGTCGCAGTAAATGGTTATCGACTACGAGGAATCTACAGCCTGGGGATATGGTTATCCTTCGAGAAGAAAACCTCCCGCCTCTCCAATGGAAGCTGGGTCGAGTCCTACAGGTGTTCCCAGGAAGTGATAGTGTAGTGCGGGTAGTTGAAGTGAAAACCGCTACCGGAGTATTACGTCGTGCAGCTAACAATGTTTGTTTATTGCCCATTTCGGAGGAAAAGTGAAAATTCCCTGTTATGTATATATGTCCCTGAACAATATGTGAAGGCAATGTTTTTCTTTATATGTTATGTATGCTTATATTTGTATTAAGTTAGTTGAAATCGCTTAGGCGTTTCAAAGGGGGCGGCATGTAGGAATTTCTATTATATTTTCATGAACTAAATGCGGACGCCAATGTATTTGAAGAATGTGTAAACCAGATGCATAAGTGACGTTATCTGCACCCCAGTCCCATATACCTGCTATCCTGACTGTTAACGCAGAACACAGTGAGTGTGCCCTAAAAAGGAGAGTTACAGTTCGGAGGTCACGTCGGCAACACATTGCGCGTCTCCGAATTTCATGCCGCTCCGCGTTTATAACTATTTAGCATTTTTATAGTTAGTGACAAATAAATAAGTAAATAAGTAAAATTACAATACAGTCCGCTTTTTCAACATCATACAAACACACGAACATTCTCTGACACCGACTTTGAATTTAAACCTGAAATGGTGCAGTAGTAACTGACAGTGCCTTCATTTGCATTTTCGGAAATATAGGTCATCTTGATGCATCTGCATAACGTATCTGTTGTGTGACATAAATGCAGCGACCTCTTGGCACTGGTTGATACTGAAATCAGCTAAACTTTTACTCGTTATTTTGAATGATGGCTTTTATTATTACTACTACTATTATTAAATACGAAGCACCTACAATTTGAAGTAGTCTTTAAATAGTCCAGGCTCAATCTTTAGCAGAAGTTCCTGTATCATTCAGAGAAAAACTGTCACGAAAAACTGAAAAGTTACCATGTTCTTTAATTTCCAATTTTTGTTGGTACCCTAATCTGAAATCATATAAGCATGAATCCGATGACTATGAGACTAAAAAAATGGAAATATGGAAATATAAACGGAACTTTAGCTAAGAGGCTTTAATGCAGATGCTCTAAACAACTTAGAAGCCAAAGCAGTGCAAGTATTGGATTAACTGCAGCTGCAAAAGCAAATGTGATGACATTTGTTGCATTATATTAAATGCGTTTAATGTTGCATATACTCAATTTCTCTTATTGTTGTGATCAGTAGAACTTAAATTTACTGTGCGGTTGTCTGAATAATTAATGTTAGGTATGTGATAAATGGTTGCACCCCATAATTTGACACCTTCATTAGTTTTTCAGAACCACATAGCCTTATACTTAAAGTACAAAATTCAAAATTATGAAAAACAGTTGACAGACAAAGCGTGGTTTGAATCTGCTCTGAACCACTGAAACTGTATACAAGAGGAGACTAGATATGGAAGATAAAATTTCCTTTTGTTTTTTACGATTTGTTTTAAGTTAGCTTGTTTTATTTGACAAGATATATCTTATCTTGATCTGCAAATTGCTCGTTAAGACTGAAACCCAAAGTCACCCAAAATCATCGAATCTCAGCAGGTAGCGTACAACAAAAAGAATACCATTGGGGACCTTATTCACAATCAACCTTCTAAGAAGTCACATTCTATACAGGGTGGACGCGCACACATTTCTAGACAACAGATTGAGTTTAACCGAAGGCACTGATGATGAGTGTCGGAGACAAACTAACAGAAAGACAATATTAAAGGCATAGCCCTTTGTAGCCTTGAAACAGAAAATTATATCATGTAATGGCTAAAAACGGTTCTTATCCTTAGCTTTCTTCAAGGATATCATTAAGGAGAACTGAGAAGAGGAGTAAGTTGTTAAGACCAGAGATACGTTTGAATAAAGTGCAGCGAAAACCTACAATCATCGATATCTAACTTGAACAACTATATCTTAGTAAACAAATCAACCATCTAAAGTTGAGTAATTCAGATTACCCATGAATCTCTACTGGCTGTTGAGCAATATAAAAAAACACCAGCTTTGTATTTAAATTAATTTATTATTTTTAATCTAGCATGCTTTAATGTGAATCAAAAATGATAATAGATCTAAATTTGTTGGTTCACCTTGAGAAATCCAATAATTGGAAAGAATCATAATTTAGTTCCACAGAATGTGAGAAACATTCCACCCACTCCAAGTAGAATATTTAAAAATCTAATCATTTAGAATCCTGACGCACATTAAATCATTCCAACATAAAGAATCTCAATGGAATTTTTTAATACACCAGGCAAGTTAAACGTCCATCTGATGGTTCAAACAGCAAAATTGACATCCAACCCCTATCAAAATTCCACCTTTTCAAATTAAAAGTTATTATTACCGGGCACTCTAATATCTATATTTATCCCAAAATTACTAGTTCTGGGGATTTACCATTTAGAGCACGCCGCAAATCATACCTGCCTTGGTCGCAACAAAAGACAGTCGATGAGAGTCAGGTAGGAATTTAAGGATTCACTGACTTTTCATTACCTCTTGTCACTGGCCTGACTAGACTTTTTCTATCAGCGCTATTCAAAATAGGTTTGTAAATTTAGGTATAAAGTTATAAACAGCAAGAACTTCGCTCGTGAGGCATCATGCATCCATTTTCAACATTATGCTTATTTGGTTATTAACTCAAAATAATTAATTGCTATGTCTAAGCTAAGCATTTGAAAAGCTAAGAGTTATCTTCATCCAAAACATAAGTATAAAAACTAAAAAGAGTATATATAACTGCAACAATATTTAAAATGCTGCCGTAGATGGATAAATTCAAAAGAATTGAAAACTATTGAAGCATTCTTAGAATTTGTAACTGAGAAAAACCATAGACAGTATGAATATGATTTGGAATTTTTGGTATTCTGCTTTATACCAGTATAAATTATTCATTTGAATTAAACTTCCACAATAGTTGCACTGGAATATCTATTACAAAATAAATTGGAAAGAAGTCTAAACCGTAACGTAGGCTGTTCTGCTGTTTTGGAATAACTAGATTTTCAGATTAGATGGTAAACATTTTCAAGCCTAGTTTACGGCTCTGTTTTCCAGCGCTACGTCCGGGTCCACCAAATTATTAGTAATTTTTTTAATGGCTGCAGACTGAAGGTCATCAGCCACTTCATCTTATCATTTACATGGTACAAACAAATTGCATGTTGTTACTATGGGCGAGTATTGCTTTTATGGATCTCTATATTATGTTTCCATTGCATAGAAAAGGTTCTTCGAATTTGGGATAAAAATCCTGCAGAAGCTTTTTTACTCAAAAAGTCTACGTTTCGGTGTTTATTTTAAGCCTTCTTCATATGAAGATGAACATAATTATATGGTTAAGATATAAATAAAAAAACGTTGAGTAGTAGCTTTAACAATTCAATCTTGTAAACAAATTTGGAAAACATTTTTACATAAAACTCACAATTAACATTAAATAGATTCGAACAATTTTTACAAAACAAACTTCAATGTATAGCAGCAAATACCAAAAATCAGGTTTGTTGTCAAACGGCATTTGTTACTGTTTTTAACCATCTTCTGGAATGTGTTTGTTTTTTGATTCAAAGGGATATGTTATCCTTTGGTACTATAGGTAAGGATGTACGCTTTACATTTTATTGTTATTTTAATGTTTTAATGAGAATGAAATAAAAAATTGTTTTATATTTTTATTTTTACGGTTTTTTGCAACTGGTCAATAGTTCAATGGTTGTTTTACCAAGTTGCATTTTGTAAATATTGTTCAAATTCTTTAAATGTTAACTGTGAGTCTTTTGTGGAATTTTTTTCAAACTTGTTTGAAAGACTGAAATTTTAAAGCTAATATTCAATTTATATCTTTACTTATATATGCTCATCTTCGTATGAATTTTAGCATTGAAGAAGGCGTAAAATGAACGCCGAAACGTTGGGTTTTTTTTCAGTAAAAACCTCTACAGTATTTCTATCCCAAATCCGAAAAATCTTTTCTACGAAATACTATAAAAAAAACTGGGATAGGATTTACTTTCTACTGTATTAAATGTTGTATTTCACTAAAGAGACCAGTACTCTGCAGCCATTCATAGCAGAAGTTATCTTATTCTCCTTGGACTACTGTTCAAAATTTGGATGAGATCTACTCTACCACAAATAAAGCAAGTATGAGGTTCTTTCTTGGTAAACAACTAGGACGATGTCAAACGTGTATGACAAAAATATTTATTTGGAATACAAACAGAACATTTCATTTTTATAATAGCAACTAATTCTTTTGTTTATCTTTACGAAAATATTTGAGAATAACCTAAGTAAAATCATACTGTACTATCAGAAAACTCTTGGATAATTTTTCAACAGAAATACAAACTGACGTCCGATATTTTTTTGCGAAAGTCAAATTGTTTTCCTACGAGGTACTTTTATCGGAATACAGAAGTTTTGGTAGGGCAGGCAGACATATAGGAAAAAATTCGTTGATAGATAGAACCCTGCCATCGGCTGACGTAGGTCTGTAGCAAACGCTATATTTTTTATAGAGACTGGAGCCGCTTTGTCTGCTGTCGATTAAATTAAAGATATCAGCTATAACTGGCCAGAATCGAGCGACGTATCTGAATGCAATTAAATTAGTTAACATGTGAAGCTAGAGATTAACGAGAGCCAGAACGGGATGAAGGCTGTTCAGCTTTCAGGAGTTTTTCACAATTCAGTTTCCAATCTAAATTGAGTGGAGAATCTGACATTCAGCCTAAAATGTGTGAAGTCACAATCAATCTACGTCTAATAAATGAAATGGCGTCACCGTTACACAATAGATAGGAGATATTCAGCTTCCTAGGAAAAAACATAAAAACATCGTTGATTTGAGTAAGCAAAACTTAGTTGAAAAATACTAACT
This sequence comes from Callosobruchus maculatus, assembly GCA_951848785.1. NCBI lineage: Eukaryota > Metazoa > Arthropoda > Insecta > Coleoptera > Chrysomelidae > Callosobruchus > Callosobruchus maculatus. The sequence goes on from CATOUR010000171.1 coordinate 193,251, forward strand.
TTACTAAAACCAGATCGTGGGCTTTTTTGACCATAAATATCAAAGTCTATGATTTGTAAATCCATATACTTCTATTTCCATATATTTTAACTAAGGTGAGATAAATATTCGTTGCATTTTTTATGGTCTGCCTCCCGCAAAGGACTATGGCGCTGTAGAAGCCCTGCGAGAGGATAAGTGTCGATGCACGTTAGATTTGAAGCGCTGCAGGTTGTAGCATTGGGAAACAAATTCCCCGGCAGCTCATTCCATCGCGTTGAAGTTCTCCAAAATAAGGAAGACCGAAGACTGATTCGGTGAGTAGGGTCCTCGACCTGGTAAGGATGCGCTCGCAGAGCTGCTCTAGTGTTCCTCCTTCGGACGGCTTTTGTTATTATTATCTGAGAGCTCACTCGAACATCTTCCGTGATAGAATCGTGAAGATTGCTTCGGAGCACATCCCCACTCATGGGAGCAATACTCCAACGATGGTTGGATCTGTGCCTTGTAGAGCAGCAGTAGTTGCTCTGGTGTATTCAGCTTCCTGCAGTGGAACAAAACTCCAACCTTTGGGATGCCGTCTTAGCTATACTGACGACGTGATCATGCCAGGACATGTTATTGTTGATGTTGATCCCCGAAATCTTGACGGAAGGTGACTTGACTATTGATGCAACACAAGAATATATTTTGATCTTATTAGTGCGATAGATAAAAAAAATTCTAGCCAGTAGCAACAACAGGAAAAAATGCCTACATCTAAATGTATCTACAGAGCTGCTTGACTGTTTACGAAGTGTAGGCAAAGCGTAAAGAACTGTGAGACAAGATTTAATAGTGCGCAAATAAAAAGAAGAAAGGACACAAACAAGGTGCGCTGAATTTTATTTTTTAACAATTTAACGTGTCTTATTATTGGAGATATTTCCAGCGAAAGATTTTTACGAGCCATCGTAAGGAAACTGCATTTAGATTTTGCTCGTAAAATTGTTCCAGCCATATTAAATCGCGAGTTATAGCATTTAATATTGCGATAAAGATAAGTGAAAAGGTAGTTTGAAGGCATAATATAACGCTGCATTTCAATAGCTGGAATAAGAAGAGGGAGTTTCAGAATGTGTACAAGGCGATTCAAGATATATGTATCTATAAAGTATACTTTAGATATGACGAATGTCTTCTCATTATCTTTTTCTTTTCTATGACATTTGTAGCCAATTGATTTTACATAGCAGGTGAGTGATATTTACACAAGCAGAGTAGTAATTATAAGAGTGAGGTAAAGGAATCCACCTACATAAAGCTGAATCAGAGGAATGTGACTCAGTATGGTTGAATATTTTCTCCAAACTAAAGGGGCTATAAGTTATTTCCAGGTTTACTTAACCGACAATTACCACACTGGGGTCTATAAGACCCTGGCATTATTTTGAACCTGCACTGCTTTTTTATTTTGGCGAGTACGTTTTGGCGCATCCACCTAAATTTAGTCTACTTTGATAAAGACTGTGCATGCGGTCCGATATGTTAGTTTGTCCAGAGCTATGGAGATTTAAGCGATCAATAGAACCCAGTGTGTTATTTAAAGGTGGATATTGCAAGTACGCAGTTTTGTTGTTTCATTGAACATTTCCAAAAATAAAAATATCCGATAACGATTTTCATCGCCCTCTGACCCAGAGAGGACTAGAGTTGGAAATTCAGAATATTTTAGTTGAAAATGCAGACGAGGACCTCGTAACGACTCAATTTGTGTGAACGAAATGTAAATATGAAGTTGCTAATTTAGAAAAAGGTACCTAGGTACTTTCAGACATTGCTCGACTCGCAAAAGTGTTGTTATTTTGTCTTAATTTAATGTTTTCATTTATCTGCATGTCTTAATTTTCGGTTAAGAATTTAAGTTCTGTTACATTTATGTAAACAGTTCATCATGTATTTTGTTTATCTTATATTTTTTTGAAATCTTTTTTAATAAAATATATTTGAGTAATTAACTGAATGAAATTGCCGAGTTATATAAGTTATTTTTAAAATTTCGAATAAATTACTTTGGGGTCAGTCAGACACCAGTGTGATATTTATGTGATAAAAAATAATTAAGGGTTAAGATATAAGGTTGCTGTGCTGTGCTGTGATTCCAATACAATTATTCTGAAAAACTGTTGTGAGATAAGTATTACATTTAGACAATCCAAGTTTTCGTTGGGACGACTAGGTCGAGAAATTTCCAAGACATGTTCTTGCAGACATTTGGCAAGAAGTATGGCGGCTGTAAATCGTAGAATGATAACAGTCATATACACAGTGTTCAGTTGTTTATTGTGTTTTTCGGTGAGACCTCTATATTATAATAATATTCCTGACGATATGGCGTTTTAATTATTTTGGGAGGTTGCCAAGTGTTGGCCCACAAGCTCGAACATTACGGAAGTCGGTCGAAAATAAAAACTGACAGCCAGAATTCCGCGGATGATATATATGGTGACTCGCGAGTTAGAATTTTTTAATAGGTCAGTGCTTATCCGACGAACAAATGAAAAATTATTTTTGGAGATTAATGACACTCTGAAGTGTCTGCATATAAAAACGTCAGACGCGGTTCAATCTGTAGTGCGTAGGTATCTGATGATGAGGTGTCAAAATGCCACAATGATCATTCAGTCAGTTCAAAGGCATTTTGTTTTCAGTGAGATCTGAAATCTTCAAAACTGTTTAAAAATATTATCTACATCTTAGCAATACATGTGGAATAACATTTTGCGACTCTAAATGCAAACTTTTCACATTACAACAACCCAATATCTTCATCCAACTCAGCTCTTTAATAAGCTAAAGGAATCAAAACAACTAATACGTAATTGTCGAGGATTTCAGTGAGATGTAGCTGTTTCATAGACGCTTGTTTTGCAATATGTTGAATTTGTTTTTTATTAAGGCGTGTTATAATGAAAAAATCTGGCAATTTTGTTTAAAAGCTTAATAGGTAATTACAATTGATGAAGTAGATTCGCATTTTGTGAATACTTTTGTCTAGCGCTGTAAATCATCGCAACAGTAGTCGTTTCCGTGACTTAAAAAACTGATTACGTTAGTAGCATAATAAGGGAAATAGGTGTTTTTTTAACATTAATTTTTTTAAGTTCTCAACTTACCGAAAAAAGACTCTAGCTCCAACCACTTTTTAGACAAAATTCCCTCAAAAGGGTTCAAAGGTTTTTCAAGACTACGGTGATGTGGTTACCTTTTTTTTAGTTTTTGGAAGCATTGTTCTCCAAAATCATTTCAAAAATAGACTTAAAAGACTGCAATAATTTCATAATGGCGCTGTGGTTCGACGATAAAGGAAATGCAAGAGCCTTATGTCGGTGAGTGACAAAGAAGGTATTTAAGAGAACATCGTTTCTGGATATCGTCGAAGATAACCGGCTCAAAGATATTTTACCTGGGGTCCTTATCTGGTCCAAGTGTTAAAAACCCGCAGAGACCGCGTCATGAAAAATGGCGTTGTCGGCCACACATTCACAAAAAAGACAAGTCTTAAAGCCTGCGACAGATGGACGAATAAAATACGCCAGTTTTCATATAAAGCTTAGCGTAATATGTGTCTAGATCGGTTCTGAAAACACTCCGTAAAGTATGGAAAAAATCGTAGAGATATATAGTTTTTAATTGATAACTGATATTATGTTTAAGTTGATATATAGGGAAAACGATCAGAAGGAAGACTACTACTAAAAATCCTGACACCTTCAGGAATATTTTGGGTTGAATTTTCTAACGCTACAATTTTTATTTCGAACGCCTTAAGAATATATTGACAAAGATGTAATGAACATTGTAGATGAACATATCGAAGACATGATTACGAAAATTATACCAAGAACGTTTTGAAACTAAGACAACTGGTTTTTGGAAATTTAGAGTAGTTCTAAATGTATTATCAAAAAATCATATGGGTAATGCAGCAACACCAACTATTTTATATACATAATGTTTGTGTGCTTTGCTCCAGAGTAATTTTAAGTTTGTGTTTGGTTTGAAAACAAAATTATGTGCAGCAGCGAAAGTGTGGCATGAAGACCTTTGACATTGTTATGAAAGTTATAGATTCATCACTCCTACAGTTACCAAGCATATCTTCAGATGATACAGTGATATGCAATCACATCTAGATTTCTATGACTTTCTAAATACTAATACACACGAATGTTTTAGGCTTCATTGGTAGTTAGGTCAAAATAATCACTCACAATTTAAAAAAATTTTGTCCGATTTCGATATAATACGGTTTTTGGGCGTTTTATGATATTTGCATAATGAAAATCCACGTCACTCATTTCCGTCGGTCTGTCTGTCTATCTGCCTGTTGGCCTTCTTCTCACCCCGTAATCTCAGTAACCGCTGCATGGATTGTGATGAAATTTCGGCAGCGATACGCTGTGGGATAGTAGTAAGTTAGTAAGTAGTGCTGCTATAATTTTGAAGATGAGTGCAAAGGCGGCGCAGTAATTTGCAAAAAAATTCAAGTATTCTTCAAACTTTTTTTTAGACGTTGCATTGTAGGGATGCCTGATCATTTCCTCCTTTTTTTGGGTGGTTGTGATATTAGGGTGGTTGGAGGGTGGGAAGTTGTAAAATTGAAAAATTTGTTGTATTCATAGTAGGCAGGTGTATTCACCTGTGAAAGAAAAACCTAGCGGCATAACACATTGTTTTGGTCGGGTGGGCGATGATTTGGTTGCAAGGGGATCTCAGACTATAGCTTCATGCTATCGGAAAATAATAAACTGATGTCACCGTAATTTGTGGGACGCACCGAGTCAATTAACTTGACTTGACAAAAGTAAAAAAATAGTAATTTAGAAAAACGTATGAGTAAGTAAAAACTAGGATTCAAAGCCGATGGAATTTCACATTTCTAGGTTTGTCTACCTGCAGCACATTCTTTGAATGAAGTTCGTTGCATCTGACGTTTGTACGCTAGTGTATCCCTATCTTAAAAATAACCGAATTGTATTCGACTCAGATCTGATACACCCAGGACACAATAGTGAATACGTTGTAATTTGGTGCTATTCAATCCAGATAGCGTGGAGCATGAAAATAGTGACAGATGTAAAAAATCAGGGTCGGCATGGACGGTCTCTCAGGTGACTTCCTTATTGTCATGCAGATGCCATCGGAATTGTCAGTTAGTCTGATCGTTTAAAAGCAGAAGCGAAGCGTGAAGATGAAGGGCGAGGGACCAAACGTACAGGGACGGAATTAGGGGAGGAAAATGTCCGTATATGGGTTGTTACAAAAGAAATATCTCGTCTCGTCTCTTGGATGAACAGTTTAGGTCTAAATACGAAGTGACTAATAATTTCCATACTTTCATTGAGGTCATGATAAGTACGAAGACTTCAATACCAATAATTGGCGTTCGACTATATTGTCATATGATGCTATATCATTCTTGCCTTAGACAATTAGGTACGCGTACAAATACTCTATTTCGACAGCCGATTTTCAAGCTTTACTAAATATAAGAGAGTTTACAAATGTCAGTACAGTATAGAGTAGTTTAAGAAAACTAGAAATACGCTTTTAAGAACTAAAAAGTTAAAAATTATTTTTAAAATAAACTTGAAGATTCAAAAATACTAGTATTATTGTGAAAAAAACGTCGAGCGCTCTATTTACAAATAATACAGCATAAAGCGCCCACGGAAATTATTGTTTTAAGCTTATTTTAAAAATGATTTTCAACATCGTAATAAGATCTTCTCTTAAAAGCGTGTTTTCCTAGTTTTTTAATAACTTGATCATTACAGCACGTTTTTTTTAGTTTTTTAAACTGTGTTTATTAATACGCTGTGTAATGAAGATGAACAATTGTTTTCACCATTACTGCATAAAACTGTCGACTTTCCTGAATGAATTTCACAAAAATACCAACTCCCAAACGGTTGGATGTCGCGCCTTCTAAGCTCTCATCGCTACGCCTCTGTAAAATATTAACAAACTTTAAGGGGTCCGTGCCATCTCTTAGTCAGCGGATGCAACCGCTGGCGCTGGTCCGACGAATTTGAGGCTGTCAAAAACGTTTTCGCGGTAAAGTTGGAGCGTTCAATTTTCGGTCCGACCTCTTAATCCGAAGCATAATTACAAGCTCACAAACAAACATATAGGTGAAGTTAATAAGAGCGTGTTAAGAATGAAAAGGACTAGGATTCAGCGGCCTGAAGTTTAATTTCGGAACGAATAGATGTCCAGTTCGAATCATGTACATACTTCACAAAACGTCATAACATTGACCCCATCGCCTCTGGATCGATTTTATAAAACCGTGAAGCTTTAGATAATTTGGGCAAATTTACTGAATACAAAAAATGCTTAGCAAAGGACATTTTTTTGAAATTGATATTTGTAAATACTTAAACCTAGGGCAAAAATATATTTTTTTATTTTTTTCCGGAAACAGTAGAGCCGTAATAAGAGATTCATTGAAATAGATTATACATAGGCCAAGAATTTGTACTTTAATAAGTAAGTAAGTAAATAGCATATAGATTTCTAAAAACTGTTTACGAGGCGGTAGTAGTCAACTGTGGCGATTTTACAACAATCAATTAGTTCTAGTTATTAAAAGGCAAACGAATACTTGTTTTTTAACGATTTTTCCACAGACACAGGGTGGAAACATTACTTATTGTGTGTATCTTCCGAAGTATTTTTTATTGGTTTTTCAGGTAACGATAAAAAGTTTCAAATATAGCCCAGAGCACCTATTGATGTAGTAGAAAATTTAATTTAGAACCAAGAAGAGCGATGACCTTTTACATTCAACAAAACTTCACATTCCTTACTTTTTGGGTTTTTTTAGCTCTCACTGTTACTGAAGAAAGCTTATGCAGAGCCTCTGTCTCTCCGTCCGTTTGTCCGTCTGTCCGTATACAAAAGATAGCCAAAGCTACAGGTGCTAGAGAAAAACTAAATACAGATTTGGAATCAGTATGAAAAAACTGATCCGGTTTTGTCAATATCGCTTCCGGTTTCAAAAAAAACTTAAAATTTTTATACCTCCACATTGAGAGCGCCGTTTGAATTTAGGCATTTACTTTTTTTAGTATGAAATTAAGTATTGTGTAAAGGAGAATCCACCAACGTAACTCTCCAAAGAGGAACTGCGTGAACCTCAATTTGTTATTTCCAAATACCAGTATATGAAATACTGTAGATCGGTGTTGTTACCAACCAAAAATGTTGCCAAATATAGTATAGTAGATATTTAAAAAAAAACACTAGAAGCTTCTATTACCTATAAAATTTTGCGCATTATGTCGCTACGATAGATGTTACACGTCTAATCATTATCAAGTGTGAAATATATAACCATAGAAGTATCATAGCAATGAAAAAATTGTATGGCGGGAATCTCTATAGGAAATGGTACTGTTTCTTCCAAGAGAATGTCAACGTACCCTTGCTATTTTTGTAGCCCGTCTCTAGGTACCCGTCGTGGTTACAGATACCCATCAAGCAGGCAAAGGGAGATTTACACAGAAATAGGGGCGGAATATTGGAGTGAAATGTGTCAGGAGCAGTTGAATTATTACAGTAGTCTGCCGTTATGTAAGCCTTACCTGTGTTTGTTTTTTCAAGGGAATGCAAAAATTACGTACGGTACATACAGCCAAGAGACCCTCCTGTCCATGAAAAATGTAGGGTGTGGAGATAATGTGGGGTATAAGTAGCGATTCATATTTTATGCAATCCGTATTTTGACTCTTGGTTGACTTTTATGCCACCAGCTGTAATAAATATATTAGAAGCATGCTTCGGAAGAACAATATATTGTCAAGCTGACAACCAAATAACCCAATTTGTTCCATGACTTCTTTTACTTCCCACACCGATAGGTGAGGGGAGTATTGTGATCGCGAAAATTTTCGATTTTGAGATAATACGTTTTTTGGGCGTTTTATGATGTGTACATAACGAAAATCCACGTCACTCATTTCCGTCGGTCTGTCTGTCTGTCTGTCTGTCTGTCTGTCGGTCTGTCTGTCTGTCTGTCTGTCTGTCGCGTTTTTCTACCCTCGTAATCTCAGTAACCGCTACATGGATTGTGATGAAATTTGGACAGCGTTATGCTGTGGGGTCGTAGTAGGTAATGCTCCTATAATTTTGAAAATTGTTATACAGGGGGCGGAGTAATTAGCAAAAAACGAAAAATTTCAAATACGCTTCAAACTTCGTTTTTAGACGTTTTAGGGGTTCCTGATCATTTTCTACTTTTTTTTGGGTGGGGGTGAATTTGGGGTGGTTGGGGGGTGGGGGGTTGTAATACTGAAAAATTTGTTGTATTCATAATGGGCTCTCTAATGACCTGTGAATGAAAGACCTAGCGCCATAATACAATTTTTTAGGTCCATCCGAACATTGCCTTGCTTATAATAGAAATCAACGGACTTAGAATAATTTGTGATATATACATCCGAGTGTTGTTTTAGTTTTAGATCGTTCTTTATTGCGTAACGCCAAAATTATCGAATGGATTTTAATGAAATTTTGACACAGTATTACTGCCACGGCGAGGATGGAAAGCGCGCATGTTTTAGAAAAATCGTGTCAGTGGCGGCGCGGCAATAATAAAAAAACTAAAAATGTAAAAATAGATCAAACTTTGTTTTTCGGCGTTTTAGGGGTTTCTGATCATTTTTTACTTTTTTTTGGGTGGGGGTGAAATTGGGGTGGTTAGGGGGTGGGGGGTTGTAAAACTCAAAAATGTATTCCATTTATAATAGTGTGCGTTGACCTGTGAAAGAAAGACCTAGCGGCATAATAGACGTTTGTTAGGTCCATCCGAACATTGCCTTGGCTATTACAGAAATCAAGGGATTTGGTATTGGTAGGGGTAGGTATTGATTCAGGTCGTTCTGAATTTAGTAACATGGAAATTATGGAATTAATTTTAATGAAATTTAGACACAGTATTATTACCGCGGCAAGGATGAAAAATGCGTATGGTTTTCAAAAATCGTGTCAGTGGCGGCGCAGCAATAATAAAAATCTAAAAATATAAAAATAGTTCAAACTTCGTTTTTAAGCAATTTGGGGGTTCCTGATTGTTTCGTTTCGTCCAGTTGAAGCTGAATTGTGTCGTTTTAGTTCCTACGGAGAGATTTAGGAAACTATTTACTAGTTTTTGTGTTGGATGTTTTTTGACGACAGGCGGGCGATGATTTGGTTGCAAGTGTTATGTGTGGGAAGTACTGAGTCAATCAACTTGACTCCATTTTTTTGTTTATAGACGGTTGATATCTCTGCCTTATAAGCACAGGTCCACTTCGACGTTAAAGTAGGGGAAAATGTTTCATTTCTCCTGTGGTTCAACCTACGCGGAAATAGACGTTATATAAAAATACAAACAGCATTGAAAGGTCACAGTTACTTGGAGGTAACTGATTGCACTACCCTAAAGAAACATACATTTTTCGATCCTAAAAATATAATGTTTCCTTATAATGAAGAAGTTGCTTTGGCTGGATAATACTGTACATGTATCTAGTTCAAAGTCTCCTAAAGTCCTTCAAACTACATACTCATTTTTGAAATAGTAGGTATGAGACACACTATAACAGGAAGCAAGATCGTGGAGGAAATTCAACCATAATTATAAGCATCACCTGAGTGATTATTTTTTTAACTCCATAAACACTTTGAATCAACAAACATTTTGTATTGGTCTTATCACCCATTAGAAATCGTGGAAGTATCATCCAAATAGCTCAAAGGTAATGCAGGTTCAATAATTTTATTTGATTTACCTACGTCTGAAGATCACTGGTTGGCCATTGTTTTAGATATTAGGGCAATGAAACGGCATAAAAAATGGAAATTTGACCCACGAAACAAGTCAATCTCTATCCTGTTATTTTTCCTAGAGTCTACGTTTACAGATGCTGCACTTCCCAATAACTAAGGTCCTCAGTCTCCACTTGAATTAACTCATCTACCACAAGCTACCCCATCGGATGGTGGCCAGTCAAAAAAGAGCATCCGCCAACCCCCGATTTACCCCCCCTTGTGCATGTTGCCGCTTTGTTGCACCGCTAGGGTCCCATTGTGCCCATGTTGCGATCCGAAAAACCGGATTTCGTTCAGAATTCTTTCTCAGCGTTGCCAAATATGTTGGTGAAGTTAAATGTATAAATAGATCTTTCCGAACCCACCATTTGGCCTCAACTACTTCGTCATATGATAGATTTTTGGCAGCTTCAATTTACATGTAATTAACAAATAACATAAATTTATATAGATTCAAGTCGATACCAGGTGATTCCTAAAATATACTTTGAAATTTCCATCTATCTATCTAGCTTTATTATGTACGATATACATTCTTCTGTTCGTTAGAACTGCCTTTATGTAAGGTTTGTGTTACTAAGATCTGAACAACCGTTCTCGTTTATCAATTCAAAATATTGTGATTTGACGTTTGTTATATTACAATTGCAGTTGCCTCCATCTTTTGGAGGAATTTTTTTGTTCATCTGATATACAATATACAATCAAATTGTTAAGCAGTCTGTGATCCCCAATAAGGACCTTACCACCACATCATAAAGTATTTCAACTTTTACAGCTGGTATCCTTAAGCTAAATCAGAAGGGAATACAAAAATAAAATTTTATAGGGACCAAGAAACTGTTTGAAAATGAAATATGCTCTATATTTTCAAAAGCCCTCCAAAACAACCCAAATTTAATGTTAATTGACGGGCTAGCTTTGAGACCATCGCTAGTCTAAACTATTAACAAGTCCATTTGACGACCTGTTACGGACTGATCCTATTGTCTTTTACACAAATGAATTAGTTACTACTGTGAACTACAATGGTATTTCACTATTGAAACCAAAATGTAGAAACTTGAAGACACGTTTGTCAGAAGCTTCAATATTCATTTCAATAAAATTCCAAAATGCGACCAAATTTTGTCATCTCATGATTGTGAAATGCAAAAGGTTGACATTTTCAATTTATGATGGATAATTAGACTCAAGTTGTTTTTGAAAGTTTTGAATTGAGATCTTGTCATTGATCCAACATACTGCTAAATTATAGACATTGGTAAAATTGGCCTTAAACTTGTACAAGTTGTCAAAAAATAGTACCTATATAATGCTGCTGTCAAGAAAAATCACAATGGTTACTAGCTTTTACAGAATTATAAATACATAATCTGTCACTTAAGAAAGCGAAGCTTAAAATTAAGGTTTCATTTTGTTTGCAGCACCACCGCTTAACGAAATCTTAGCTAAGTATAAGAAAGATCTGGCAACAGCGGAGATTTATGTCTAATTAAGTGATCATTTGTCAAATTGTCACTGTAATGTCACTTGCAGAAAAGCAAAGAATTTCACTTTAAGCGAAACTCAACTCTTAGCAAATATTGTAGGATGGTTTAAATGAATAATAAAAAACAAAAAAAAAACGAACTGATTGAATTTTAATGCGAGTACAGTGAATATTCTATTAGTCGTTATACATTTTAACATAATGTCCACACAACTGTGCTACCACTCTAGCTACTTTAACAACAAGAGAGACAGTTGAAGCTTGAGCTACAGTAAAACCTGCTATGCACAACAACCCTCCCAGTTGCACAAAACCTCAGAAAGACCAAAATGAAATACTGGTTGGTTTCAAAACTAAATAGCTATGCTCTATGGCTGCACAGATATTCAAGATTTGTTTCTATTTCATCCAAACAATTCAGGCGGTTCCTTTCGTCACCCTAAACAGTTGAAAAGATGTGCGGTTGTCAAAACTGTGGGGTTAATCAATTTTTTTGGCATGTTCTTCTCGGAATTCCATATATAATGAGATCAAGTTCGTCCAGTTTGTCTAAAACTTCCACAACGTTAGAAAAGCAGCTTATCTTTTCTTAGTCCACAAACCTCACAAACGTCACCAATCAAACATAATTATGAATAAAATAATTATAGGCTAAGTGCTACTGAAGCCAAGGAAATCTTCGATTTTTCTTCTTTAAGCTTCAGTTAACGTTATGAATGACAGCGGTGCAATTCAAACTTTTGGGATGTGGTCCACCTAAGATTAAGCCTTAGTTATGCAAGCTAGTGCAAATGGCCATTAAATGTTTACTGAGGTCACAGAACAGATGATAGACGGGACAAAAATGTTGGTCCTTCGAAGCCGGATTTTACACGATGAAATGGCAACGCTGCCACAGGTCTTTCATAGTGCGCATCAGAGAGGGCCACGTCCCGCTGCGCAGCCTGCAAAAGGCCGTCTGTTGCTCCATGGAGGTCGCAAACGGGGCTTTATGGTGTCGTGCGGTGCGCAGAGATGCGATTACGGGGCCCCAAATGAGCACCATGGGCCGTTTGTCACCGCGGGACCGCTCAAGAATAATGCCGTTGTTTACTAAATACCAATAGCTGCTCAAGCGGCTATTTAAAACCGTGATAAAAAGTTTAAGTTGAAAGTTATGAGCTTTGGGGTTCCCTGTTTATTGTGAATCTTAACATGTTTCAAAATATTCGTCGCGAAAAACAATAACATGCATTGTTTTTTTTATTTTACTGTTGTTAGTATTTAAGTTTAGCTATTAATTTGGTATCACTTTGGGGTTTCTAGTTGATTGTGATTGTTGCTCCAAACTTTTCGTCGGTAGGGGTCGTAGTTCTTGGCTTGACAGAGTTGCAAATATGTAAGTTGAAAATTATTATATAATTCGCCATAAATGTTTCATTCCTTGTTGGTTGTAGATCTTAGCGTGTCCCAAATTATTTGTCATTGAAAACCATTGATTCTTGACGTATTGTCTTGATTCATTAATTTTTTATTTTTTCATTCTTTAATTTATTTGCAACTCTTTCACTAATTGTGGTAACCCTTGAAGAATATATCTTGTATCGACTGCATTTTCTGTACATTTAAATTTTGAGGTTCTTTTTCGTGACAGTTCTACCTTGGATTGGTGTCCTATTCATAACTGATTCTGGGTGATGTCACTATTGCCTTCAATGACGCCATCTTCTTGGTCTTTGATATTTGCTGCTTCAGGAACGTTGATGATTCAAGAACTTTTCTGATTTTCGTCACAAAAAAATTTAAGAGCTGACAATGACACCCAATATAAGAAACGGAGCTGCAATCACTGCAGGTTGCTAGCAGGGAGTTGATCAAAAGTGGCATTTAAGCACCTGTCAAAAAGACAAACATACGTACAAACTCCGTTTACGAGCATTTGAGATAACACTGATCATTCTGTAAGATTTTTGGGCAGGAATAAACCTGTGCGGATGAGTTAACCGTGATAATCACGTAACTTGACAAGTATTAACTCGTTTACAACAAGTACGTGTAAGTAATTCCGCCGCGATTTCTATATGGTATATGAAAATCGGGGCAGATTCAAAAACTGCAGCGCAGGAAGAGCAGAGCAAAGATGTTTTAATTGAGAATTCGCTAGATTTGTTACACCTTTGATAGAGGACTGATCTAGGGAAAAATGTTCATAGTTTCATTGCTCTATAATTGAGCACCTGTCCTTTTTAAATCTTGTCGAATTTGCAAAATCATTTTCAATAACTACTATGGATTTCATATCCTTTTGAACAGATTTCTAATCAACTTCCAGCAATCCTATAATTTAAAATTTTTATTAACGTTAATCTTATGAACCTTCCCCAACCAACTGCTGCAGTAGTGGAGATGGGAATATTATGGTTCAGTGATAATAAATGTTTATAAGGTCCTTTTTCCTTATGGTTTGTTCTTAGATCCTGACAACAAGCATCATAATCATCATCATAATCATACGTTACTGACTCTCATTTTGGATTTATAAGCAAAGCGTATATAACACTCAATGTTCTTTAAGAGCTGATTATCATCAACTTAGAGATTAGTTCCAAAAAACAAACACTGCGTCCTGAGGCAATCAATGTCACTGTCACCAAATTAATTTTTATCATATATTTTGTGCTTTGGACAAAGCTACAGAATTGAGCAAAGCATTAGCAAATAGCTTATATTTCAACAAATGTGGTTTTAATCTTGGGTTATTAGAGTGCCATAGATCAGAGAGATAACCACAGGACAAGTTCCAGAAATTAGGAGAATAGTAGTAATATTTAAGGTGTCTTATCTTTTTGGTCTAAAATTTTGGCGACCTTCCATACATAATAGCCTCACAGGTCAGTTTGAAGGATTACAGCCACCACAGTTTTGGGAACGCTGGAGTGAGTAAACACCATTATTCATGCAGACGGTTATGAAGAAAAACACACCAACCATCCCTATATAAATAATTACTTAATACTAATTGCGATCCGAGCTCACATATACATACATACATACAGACACACACACACATATACATGAGCACGCCAAACAGCAATCAATTCGACACTTCCGCTACAATGTCCGTCATTAATTGTCGTATAGATTCCAGATAATCGCTCGTTTAAATGAAATAATTGTTTCGGTAGCGTATCATCCCGCTCCGCCGTAGAAGTCATAAATTATTGTAATAACTGGATGAAAATTAGAAGCTTATGCGTTGGTCGTAAATCTTTGACGACAAGCAACCTGGTTGCCACTGTGAAGAATAACATCAATTAGAAAAACTGTGCGATCAGATTGTTCTGGCAACCAGAATTACACTGCACTGTTGCAGGCTGTCTATGTTGAAATGAAATGAAAAATTCAAAGAATTTGTACTAGGTTTGAAGAAGGGACGCCCTTTAGTACGGCAAAGTCAACAGGATCATTCAGTTATAGTACAGCCTTCAGCCAAAATGCATCCCAACAGATGCACTGGGCAAGCATAATTATTCTAAGGCTAATTTTAATGAAATATTAGTAAATGCATAATTACGCCATCTAGTATGATTATGTTCAACTAAACCAGTGTTTTAAATAACAACATATAACTACTTCATAATATATTTTTAAAATTATTGAACTAGCCAAGGTCCGTTAGCTCAAACTAACGAATATCAGCTGTAAGCAAAATGCACTCAATACGCTGTCATACCTTCAAATTGTTTGAAAGGCTAAGTCTGACAAAAAAATATAAGTATTAATCTGTCTATATCCTAGCTAGCAACTTTCGACAGACAAACATGTAGCCAGTATCCAGTTTTGTTCTGCATGTAATCTAGACCTGCTGGTGTAGTTATATGGATTGCTTATGGGTGAGGGGCAAGGAATTTACCAAAATCAATTTTTTTCGGCGCTATGTAGAGTATTCCGTGAATAGAACAAATGTCTAACCACCTAACGCCTCGCCACCCCGATTTCACCACCTGCCCGATTCTTAAAATCATAGCAGCATTGCGTACTACGACCCCACTACTGAGATTACGCGGCTAAAAGCCAACAGACAAACAGACTGACAGACAGACGGAAATGACTGACGTGTGTTTTCGTTATGCAGATATCATAAAACGCACAAAAAGCGTATTATCTGAACTTTTCGCGATCACAATACTTCGCTATTACCCTACCGCCTATCGGTCTGGGAACCTCAAAATCTCCTAAAAACTAAATTTGAGGTGTACATTTTTAGTTTTCTGATTATTGCTGCGCCGCTACTGACACTATTTTTAAATACCATACGCTTTTTCCATCCTCGCCACGTTAAAAATACATGTCAAAATTTAATTAAAACCAATAATTACACGGTACAGAACGATCTAAAGCAATACTCGTAAGTAGGTATACATCAGACAATTCAGTCCATTGGTTCCTATAACAGCCTAAAAGCGAAGTTTGAGGAATATTTTTTTTTTGCCAATTATTTCGCCGCCCCTGCACCGATTTTGAAATGTTACCGGGGAGAAAACTAACCGTCAAGTGAAAGCATTATAATATGTCATGTTTCTCAAGGTTCTATTATGGGAAGATTGTTGTTCATCACACATCTCAACCTAAATATGCCGACGACATGCAATGTTACTTTTTGACATACAGGTTAAGGCTAAGGTTGTAGAATCTACAACGTCTTGGGAAATTAACAAAAGATGTACAAAATAAAACTAATTCTGAAGCACAGTCCTTAAACATACATCTCTAATAAGTCCGTGTGACAACATACAGCAAAAAAGTGTTCTGTTAAAAAAACGTTACAATTTTTATTAAATTTGTGCTGGCGGTCATTGTATAAATATTTATCCTGCATTTTAAACACCTTCAATGCATGTAAAAACTAAAAAATGTTAGATCGCAATGTGACGTGCCTTGGATATTTTTAATTGATGATTGATTGTTCCTATACCTGCGCCCGCATGCACTTTTATGGGTGGTTAACTGAATTTATCCATGAAGGTATACAAATTGTTATAGGAACAGGTGCAGCTGTGGCTGGTGTGTCAACAAACGGCTTCTTCCTGAGAATCCACATTATTTACGACGTGCAGTTATAGATAACTGTAATTGCATTTCAATTATGTTCCAATTTATTGAAAATGATGGTCAATTTGTATTTAATATATGGGTCGCCCACGTGTTGAAGAAAATACACAAGCTACATATTTGAAGTATAGGAAAACTGGTACTATTAATGCTTCAATTAAAAATACATAAATAGAGAAAACCTGGACCACCTCTAAACAGCACTTTCCAAATATAGAAAATAATCTGGACCTTTTAGAACGTCTAAAAGCGAATGTTTATCTTTGTCGATTTTTTTATAATCTGTCCGCCGCCAGTGGAGGGGTTATCAAAAACTCGAAATCCCTTTTTCTGTCAAAATTTTATCAGCCACACGAATGCCTTCCAGACTGAAAAGAAACCCATGAAAACAGAGTGGATAATAGACAGATGATAGACATATTGGTAGTTTCTAACCCATTATACAGACCATTATGACGGTAGCTGTAGTCAGCTTGATCAATTTTGCAAATTGCGTCATAAAAATCTTGTTTTATTGGGTCAAAAGTTAAAAAACACCGAAAAGGTTGTTTCTCTTCGTTTGAAGATATAGTATAAATGCTGTCATGAATATAACAGTACAAGTATACATCATCATACTTAATAATAACAATACAAGATACTATTTGTATACAACGTCTTCATGTTTTAATAAAAATTAACAATAAGCTTCGTCATCTGGTTCTTGCCTTTTAAGGTCAATGTTTAATCCAAGAAAAAGAAAAATTAAAAACTTGATTTCGTGGTGTGTCCGATACATCCACTGCAAGAAAAAAAATAATTCCCTCAATTTAATGATGAATACTTATGCAAATCGTCGTTGAGAGGTACATGAAACCGAAAATGTTTTTTGCTTTCCTTTTTTTTTTCCTCTCCCTAATCAGAATCCGCTCACATACATATGCAAATAAGACACGGTCGCTACATAGTCGGATTATAAGAAACTTATGACATAACTATCCGAAATAAAAGAAGAGGGAATTCTACATAAAATATGTCGATTCGTGCTTCAAAGATTAAGGATTAGCGGTAGGTGTTCCATAAGGGTGCAGGGTCGTATTCCAGAGTCTTTTGAACGGTACATGACGTCTTCGCAACTAGGTAATTTCTGATACTTTGAAGATTTATACAGATTTTCCTTATATGTACATACATGGTTCCATTAAGTATCGGTCACGGACAAGATTCAACTTCTACTTTTTTGGAACAAATTTTAATAGTATTTCAAACTTCAACAATTAGGACAGATCAGTATTTCGTTGCGCAAACAAAACTAAAAAACGATTTTTCGTTTCAGGTTTCCCATTATCCAAATATACAATACAGAACTTTACACGCCACCGCGAAATTATGACATTTCTTCAATCATAATTGTTCAACCCACTTGACCTGTTCTAAATTCTAAACAGTTCATATCACTTTTGAAATATACTCATTCTGTTGCAAATCATATACCAGGGCTATGACGTGTCGGCGATACTTTAGGAGAAGAATGGACTTTTTAATTTTCCTTCATTATTTGATTTTCAGCAACTTCGGCACATGGTTGACAAATTTACGATGTTATGTAGCAAAATACTAAATACAAAGTGTGGAAGGGCATAAAATTTGTCATCAAACGGTACTTTCATAGTACTGTAGTGTCGTCTGAGAATCGTATTACAAGAGTTTGAAGTGACGAATAACTGCCTACGGCAGTTTATGCCTGACAATCTTTGTGAATGTATGCCCTAAAGTTTGAAGCCAAAACTACAGCAAAATACAGAAAAATTATCTTTAAGTAAGCAATATTCAGTCCTGAAAAACTACACTGTACAATTCTGTTTGTAGTTAAAGAAGCTATTTTTTAATTATATGGATACTTGAAATAGAAGAAAATGAATCGTTTTCAGCAAAAACATTGTTGGCGTGTGTCATGTATGGCACGGTTATGATTAATTGTAATGACATATATGTTGTTTCCTGTAGTAAAAGAACACTGTAGCCAGTCATCAATATATAAAAAGCGCTTCTTTAAAATAAATAAATAAAAATTAAATATCTCTGGAACAGTTAAGAATCGGATCTACTTTATAGGACTTATTTTGATAGAAATGTACAGTACAGTCTTCTGAAGTATCTTTCACTCGTCACAGAACGCCCTGTATTTTCTTACATCAACTTTCGGTCCACCAAAAATCCTTGGTGCTCTTCTAGTAATTAGAAATTGACATAGCCCTGTTATGAATTATTGCCTCTAGACACCAAGTTTAAATACTCTTTATCTTGTAAACGCAGAGCCTTACTCACCAATTTGATGACGTCAGAAGAGTAACGGTTCCAAAAAAAATGAAGTCTTACCTGAAACAAAAAGAAAACAGCGATTAACTTTCATTCGAATAAGGAAGATATCAACATCTTCCAAGTGAAATAAATGATGATAAAATGGAGTATTTTTCATATAAAATAGCCTAAGGTTTACGTATCTTACTACAGGTGTACTAATGAACTCAAATTCTGTTAAAGGAGAAGGCAGGCTGTCAAATTTGTACTTTGGAGAAGGCCAGAGGGATCGCCAAAACGTCAGTAAAAGTTCATATTCCAGAATATGTGGTTTTATTTATCCGCTAGATAGACATTTTACAAGAATCAGAAATTATAATAAGCTGTGATATCACTTAATTTGTTTAAGAATTATCTTCCTTTATGCTGATGAGTGAGAATGGAACTAAGAACTACTACTTCGTCTATTTCGAGTATAGGAATCACAGACATATGTTTAAATATGTCCAGAAATGTATGACATAAAACATCTGTTAAAAATTAGAGCAAGCCTTTTGAGCGAAACGGTTGAGGTGGGCCATTTTATTAACCTCTTCTTCTTGAAATCAGAGTTTCTCACATTTTGACGAACCATAACCATATACTCCACTTGATGTTTTTCAAGTAGACAAATTAGAACAGCTATCAGAATAGGTAAGTATGCACTGAATGCGGTCCTGTTGTTCCGAACCTCCGTAACATAAGCTGTTGTGATTCTCACAGAGAGCTGGACGAAACCGTCTTCTCTCTCTGTCTTTTTCTCGCTCGCCGAAGAATGTCGGATGGAAAATATGCAACTAATCGAGCAACATAGTAGTACTCTTTCTCTTCTCGAGAGTTCCTATAGAAAAAGGCCACTTTAGCCAACGTTTTATATAAATACCTTTAACGAGCCGCACTTTTTTCGAAAAGAGGAAACCTTAAATGGATTAAATTCCATCCAGAGATTGCCGCCGGGTATGACGTTATTATTGCTTATTTTCCGTACCAAGTCTCTCCTTCAAAGCAGCAGGCCTTTCCTATCAAGTTTTTATGATAATAACATTTATAGTAAGTGGTAACCAATTGGTTATTATGATCTAACTCGTATATAGGTATCAACACGACTGGGGATGTGTTTATATACTTACATAATACTCCAGGACGAATCCTGAAGACTAACCGACTTCTATCATTCTATGTTTAACATTAATAGTAAAAAAGTTGAAATTTCCTTATAATTATATCTCAAAATTCGTAGTGTGTGGCTGCTTTAACGACGAGGTATCATATTTGTACGTAAAGGACTGCTGATAGTTGGACCAAACCATCGACAAAAACACTAAAAAATTCTGTGAATGTAACTCTACTAAACGACCTCCGTTAGGAGAGCCAAACTTACTAAATGCATGGACATGGGCAATATCACTACATCACCTCAGTCTTTCACTATCGTAGCCTTTTCGTGTCCATGCCGTATCATACACCACATTTTAAGTTTTTATTGGTGAACAGAATCCTTGTATTACCCGAAGCAAACCATTTGAACTTCTCATTATAGAATCTTGTAGAATGTACATGGATCGGCAACATTTCTGTGGTGGAGATCCTTCTGAATATAAGGTATGTGTCACTGTTTTTAGCACCGAGTCTAGAAACTTCAGAGAACGCATTGATAAAGAACGGTCCGAATATCCTATTTCTGACGTTAAGCCACAGAAACGTAATGGACGATTTTCTGAAAATTTTCGGTATTAGCCCATATCTACGCAGACAGATCTGCGTATTATTATCATATCAGGACAGTTGCTTGACTTCTTTGAACGATGACCGCTTGTACATATTTACAACAGCAAGAATATGTGCAGGTGTGGTTAAAGGTTAAAATACAACATTGTGGGGAACAACAAAACAAATGTTATATGTGAATTTTCAGTAATAGGGTCCATGCACCCAAAAAAATATTGCTTTAAAGCATATAACCTATTAAACATCATAAAATATAAGTTGTTCATTTTTTAAGTTGCTTGTGAGACTTATTCCAAATATAAATTTACACTAGTGAAAACGGCGCGAAAACGACCTCTGACGTCACAAGACATTATAGTGATGGGATTTGAGGTATCATAATTGCTTTTTGGTCGATAATTTTTATTACGACAGTTGACGACTTGTGAAATCACAAATCAGAATGGAAGATTGACACAAGATTGACAAGATAAACAAAACCTACTTTGTGTTTCTGTGCTTTTTGGGGTTGTGATTTATAGCTAGAGATGGGTTTAATAATGTCGATTATTGTATATTGTGACATCAGCACCCGTTTTCAGTCACGTGGAAAAATTTGAAGAAGACGTATATTATAATTACAAATTTCTTCATCTGAACAGCATCACGAGTGGAAGAGTGGAAGTTTTGTTATAGACAGCCTTTGAATACGTTTTTCGTTTCTCTAAACATACCCTTAATCCCAAATTAAGGCCACTGCAAGTACCCTATTATAACTAACTTTTCAAGTTTAACTTCAAGCTTTGAATTCCATTTTTGGGAAAATCGCTTTTCAAACCTCCATTACTAAGCAATATTTGCAACAACACTAGAGCGCTGTGAAGCCGTTCAAAAATTAATACACCTCTATTACTTCTTAATCCTTTTCAATTGAGTCGAAAGAAAGAATCTCTTGCACCTAAAACCGTGCTGCGCATAAAAGCGTAGAGTACCGTCGATTTATAAATAGTCCAGAGGATTAAGTTGGCTCTCTCCTTCACGTACTGTGTCTCAGAAGTCGTCTTTTACTACCGCTGCTATCTCTATAAAATCTTTTTTATGCGGCCTTAAAAGTGGATTAACGTCCGCTAAGTGACTTTTTGGTGTGCGGCTGCGTTCTTCATGGAAAAATGATTAATCGGGATGGAGGCGCGAGATGGAACCGTTTTTTGGACAGCTTGTAGTGGCCAGTGGCGGAGATAAAAATCTTTTAACATGCAACTTACTGGGTGTTTCAAGTTCTATCGAAACGGCAGCGGTACTGTAAAGACCTACCAACTTTATGAAATAATGTGGAATGAAGAGTCCAGATGCCAAAGTAGTGAGCGTCGTACTTTGCTGCAATGGTATCAAGTACTTTGCCACACGGTTGGCATACCCGAAGTTAGCTTAAAAGCTTTTGGCGCCCGGCTATAACTGGGCAGAGCTGTCTATCTCTTGGGCCACTTATTATCCTAAAGAAGCCTAAACTCTCATCTAGAATATCTTGGTTTATCCCCCTAGGATGGAGTGAAAGCTACTCTCCGTATCCAAGAGCCGTGCCTCCTCACTAGCTTAGATGTTAACTCTTATACTTGTCATATAATTAAAATGACTGAATCTGATGCACACTAATTCACAGTACATTAATATCGTGCATGTATCATCCCAGGAGACGGTACGACGGCGGCAGCAACAACATGCCTCACAGATCAACGTAGATATCAAAACAATTGTCTAGTGGGGATTAGTTAATAAAGGACAGTTTAACGTACAGAAAACTGAGGCAGCAACGCTGACAAAGAAGTCTCACGTTGGCTTACCAACTGTAGAAATGGAGGGTCATCCAATAGTCGAGTCACCTTCCGTCAAGCCTCTGGTGATCAACATCAACAATAACATGTTCTAGCACGCCTACGTCGTCAGTATGGCTAAAAGGCATCCCAGAAGCTTGGAGTTTTGTTCCGCTGTAGAAAGCTGTATACGCCAGAGCAACTACTGTTGCTCTACAAGGCACAGGTCCGACCATCGCGAGTATTGCTCCCATGTGTGGGGATGCGCTCCAAAGCAATCTCTAAAGCTTCTGGACCCTATCCAGAAAAAAAAGCAATTAGTCTAATTGATACGACCTGTGGAGGTTCTTTTTGAGGACAAAGGACCTTCACAGCCTGGAACATCGGAGAAGGGTGGATGACGTGTCTCTGTTTTACAGATTCTATCACGGAAGATGTTCGAGTGACGTCTCCCAGATAATAACACCAAAGGTCGTCCGAACGAGGAACACTAGAGAGGCGCAGCGAGCTCATTCTTACTAGGTCGAGGTCCCTACTCCCCGATCCAGTCTCCACCAGCATTCCTTCTTTTGGAGAACTTAGACGCTGTGGAATGAGCTGCCAGAAAATTTGTTTCCCGGCGGCTACAACCTGCAGCGTTTCAAATCTAACTTGCACTGACACTTATCCTCTCTTTCAGCCTTTGCGGGAGGCTGACCATAAAAAGACCCATACAGGTACATTTTTAAAAAACTATGGAGAAGTAAATCTATCAATAAGGCAGAGGAAGCGTTAGAATTTGATGTACAAGGCAAATGTTCTATACATGGTGAATAATATAGACTTTGAATTATCACAGGGCATGTAAGTGAAGCTCATTTCTTTTGTACTTGTTGTTCCATGGGTATATATAGATAGTTGAGTTTTTGTACCGTATCTTTTTTTCAATTTATTCTGTTTACGGTTATGCTATACCGAATTGTTCTCGTCTGGACACAATTTTTAAAAAAGCCAGTACGAAACTACAGGTTGGTGAAGTAAATAGTTTTTTGACGATTTCGATTCTACAATACAGGGTGTTTTATAAGTTGGGACTTTTTTTCATACAGCGGATAGTACTCGCCAAAATGAGTGTTTTTCCCAGTAACATATAAACGAAATTTTTAGAGAAAACAAGATACTGACCATTAAAGAAATCCTTAATTCTAAGTCCGTCCCTGGGCAATGGCTCACCATATCATAACATCACAACAAGCAAGGCAGCGCTAGCGGAGCCGATGCTGGTGAGAAAACGCTAAAACAGGCAGTTCGTCATACGTCGCGTTGCTGTGGCACAGTCTACGAGAGTGATCGACTTGTTGTTGTCTAACGGTCGGACTTTAAAAACAACAATTTCGCACGCTTATAACAATAATGAACTGGTGGACATGATTTTAATGTACGGTGAGTGTGGTCAAAATACCGCTGCGGCTCCACGAGTGTATGCCGATCGTTTCCCTAACCGTACTCACCTTGCACCTCATTGATTTGTCTCGCTCGTGCAAAGAGCTAGAGACACAGGATGTCTGAATCCACATCGCGGTGGACAGGCTGGAAGACCTAGACAACCTCATATGGTCCAAACTGAAGAAGACATCGTAAATCGTACTGTTACCTGTAAGACGCGTGAGACAGGACCGCACTTTCAACTTCGTAGCAACCAAATAGTGAGTACTTGCTTGACATTTTTTACTGTTTTGCTGCTGCTTCACCGTGCATTAGCTTTGCCGTTTCAAGGGCCGTTGCTTCTAAAGAGGAAAGTCCCAACTTTTAGAACACCCTGTATAGTTTAAAGGGGCTTTATTGCTTGTTGCTCAATTCAACGTTTGTATTACATTCCTACCGACACTATAATTATGCTGTTTACGGCTTTACAGATAACCAACGTCTTGGAAAATATCGCGTTCTCTCACCAAAAAGACGTCTATTTCGGAAACCTCTTCCTCTGACTGTACAGGAAGACCCAAAAGTGTCGATGACTTTTGATCCCCGTTCTATTTATATACCGAACATGAGCGAGGGACAGAGATCACCGAGACGTGAGGGTATAAATATTTAAGGCTAATCCCACAAATGCCGGTGATAAGTTAGGCAATGCGACTGGCTGCCTGAGCTGATGCCAACGTACGATCCACAAAAACGATCCATTTCCACGGCGGGAAATTTAAACGGTACAGGGGCTTTTTAATCTGCCGGATTAATATGGCTAGAGTGATCGATGGCTGGGACTGGTTTAATTTGTGTAAGGTCGCAGCTAGGAACGATTTTTGGCTTGATGTCAGAAGGATTAAGATCCCGTTAACTCACGGGGTTATTTTGACAGCTGGATAACGGAGAAGCCTTTCTCATTTTTGCTCAAAAATAATCAAGTTTCGTCAACTACCGACTATTTTCTTATAAAGATTAAAACTAAAATAGTATAGTAGTTAAGAGCGGCCATCGTCCAATGAATTTGTGGTTCTTGGGTTTTTAGGCCGGCGTCGTTTAGCGTTAAAGCTTGACGTTTCGCCACCACGAGTGGATGGCATCTTCAGAAGCTATTTCACTTCGGCGACTTTCAAAATACTGTATTGTATTATTGGTAAAGCTATTTACTAGCTTGAAATCTGAGTCATTTACAGATAAAGATAAAGGGTAGCCAACTAATAATCTCTGCAGGTGGGACGCCCCTAACTAGACCTGGGGTGCTGTATTGCACAGTAAGGTACGGACCATGGAATTATTGGGGAGCACGGTGGGGGTAACTTATGTAGTATTCTGTACACCTTCCTGCAGTAATCAATAGCAGTTTTCTAAAGTACGAAATAACTTTCAATTAGTCAAATCTCTCTTATGTTTACCGCCAAACCTATATCTGATTTGCCATATCTTATATGTGCTGTTTGTTATTTAAACCTAGTCCTAGTATGCCCAATGCGTACAATGAAAGTTACTTGCTAAGAATTCAAAATAAAAGTATTGCTCAAGTGCGCATGTAAAGTTCCTTGGTATCTTCACAGATGCTTGTTACGCACTGAACAGGTATTCCGAGATAGCCAATCAAAAAACATTACTGTCTTTCTACTATGTACTTATACTCCAAAAAAAGGATGTAAGATATATAGCATCACTTAAGTACAGAGATTCATGCAGTAATGAGTTTAGATCTCTTAAAATACTGACACTGTCATCATGTTATATTAATCAGTTAAGTCATTAAGTTCCAGTAAAGTAACTTCGATCATTCCTATGATAAAAGAGGCTGCAATAATCTAGTTGTGCCTCCATACAGCCCTTCTAATTTTGAAAAGAGTCCTATCTGCATCGGATTGCCTCGATATTTGAAAGAAATTCGTTGTATGTAGGTATGATTTTAAAAGAGCCTTAAAATCTCATTTGCTATATAATCCGTATACACGCCAGTATCGTTCAAACGGAACTGGCTGGCATATCGATAGCCGCAAATGAACTAGCCAGGAGAGATGTATCTGGCAAAACTGTAGCAATCTGCACTGACAGCAGACAAGCACTTCTAACCCTGAAAAGACCTTGTATCACCTCAGGGCTAGCAATGGAATGCCACCAATCTTTAGCCCATGCTTCGGACAAAAACAATATTGTCCTGAGGTGGGTTAAAGGGCACAACAACAACAGAGGCAACCGTATAGCGGATGGTCTAGCCAGGAAGGCCGCTGACCAAAGAATTTTAGGACCATGTAACCTTTCTGGAATGTCGACAACCACAATTTCGGAAATAGCCAAAAAACACTCCCATGCCCAAATGGTAAAACGATGGGAAGAACTACAAGGATGTCGATTTGCCAAGGAAACCCTTGCAGGTTTTGACATGGCAATATCCAAGAAGTATTTGGCGATGACCAGACCGAACCTACGTCTCTTAGTAGGATTCCTGACTGGCCATTGTCAACTCAGGAAACACCTCCACACTATGGGGTTAAGTGACACACCCATATGTAGAATGTGTGAAAGTGAAGACGAAACTGTGGAACACGTCATATGTGAATGCCCAGAGTTATCTTCTATTAGAGAGTGTGCCTTCGGCGAGTCTTGGCCTACACCTGCCCACGTAAGGGAGATGTCCCCTAGCGACTTGTTCACCTTCCTACAATTGGCAGAATGGACGATGACCTGAGGAAACAACTCCCTGGGAGGATGCACAATGGGCCAGTTGTGGCCTAAGTGCAGTGGGACCACTCACCCTCCCTACTCTACAGATACAGATAATCCGTATTATTCTGTTAATGAATATTTAGACTCACCAAGTAAGTATTGTCATTTGCATACTTTTGTATTTCATGTTTTTGTAACTTATATATTAGTTCCTCATATGACTAGTCCCATATGATGTTGGTCTACTGAACAAGAAATATCTATCTATCTATGTAATATTGATTACAGCATTGTTATTCATTTCATTAAGTACAAGACAAACATTTTGCTACTTAGCACTATAATTTTGTACGGTAAACTGTCTACCAGGTGCATGTAATTTTTTTATATCGGTTTTAAGAGCGTATAACTTATACGCAGAATCTCTCATGTAGTCCTAAAAATAAAATGCAGAGTTGTTAAGACCCTAATGCCCGCTAAACGATTCATGTATATCTATAGATCCCAAAACGCTTTCTTGTGGCATAGCTGTGTGAAATTGCTGTAGTTCAGAGTAATCATCTTCATTCAATATATGATCATAAGATTCCAGCATTATGATGCTGGCAACATTCTTGTGAACCAACTTGCCAAATTTAGGTAACTTGAGAAAATGTTTAATTCAAAGGGAACTTTAAATAAGCATTAGCGAGAGATTGGCAGTATGAACACCCTCTTGATATCCCTAAGCACTTACTGTATCGTACGAGTATATGCTACGATGACATGGTTCCGTTGCGCAACTGTACACTTTAAGTCAACAACATGAAGCCGTGCCCGCAGTTCTCAGAGGTAGGTAAGATTTTGGTGAAAACCGCATTTGTTAACGACCACATTTAATTAGACTTCTTGAAGGAGATTCACTGGCGATTAGGTACTTCCTCTTGGTACTACCGGCGAAGAAAGCAGACCAAAAAAGCGGCGGTTTTATGGTTTTTTGCGTGATCGGAGTGCGGTTAGGGTGAGACTAACAAGAACGACCTTGAAGACTTCTGTTACAGCGACAATTTCTAAAGTTCGAAACGGTAGGATAATCAAATTGTTTGTGATTGTTTTTTAGACACATTTATTTTTTAATTTATTTCCGTTCCAAGCTGGCTTCGAATATAAATTTCATTCCATCTGTATCATGGTACCCAAATATCAACAAGATACAGAGTTACACAGCAAGTGGTATGTTATACGTTGATGTAAGGTATTTTTGTATCGAACCATACATTTTGGGCACAAAAGACTGGTGCAAAAGAAGGAGAACAGTCTTTTATAAGTTATAAGCTCTAAGAGCTTCTGAACAAAAAAATACCACAAATTTTACTTTATAGTACTCTTTATCAGAATTAATTACGAAGGCTGCTCTGTAGGCATTTCTATTGACAGAATCTTACAATCATGTTTGATTCAAAACATTATAGTAGCTGTCAACATACAAACATGTATACAGCTTATTCCTATTCTAAGTGCATAAATAATAATGAAAGTAAATTATAGGCAAAATGCTGACGTTTCAGTGTTTATTTAAAGCCCTTTTCAGGAGTAACACATCCCTTCAGTTAACATACAAAAACAACAGCGCAGAAGATGACGGTAATAGCAGTGCAAAATATACAAACAAGATATATTATTATCTTTATTTTGATAATATTTTGGACTGTTGTCTTTGTATCTTGACCTAAATGGGTATGTTATCAATTTTTTCCTATATGTTGTGCTTTATATTCCTGTAGAAATCATAAAATAAAACACAAAACGATGGCCTTTTGAGAAAAAAACTCTTTTACTTTATTGTTGGTACGTTTAAAGGCAAAAATAGATTCCCTTAGTTACTATGATTTCAGAGTGAGATTTTATCACAGCTTCAAATTGCAAACTAGCTTATATCAGTAATGCTATGAATAAATATCTGACTCTCTGATAAGGACTACACTTAAGTCTCTATATAATATTGGATTTGTATAATAATTTTATAATCTGAAAGAATTTGAGAACAAAAAAAATCTAGTAGTCTTACATAAGCACTAAGCAGAAAATGGCCGGAACATCAGCCAAGAGAGAAACTAATTACTTGTGATAAGGCTTCTGCTTCAGTTATTAAAAATATATAGCAAAAAAAAAACACAAACCTATAGTAGTTATTTTGTTCGCAAGTTATTATACTTTGTTATAGCTCTAATGACAGGTATTTGGAAAAATTCAAACAAAAACTTCGGAACACTTTTATAGAACCCTATGAATCAGACTCAAATCATCAAACTGAACATGTATTTCGCCTACAAAGTTAGCATCTTCTATGCGCACAGTGAAGAATGTGCCGGGCTTAAAAAAATGCTTTAACGAGTGGTTAGACTATGACGTATTTGTTGTTACTGTAACAAAGAATCCAGTACCTTTTTAAGTAATGAGGAACGTCTAAAGTGGGTGACACACGGACGAGCTTTAGGTACGCGTTTTTAAGTTCGCGAACTTACTCGGCTCGACGTCGGTGACACACGTGAAGCTGAAATCACTCATTTTGATGATTTTCCTAAATAAACAAAACTTTTAACAAACGCCAAACACAACAAGCGTTGCACATCGATAGCCTGCTGCAACAAAGTGGTGACCCGCGGCTCGCAGTACGAGCCGAGACAAGCTACGAGCAAGATTTCAACCAGTTGGATCGTTGGATCGCCGGCGGTTTGCGCGACGGTTTTAAAGTACGCGTACTTACGGTGACATACAAGCGAAAAAGGTCATCGAGCCATAAGTACGCGTACTTACTCGTACGTGTATCACCCCTTTTAGTGATAAGCTACTTGATTCAAAATATATAGTGATCCAGGGCACATATCAAGTCTGCCTGGCGATATTATGAAGTTTCGTATTGTGACAAATAAATGTCTAAGGTATTGAGCTTGCGTACCAACTTGTGAGACATACTATATACAAAAACATCCTATCAACGCGGCAGATAGTCCTTTCGACTCCCCATCCCATCTTCCCTGTCATCCCGCTCTCACTGCGTTCAGTCAAATTTTTGACTTTATAATTAGCCTCACCCCACTTGGTTGTTGTTTGCGAGCGTCCAGCGATCAAATCCAACCATGAATTCGAATGAACGATTTAACGAATCATAATGGACGCATACATAAATAGAGTTAGGCAAATTTACACGTTCAGCTGTTTGACGGGGTGCACGGGGTTGCGTTTCCGGTTACAATGGCGGCACCCCTCCACCACCCTGGGTCTGATGCTAGCGATGTTTCCTTTACGTGTGAACGCATGTGTGGTGACCGTTCAGCGGTGTTGTCATATTTTGTTCATACTTTTTTGCCGTAGAGTCTTTTTGTAGGCTCTTATTGGATATCGTTTGACACTGATTGGTCAATATTGACCATATTTTCCAATTCTCAATTTTGTCTCCGATTATCGTGATTATTTCTTGATTCTTGATTTTGGCATTTGGTCAGTCAATTATGTTTTATAACTTTTTTTAAGGAAAAAATTGAAAGCATCCAGGGTATTATTAACCTAAGCTTTTAAACTTAAGAAGTCAACTTACTGAAAAAAAGAATCAGCTAACTACATTTCGGTGGAATATTCATTACTTAATATTTTTTACCACTATTACATAGTTTATTCTAACTAGGGTTGTCATTTTTAAAATTTGGCAGCCAGGACAAGACGCATGAAAAACCCGGATTTCAGAGTCCAGGACCCGGACATGTCAACAGATTTTCTTAGACACGGTCAGTGTGATAAAAAACAGTTGAAAATGTGATATATCCCCTTTTTATTTATTTATACCTTAAAATTAAATTTCTTTTTTCATCATCATTTAAAATCTACATAACAAAACCTATTACAGTTTGTTACAAGTTTTATTCAATAGTCAGTTAGAATTTTTATTCTTAAAATAAAACACTAATTCTACACATACGCAAAGCGGTTCTTACTGGACCATAGCCCCTATTCTGTGGACGAATTTTTGTCCATATAGTCTTAGTCTTATTGTTTATCGCGTTTCTTTTAGTATAAATTTTTGTAATTAGTTTAAATTAAAATTTAAGTAAATTTAGTAATCAGTAGTGCTCTGACTGCAAATGTACTTTACTGTATATAGCTGGCCAATAAACGTTAAGTAAGTAATTATTAATATACCTTGTTATGAAAGCAAAACCTTATTACAATATTAAACCTAACTTAAAAATCTTGAAAGACCATTGTATTCACTCTCGCAATTTTTGATGTACCCCTATTTTAATCAGCAGCAATTTACTCAACAAAATATCTCAGAATATGAAGTAAATACAGCATTCTTAATTCTTAAGCAACAAATTTGAACCTTTTTAAAGTTTAGACTTACAGTAATGTAAATTACGTTATTAAATTAAAACATGAAATAACCAAAAATTATAGGTACCCATTTATAGGCCCAAGACTTAAAATTTTCAAACCCGGACTGCAAATGAAGTCCCGCCGACCCTAATTCTAACCCACTCATTTAGAATTTCGGCCTATCTACCAAGAAGATGACAAAAAAATATTCCTGAAGAAAAGCTACCCCAAACTTAAATCCATTGATTTTTTTATTTAAATCCTGCTACGTTGAATGGTGATGCCTCTCATGTGGTTGACCTTTTTCCAACAAAAATATTCCAAAATAGTCGATGGCATGCCATCCAAGTTTCAAATTTCCTAGAACCATGTGGCTCGTTATTCAAGGTCCCTAATAGACTCACTATTCAGGCATCGAGGGTTAAAACCCACGCATGTTGAATTTCTTTCAACAACTGTGATTCATTGACGTACCGCGGAAACATTTCTGGTTTCTTAGCCATGACATGCGAAATACCTTATTTTTGATTCTCAGATATAATAAGATATGTATTCTAATTCTTTGATTGCTTCAGGACTGTCTAGGATAGTAGTTTATATAATAATGTTAATATTACATCAATAGGACAACATAAACAAAACACAATAAATTGGAATGGCGGAATATAGCAACTAGTTATTTTACTCACACATATACGTATGCCCATATGTGGGGGCGGGTTAGAATATCTCCCATCGTATATCCTGCGTGACGTAAAAGGCGACTAAAAGGAACCGACCTACTGTCGGTATAAGCAGTAACCTCTTCTCAACCAACCGCTTTGGGTGGACGAGTTGAGAAGCGTCAGGACACCCTCTTGTCCTTGAGGTAAGAAATTGTCCCTAAAGGCGGACGAACCAGTAGATACATCTGGTCAACGGCATGAGATGCAGAAAGCAAATGGGAAACTACTGCATTAAAGATCTTAAAAATATCCCAAGAGAAACTCGAAAATTTTACGACTTCACAACATGTCTGTTAAGACACTGTGACTATGATCGAAGAAAATGAGTCGAAGAATAATTATCAAGCATTGCATTTTTTATTTTTTATCTTCATTTGCAGATCAAAATCTAAAGTGTTTGGACCTATTATGAGACACTTTGGAGAGTGGCAACATTATAGGGACTTTATAAACCATACTCAAATATGAACATTCTATTGATATCTATACTTCTTTGTTGTCAATTTCAAAAGTAAATACTACACCCTAACATAGTAACAAAATCAATCAAAAACATTTTAGTATTCGCCAAACTATAGAGCTTAAAAGTATTATTCTATTATTATCCTGATATGTACAGCAGACAAGAGACCAACATATGAAAATGAGTGGCACAGCTTTTGGATATGTTGGTTTGTCGATATCATAAAATAACCAAAAATGCAGTGCTTCAAATTCAAAATTCTTAGTCTGAGTTCAAAACATAAATAAAATTATACCGCCATATATGAAGAACTTTTTTTATAGAATTCTTCATCCTTACATTTGTTAGGTTTCATTCATCCGACAATATATTATAGTGCTTCAAAGAATTGAAGTCAAGTAATGGTTTTTGTACAACCCTACAATGTTTAAGGGAACAGAACGGTGGATAAATTATTAGTACTTTTTCAGAAAAATGCAGCTAGACAAAAAAGCCTAAATTCATTTAACAAATTCCACTAGATATCAAAGTAGTCATATTTTAAAAGGCAAAATTGTAACCGAACCAGTAAAAATATAATGCTGTTTATGCATTTAGACGTCAGAAGACATTTTTTATAGATATAATAGCTGTCGTTAGTATTTGTCAAAATATATTACAGTATTTGCTTATCTACCTTTCGTAGAGTACAACAATATTTTAAGCTGATTACTAATAATAGAATCAAAGTTAAAATAGATATATCTTTCCTACAAAATAGTTTGACCTGCCCATAATGCCCTTCTCACTGTAACCTTACATACGATATACTAACGATGACTAACTACCATACATCACCTATAAACGTCACACTCAAAAAGCCTGTCTAAAGAAACACCGCACCACTTCAAATCCATAAATTATCCCATTGTTGCATTAGACCTCCACAAGGGTCTCCTCTCGGCCCACTTTGTGCCCCCGCTACTGACTACGGTCTCGGGTTTCCCAGAAATACATCTGTTGGAATATCTCCGACACAGATTATTTCGGAGTCATCGATAAGGAGAAAGTTACATGGAACTATTCTCGGTAAAACGAAGAAGGCAAAGCCATCGAAAGGGATGCTAGAGATGTTTGTGCCGCTGAAGGGTACGAGTGTATAAATAGAAGTACTTCCACGGTTTAATTTACAGTCGGGAGAGGATTTACGACCTCGTAAATCTGAAAAAATGAAAAGATACGTGCTATAAAAGCTGAGTATCCCGTTTTAATGGGGTATTAAGGAGCGCTTTGACAGACGTCGACTGTCTAAATTTTATATGCTGCAAAAATGTGTATACAAAACGAAAAGGCTTTAGGGTAAATATTTTAATTAGGTCGTTTTATTGCCTATCTTTTGTCATCTCATTCTGCCTTCAAAATTTAACCAGGTAGTTCGCGCTTTTCTAGCCAGTAAATAAAACCACATTCATTGAGGCGTAAGGCTTACTAACGTTTTAGTTGCTTCCATTTGGGATCCAAGCGCAAATGGGCAGAGAAATTGGAAATATAATCTTTTTTCAACATTAATTTTGCCCCACAGATGTCAATTTGA
This sequence comes from Callosobruchus maculatus, assembly GCA_951848785.1. NCBI lineage: Eukaryota > Metazoa > Arthropoda > Insecta > Coleoptera > Chrysomelidae > Callosobruchus > Callosobruchus maculatus. The sequence continues at coordinate 226,750 of CATOUR010000171.1, forward strand.
CTTCTTAAAAATACTAAACAAGCTAGCTTTTACTAACAAAACTAAAAAAATACCTCACGATCACTTTAGCATTAACAAGAATATAGATATAGAAGATACGATACAACTAAATCCACCATGACAATCTGTAAACCTATTATGGAATCCAGAGTGAATTTCTCTCCAATTGTTGAGTAAACTGTGGCACAATGCCCTCAAAACCTACAACTCCACCACACGCTTCTTCCAGGTTTTTTTCATATATTCAACAGAAGCTATTCTTTATATACATAGTTGCATGGGACTATACTGTTGCTAAAGACATAGTTCTCTTACATAAAAGACTTGTTTTTTTTTATTTTTAATGATTTATCACCAACCTGGGACACTGTACTAAAAGTTTTTTTTAAATAAGGTAATGCTACAATGATTTCAATTTTAGAATTTAATTTTTAACACACACTTTGTATTTAGAACAAGTTCGGTGACTGAGGCTTTGTTTACTAGTAAAGTAAAGTATTGGAGATAAGTTAGTGGCTTAGTGGCCTCGTATGGTCAAATTGTTTTTATGAAGATTCTAGAGAAATTATCTAACAGACTTGGATTGGGGCTGCTTAATTATGAGTAACCCTATCGACTGAAAACCGAAGATATTGTTAGCCTATATTGTAAAGAGATACAAATAAAAATGCCTATTCAGTCAAAAAGGCAAATATCAGAAAAGTGACTTGGACATTCACGTCTTAATATATCAACACCAATGACAACTATCTATTTGGTAGACACTTCACTATAAAGCTTTGTGTACCGCGGGTATTTAGTACTATCCATTTCAGATTTTCGTACTTATTTCAGGTTTTTTCCTTTCCTTCACGTTTTGAGTTTGAAAGAAGAGAATTAATTACACATAAAGGAAAATGTTAGAGAAAACGCAACTGGAAGTGTATTACATTTAGTTTTTTCATCAATGCTGGATTCAGTTTAGAGACGTACTCGGTTACTTTTGTTATTATAGTAATGACGGGATAAACAATGGAACAATATCAGTTAAAAAGGTTCTCAAGCACCTCGAAGTATAGCCGTAAACCGTGGAATTGCTTAATTATCCTCAGAATACATACACCGGTTATTGTTTTACCGGTATATAATTTGTGGTTAACTGCGCTTTCTTGTCGCTATACAGAAACCAAAATACTTCCCCAGATGTGACTATGTGAGTCAACAAAAAGATGTGTTGTTTTTCATTTTGCTATTAAGAGTCGTTTATCTCCACCCGCGACATCATTATGGTTATTATTATGAATAACAATTCTAAATTTAAAAAGTCTATACAGTTTGCCGAAAAAGACTGCTCCAGGTAGTTAGTCTGTAGAGTATTACGAGTGAAATTATAAACCACCATATATTCGGAATGGTCTCCGGCTCTATGGTTCCCCAAGCGCATACTGAGAGATCCTACAACGTCCTTTTCCCAGCAAGAGATGAATGGAAGAGGAGTGACAGTTTCATATCATCCTCCGTTCTTGCGCTATTCACGGGCGACTCCAAGTCAGAACTGGGAACAAGAGCGGGAGCAGTTGGCACTAATCCAAGAGTTGAAATTTCAGTAATCCTTCCAAGCATAAATGATAGCCATAGAGTTAAGACTCAGAGTGCTGAACAAAATACCCCTGACGAACCTTTCCAGATAGCCAGGCGGCCCTGAAAGCACTGAGCTCCAAACGGATTGACTCAAGGCTCGCATGGAACTTGGAACAAGGAAAAAAATAACTTTGTTTTGGGTTCCAGGTCCTATCGGAGTGGAGTGCAATATATTGCCCGACACACTCACAAGGGGAGGAACCAACTCTCTGTTGATAGGATCATAACCATTTGCAGGCATAACGAAAAACACTGCCATGAAAACAATATCACAGTGGGCAAGACGAAACCACTCCTGCACTAGCGAGATACACCAGGGCTACTACACATGAAGGCGAGCATACCATGCCCTCCGAGGATCATATAATAGAGCAGTAATGATCTGCGCATTCTGGTTGGTCTGATGACAGTACATTGTCGTCTGAGAACCCACTTGCGGAAGATAGGTTTGGAACAAACAAGGGACTGTCGTTTCTGCTATACGGAGGACGAAACAGCGAAGCACATATAATGCTTCTGTCTAGTAATGGAAGGAGCTAGGTGTCAAACTTTGGGATTCACCCATATGAAACCTACTCCCTTCAATACGTGTGAGTCACAATAGACACAATGAGGTCATAGATGAAGGAGACATAATCGCCTCCTAATCACTTTCATCCTAACCCAGACCAAAAATATATGATCTACTTTTTGGGTTGAAGGGAATGTTGTGTTGATCACATTCTTACCTGAAGCATACCCAAACAGACTGGATTTTGGGTCTACTATTTGTGACACCTGCTCCATCAAGCTACTTCCATTTATTGACAAGTTGTTAGAAACTTATATTAAGCAAACTATATCTTATAAACAGCTTGAAGACAACAACAAACACTCTATTTATCTATCAATAGCAACGTCATATCTTCTGGCAATACCTTACAGATCAACAACGGCTTTTCGTGTTCAACACAAAACGTACGATCATACCTAAAAGGCAAGACCAACTTTCCTCAAAATGTCACCGCCACAGAAACAATCGAAGTATCGGCGATAAGCCACTAGATCCAGGGAGCGGTACTATTTACATAACCTCTTCGGAAACGGTTGACAGTCGGAAAGCCGTAAGAGTGCATGAGTTGTATATTGGAAAGAGAGTACGAGCGACGTTCCGTTGTTTTACAAACTGCAATAAATTATTTTACAAGCCTGCTGTAAATTATTGCGGCAGGTGACTCAAACGAGACGCGAAATTTCAGCGACGTACAGACGTGCAACTAAAACAGGTCGAGAACGTTACATACAGGATGTCTTGGAGGTCCCACGACAGTATATCGAAACTGGGCAGTAGTAGAGAATTATAATTTTGGAGGTGCAAATTAGGGCAAATGTTGTGTCATTTCTTGTTATTGTGTTCCCTATTGAGACATTTGTTTTTGGTCACGCGACGTCCGATTCAAAATTACTAATGGGACGGCTTGTATATTTGTGCCTTTCTGTGTTCCTCCCGATAAAACAATTCCAAAAAACTAGCGCATTTCGTGTTGTTATTATTTGCCATCTGTTTACAATCTTACCGATGATATCTGCACTCACACCCAAATCGCCTCCTGCAAACCATATAGCACTTCACCATCTTGTGTAATTATCTAAAAAAGCTTATTTTTCACTTGTGCATTGATAAAATCCACAATTCACTCGAAAATCGCCCAATAGGCAAGAAAAAATGTAATCAAAATAAAATACTGCCACTATCTGTTGTTTTGTACCTATTCGCCTAAGGACGGTGGTCGGCAGATGCGACGTTGTCGCGTTTTGTGAAAAATCATGTTTTATACGACATATTACTTGATCACCGCACCAATAACTATTCTTGAACCTTTTAAACGGTACGTTTGATGGTAGTGTAGTTTTGATCCTATTAATAACATATTTTCTATATAATGACAAATACATTGGATCAGAATCTTTTTGAGACAATAGGTTGTTTTGGGATTTTCCTCACATGCTTCTTTAGCCATTTTACTATTACTACAATGACTCTAATAAATCGTCAAACCAGCTTTGATATTTACATTATGAAATAGTACATAAGGAAAATACAATGACTTTACCCAGACAAGATCTGATGGCAACATCCTGTGCCCCCATCCAACATCACCAAGCAGCATGGTTCAAACAAACAAAATCTTTGTTTATTTCTTCTAACCTATTCGAATCAGTTGGGCAGCTCTAAAATAAAATGAATTTGACAGTTCTCTGTAGTTTACCAATGAGGTTATAACATGTGTGCTATTTTCACAACTATAAAATTTGGAGTTAGGATAGTGAAATTAAAACGTGATTTCCTGTAAAATTACTGCAAAGGGATGAAAGTTTAGGGATTTAAAAAACATTCGTGGGCAATTTCACCACTGGAGGGTTATAGAGAAAAGTGTGTTCAACTCGCGTCTTAATAACTATCATTAAATGCTTGTTGCACAATAGAAAAGAATATGTGCTTACGCTTATTATCCTAACCACAAGTGTACATGAATAATCGCAGATTTTCCAATTTGCCGGATACTTTCAGACCCGCGCGGCGCGGCACAAATTCCATCGCAATGCGCTAGTACACGCCCATATATTCCTTGGTCGATTCCGATCATTCTCCGGTAATGGCCGAAGAGGCAGCTTCCAGCCAAATTGACTTTGAGATCGTTACAGTCGGCAATAATACAGAACGCAGTCGTCGTTTCCGAGATAACTAACTGTACACCGGAATTACCATAAATTTAAATCAAACATTAAGAAGGAAGACTGCAACGGACGGCCGGCGATAGGCTGTTATAAAAATCTTCGGCGAATATTCTCTTCGGTAACTGTTGATTGCCGGAGTATCCATCAGATAACGTACCAGAGGTGGAATTCATGACATTTGACAGAGGCGGATCGGCAATGATTTCGATTCCGTATTGTCAAAAAAAAAATTGAGTCAAGTTGATTGACTCAGTAATGAGGTCAATGCACAGCCTATTATGAATACAACAAATTATCAGCTCCATCCAAAAGAAAATAGAGAATGATCAGCAATCCTAAAAGGCCTAAAAACCATTTAGGCGGAATATTTAAAATTTTTTGTTTTTTGCTAATTACTGCGCCGCCAATAAACCGATTTACGGAAGTATAGCAGCATTCCTGATAAAAATATAAAAATAGCACAACATATAAAGAAAGTCGCAAAGAAGGCCATTAATCAAAGCTCTATGGGGAAGGCAAAAGAATATTAGGCTCGATTGTCGAGTCAACCTGGATGTATGGGCATAACGCCTTGAAGAGAGCAAAAAAAATATACGGAATCCAATGAGTGTAGCATGGGAATAGTCAGACAAAAAGAAAGAAAAAGAAAAGTCCAGAAAAAAATCGTAGCAAAAGGATACCTGATTAAAAGTTGACTGGACTTTCGGCACAAGTAGAATACTGTAGCTGGACCAGGAGGCTTATACTGAAAATTAAACCATGGGTACAGAAGCAACACGGATATATGACTTACTTTCTCACTCAGACGATAAGTGGACATGGATGTTTCCAAGAACATTAGAAACGATTCACCGATATGGAAAAGGATGAGTGCATTTACTGCTATCAGGCAGATTCGGTATATATAATGGAAACCTGAGAGAGAGACAGAGTTGATCAAAGTCCAAGAGAAGTGACACCTGATATCATATTAAAAATGTTAAACCCAGAAGAGAACTAGGAGATTACTGTTAATTTTACCAGACAGGTCATTGGACGAACGAAGAGAGATGTAATGTAGATGGACAGAAAAAAGAAAATGGAACAGAAGTAATGGAACTAAAAACATCAAAAAGCCGTAACACTTCTGGAAGCAATACTACGTCCAGGAAGCTCCACTAGGCGAAGACAAGGGGTTTTAGTCGGAGTAGCACCCGACACTGCTGGAAGTGTTTGAAGCCACTGTGCCAGCTTCTTTCGTCAAGCGGTTTCCCCGTAGTAAAAAACTATGATACCACATCATGTCGCTACCCAAATTTCATCACAATCCAAGCAGCAATAACTTAGATTACGAAGCTAGCAAAATGCCAACAGATACAGACCGATGAAAATGAGTGACGTCAATTTTCATTATGTAAATTTCATAAAACGCCCAAGAAGTCTCGAAATAGAGAATTTGGCGATCACAATACTGCAATAAAGCAAACAGTAAGCTGATTCGACTCCTTTCGAGTTAGCGTCGCAAAGCAGAAGCATCTGGGAGGGCAAAAAGGTGCAAAACATTCTGGACACCACCTACTAACGAATGATCAAGAGTGTCATTTATTCATTATTATTAAATGACTAAAAACCTTTATTACACTGTCGTGCAAATAGCGTGTTGCAAATCTCGAATATAGGTCCAAAACATCAAGTCCTGTTTTGCCATCCCGGACCTTCCTCTATTACAAATTGCTATAATGGGGGACGAGAATGGGTTAGAAGAATAAAAGAAGAGATGCTTTCTGGTGGCTAGAACCACCAGTGCATAGGCCTACACGAGGGCCCTTCTGCACTTCTCCTTACTCTCCAAGTCCAGGCTTCATGCAAAGGATGGCCTTGGGTCCTGACCGTCTTACATCTTCAAGTTTAAGGACCCCTGAGCCTAGTATAATCTGCCTATGATACCCAAGGGTTTCACAGCGGCATATAATGCGTACCGAGGACTCCTACTCCTCGCTATAGCATGCACACTCGCGTCGGGTTGTTTGCCACTCCCATCACATAGAAGTGACGTCTGAAGGCGTTATGGCTACCTTATGTTGCAAACACATTTTTGTTTGCTGTCTAATGGTACCTCCTGCCAGCCCCAGAGATGTCTAAATACCCAGGACCAGACCTCATAAGTGACACCTGATGTCCTGCCGAGAATGGGTTACTCCACATTACCATTACAACCAGGAGGAATTTATAAGGATCTTGGACACGTCTTATTGAAAAAGCCAGAGAGCATTATTTTCCCGTTTTTATCTGCTTTGTGGACTATTCTAAGGCGTTTGATAACGTAAAGTGGCCTAAACTGTGGGAAATCCTTATCTCCATGGGAGTCCCTTACCACTTAGTATTTCTCATATAGCAACTATATGAGCCTAGCTCAGCTCGTGTAAGAATTGATGGTAACCTGTCTGGTCAAACAGCAACCAGAAAAGGAGTTTGTCAGGGATGCGTATTATTTCCGATGTTATTTAACATTTACTCAGAATTTGTCGTGAGACAAGTATTGGACAACTGGAATGGCGGTATAACTATTGGCGGAAGCAAAATATCTAACTTAAGATTTGCTGACGATACAACCCTTATTGCTGCTTCTCAGGAAGAACTAGTAGCTCTATTGAGCGTTTTAGAACAACACAGTGCAGCATATGGTCTTGGTATTAACAACAACAAGACCAAGGTTATTATCGTAGATAGAGACATAAAGTCAATAGGCCGTTGTGGGGTAGTTTAAAGTTTTGTGTACCTCGGTTCTTTGATCGACAATTCAGGTAGCTGTGAGAATGAGATTCGACGGCGCATTCAACAGGCACGGGTGGCCATGACAAAACTTACTAAAATATGACGTGACCATAACATCACTAAAGCTACCAAAATCTCACTGGTTCAGTCTCTTGTGTTCTCCATATTTTTGTATGCCTCGGAAACTTGGACTGTTAAAAAGGCAGATCGAGCTCGCATATAATTATGCTTTTGAAATGTGGACGTGGAGGAGAATGCTGAGAATTCCTTATGCCGCCCATCGAACTAATGTTTCCATACTAGATGAGCACGGCAATCCAAAGACACTATCCTCCATTGTGTCGATGAGAATGCTTACATTCTTCGGACATATTCACAGAAGCGATGATATGGAGAAACTTGTAGTTCAGGGTCACGCCCCGAGTGGGCGGCGCCGTGGCCGTTCCCCTACACGCTGGGTGGATACGACGAAACAGTTGCTAGATATGAGTACCAAGAGCGCCACTGAACTGACAGTAAATCGCGAACGATGGCGAGCTACAGTTCTCAAGACTATTGATAATATTCGTGTCGGCAATACTCTAGCTCCGACTTAATGCATTTTACGAGTTCACATGTCTGTTAAGACATTGTGACTATGATAATGATCGACACAATCAAATCGCAGAATATATGGGACATTGCTAGGGGATGCAAGAAAGGACCACATAACTCCAAAATGTACATCAAACGAGAAAACTGAGAGAATCAGGTCAAACGCGTAGTACATATTTGAATTTAGCATTATAGCGGACTATGATCTAAATTGTCAAAGACTGGAAAACTCAAGCCAAGCTAGTGCTGTCGATTTACCTACATTTTCAAACCGAAATTGTATCGTCGCTTACATTCGATTAGCCAGCTCCAGTGCTATGTTTTTCCTCAGTCTTGACCGTACAAAAGAAATGATACTGTTAATGACAACATAATCATAAATCTGAGATTGAAAAACTTTTTCCAGAGGGATGAACATTATAGGCAGAGTCTAATCAGACCTCTGAAAATATATGCTCAAATTACTGGAGCTCATAACCGTATCATTAGAGCATATATTTATCAATCGCACCCATAAGAATCTGAGCTCAATTTAGCAATAGTGCTACAAAAATCGTCTGCTGTGGAGAGCTTTAGAGAATTTTCAACCCACAAGATGACATCAATGTCGAATTCTAATGGCGGTAACAGAATAAGGCACGTACGCCACTGCTCATCCGCTAATACACCCAGAACGTGTTCATCTGATCCTCTCGGCAAAAGACTTCGTAATTGAGGTAATAGATGCCATAGCCATTCCTTACACGCATCATACCATCTACGAATTGCCCCTTTGGCAACTCGTCGAAGGCAGCTTTCTTTAAATTTTATATTTCTTCCCGTTATTAGTATTCTCCTTATTTATCTTTATGTACGCTTGCCTTTGTATTCAACAACTGTCTGGTATGTTGCGCCGTAATTTTATTCTTCAGGTATTTATATTTCTATACGCCGCGTCGTGGTACATAGAGTTGGCACCCGTGTTTTTATTCTAATTGTACGTTTTATGCTCATATGCAAAGATGGTTGAATGGGAAATGCTAGTATCACTGTCAAGTTGCTTAGCATATAAAACCTCACAGTGCAAAACCTGGAGAACGTGTAGACGTTTCACTACATTTTGAATAAATAGCTAAGTCCGGCTGGCTATAAGGTGTTTACAACAATAACTCTATCCACTGCTTAAATATAATTTAGGTTAGGTTAGGTTGTGATCCTACTGTGTCTGTTGTGGCTCACACCTATTTAGAGTTCATCTTTTGACGAAGGCGATAGTCGTGTTGGTTGCAACTCCCTTGAAGTCAGTAAGTTTCAGATGGGTGAATCCAAAAGTCTGAAACCTGGCCTTTCCGAGTACTGGAGAGGAGCTCAATGTGCTCCCCTGTTTCGACCTCCACAAGCCACAAACAACAGTGCGTTGTTTCTTCCAGACCTATCTTCTCCAAGTGGTTTGTCAGACGACAATGTCCTGTCAACAGACCGACCAGAATACGCAGATCATTCCTGTCTCCATTCTAGAATCTTCGAGGAGGCGTGAGTATGTATATGGTATCAACGCCTTAGTGTGTAGTTACCTGGCACTGCTTTTAGCAATGCCCGCAAATGGTACTGGTTCTATGAACAAAGATTAGGTTCCTCCTCTTGCGGATGTAACGGCTAATACATTGCCTTTCACTCCGCTATGACCTTGAACTCAAGCCAAGGTTACTTTGTTCGTTGTTCCAAGTTCATCGAGCAGATGTATTCAGTTCCATACGAGCCCTGAGCCAACCCGTTTGTAGCTCACTGCTTTCAAGGCAGCTTGGCTATCTGAAGATATTTTTATAGATTCGTTTGTTTGTCAGGAAGCCTCCCTGGCTTCCTGACTCTATGGCTAGCATTTCTCTTTGGAAGGAGGCAAAAGTAGAAAATTCTCGGGAGGCCCTAAAACGCCAAAAAATTAAGTTTGGGGACTATTTGAAATGTTTATGCTCGTATGCACCGTAAGTCAGTTGCGCTATTAGGGTTACGCAAACCTGGACTAGATTATTTGTTTACTATGCACCGCAAACTGACAATTTTCACACTGTCACTGTCAAAAAAATCTTGCGAACACAACCTTGCCGTATCTCCAATCTGGAATAGTTAATCCCTTGCATGGCTAGATGCCAAAGATTAGCAAAACGTGATTAGGGAACTAGGATTAGAATCGCCAAACGATGCATGCGGGTGTCAGTCGTTTACCCAAATTTGATCACAAGCAATGCAGAGGTTACTGATATTACGAGGGTAGAAAAACACCAACAGACAGACAGACCGACAGACGTACCGACGGAAATGATTGACGTGGATTTTAGTGATGTATAGATATCACAAAACGGTCAAAAGGCCCAAAAAGCCTATTATCTTAAAATCGAAAAAAAGATGAAAATATGCTTCCTTGGGCAAAATATTGCTTTAAATAACCGTCAAGTACGTTTGGATGAAAAACAAAATATTGTGATACATGAACACAATGTTTTAGGCTGTAATAATTTTATCAAAAATGTAATCAAGTTCTCCTTTCCAGGTTGAAGAACACCGACTTTTCACCAAAGTTTACACAGTCCTCGTCTCGGGTACAATACAAAAGATGTTCTACATGTGTTTCCATGTTTATCGTTCGAGATAAGCTCACGCACAGATAAGCCACACCGGGTATATCAACAAATACAGTATAATAAAGTACCAGCTAGCTGCCTTTCTACTAATTATATAATAAAGGTGTACGGCTTTTTGGAATGCCACACTGAATACTTAGCTGGTAACCGTTCGGGTGCTGGTCGGTTAATCCTTAGGTAAATTAAGGTTGGTATTTGATAAACAGTCAGTAGTTAGAACAAATATGTGAATATACATTTTAAGGCCTATACCGGTGCAATATATTCCATTAGTTTTGATATACGTGAGTCAATTTGTTTGATATTTGATTAATGATACGACTTCTAAAAAAACATATCGAGCAATTGTTTCTGTGATCTATTGCGTTTCACTGTTACCACAGCATATACACTACTTACAAGCAGTACAACTCTACAAAAGGGTACTTGCAGAAAAAAATATTATGTCGTTTACGTGTTCCTTAGAGCCTAGTAAACATGACAAAATCACTTGTTTGGTTTTTTGGAATCGGCTGTGAGAGATATTCCGAAAATTATTTCAAATGCCGGAAAATGCCGCGCAAACAACCTCTGACGTCAGTGATATCGTATAGTGTTGGGATGTAAAGTATTGATATTAGACATCGATAGCCAGTGCTAACCTAACATTTTGACATTGATCATTATAACCACAAAACACAGTCACACACAAAAGTACAAAAGTCAAAAGAATAAAAGTTAGGCTAGATTTCTAATTCACTTTGTAGGGATGGGCTTGAATTAGGTTCTATCTTTGGATTCATTCATAATGGGATGCGCCGAAATAAAATGATGGCTTCGATTAGTTGCGAATCTCGGTCACAAACAGGATGAACTGTGATACCTATCAGATAAAGTGTATTCCAACGAAAATGCTAGTGGGTTAATTGCCTGTTTCAAATATCTTTTATCAATAAATTGAGTCGCATTGTTAAGGAATTCAGATCATCTCTAGTTTGCAGTTGAATCTCACTGACCTGCGCTGTAGCAGTATCGATTGTCGATATCGATAAGATATCTGTGACGTCAGCCCTTGTTTTAAGTCACGTGGAAAAATTTTAATATATCCTTATTTTATTTTGCAAATATCTTTTTTTGGCCGTCAGTGAAATCATGTTTTTTGTTTCCTTCTGCTCCTTGATATGGTTTTCTTTACGCTATATATACTCCTGAGACGATTTCACGACCTCTGGAAGTACCCTATTATAAGGTTCGCAAAACAATGCAGCCATGTATGTTTTACAAAAAATTACAAAAACTATGACTACTATTTTTTTTTGTTTATGAAGACCATTATCACAAATGAATCTTACCTGTTTTGAGAAGACAGCGATGTCTTCGTTGAAGGATTCCGAGGAGCATACATCACCTCCCGCGACTCCGGGTTCTCGTGGTGTACATGTGGCCAGTTCACATTTCTCGAAGATTAGTGCCAGCAGAGGAAACAGCGGGTGACTGGAAAACAACGAAACCATGATCAATATTTTATCTCTTACTGAGACACAAATGAAACTATTCAAGCATTCCAATCAATGACGTTACTGCCTAGTTGTGTTGTGTTTTTTTTTTTTTTTTTTTTTTTTTCCAGGAGCCGTCCGACATTGCTGTCCCCGTCAATACTTAAGCCTTAAGGCCTATTGTATTATTGCTCCTCTCTTTTACAGTATCCACTCCAGCAATCTGGATCCCTGCATAAGTTTATGCAGTTTACCTACTGGTCCTGGTGCTGAGCCGTACTCCATTGGTTCTAGCTTGGTCTTCCCAAAGAGCTGTTGTCTCTTGTGATCTAGCGCTTCGCACTCACAGAGCACATGTAGGGCTGACTCGGTTCCTCTTCCACACAATCTGCAGTTGAGGTCTCCATTGTAGAGTCCCATTTTATTCAGGTGTTCCTTCAGGCCACAATGTCCTGTGAGGAGACCCGTCGTTATTCGGAGCTGATTTCTACTCAAGGAGAGCAGTGTTTCAGCTATCTTCTTGCATGGAGCTTTAATGAATGATTTTCCATGAACACATCCTGGCAACAAGTTCCACTCATCCTTGTGCTGATGTTTCACCCATTCTCCCACCTGGTGTCTGATTGTGCTTTTAGGCACCCCCAGGGCAGGTTCTGCTCCAATGTATAGGGCAGACGAGCCTAGTCTTGCTAGCTCGTCCGCTCTTTCATTGCCTCTTATACCTGAGTGTCCAGGCACCCACTCCAAAGTTACTTTGTTGTGTTCTGCCAGTCTTCCCAGTTCCTGTAAGCATTCCCAGACTAGAGCAGATGTAACTTTGGGCGCTTCTAGTGCCCTAAGTGTAGCCTGACTGTCCGTAAGTATTGCGATCCTCTTGTTTCTATAGGATCGTTCATTATTGATCCTTGCACATTGCAGGATGGCGTACACCTCTGACTGAAATACCGAGGCGTATTTTCCTAGCGGAATGCTCTGTCTAGTTCCTCTTCCAAAGATTCCCGCTCCTGTGCCTTGCTCGGTCTTTGATCCATCTGTGTACCAGACTATTTCCCGATGCAGGTTGTTTACTTCACAGAGTTCTCGATCTCTTATTATAGTTTCGAATTTCTTGTTGAAGATGTATTTCGGAGTTATGTGGTCCTTTCTAGCATCCATTATGGTGTGCCCCACATATTCTGCGATTTGGTTGTGTCCAAGATCCTTGTAAATTCCTCTTGGTAGGGTTTGTAGTCTAGAGTAGCCCATTCTCGCCTCACCCATTATTACAATTTGCAACGGAGGGAGGTCCAGGATGGTCTCTAAGACTGCAGTGGGTGCGCTTTTCATTGCCCCTGTTATGGAAAGACAAGCAAGTCTTTGCACCTTGCTTAGTTCTGCTATAGCAGCTCGCTGTTTCATCTTTGTGTTGTGTACTCGACAAGTTTGTTAGCGATTGTGATTCATACCAAAAACATTATTCATTAGATACTTTCATATTACAATTCTTCATTGTCCTCAAGTCATTCAAAGAAATATATAGGATTCGTGTTAAAGGTCATCATCATAGTCACAATGTCTTAAGAGACATGTTGTGAACTCGTAAAATGCATTAAGTCGGAGCTAGAGTATTGCCGACACGAATATTATCAATAGTTTTGAGAACTGTAGCTCGCCATCATTCGCGATTTACTGTCAGTTCAGTGGCGCTCTTGATACTCATATCTAGCAACTGTTTCATCGTATCCACCCAGCGTGTAGGGGAACGGCCACGGCGCCGCCCACTCGGGGCGTGACCCTGAACTACAAGAATGTAAGCATTCTCATGGACACAATGGAGGATAGTCTCTTTGGATTACCGAGCTCATCCAGTATGGAAAAATTAGTTCGATGGGCGGTATAAGGAATTCTCAGCATTCCTGTTAAAGGTATGCAAAAAATATAATAAGTGACATATAAACCTGAAATTCTGTAAGAATGACTTTACTTCAATATATTTTTGTACACGAGTGTATCATCTCAAAAACATCACTTTCTCAAATTACGGACCTTATAACTTGCGCAGTTCTTTTTTTTGTCCGGTAGAATTAAATTTAAAGAGCACTATGATCTGGATAGTCAATGACTGTGTCATCAAACGTTGTTTTCAAGTGGTAATAATGCCTAGAATAACAAATTATCGTCAGTTAAGCGAGTTTGAACGGGGACGAATAGTTAGCTTAAGGGAGGCTGGACTTTCATACCGGGATATTGATGCAAGGGTACGAAGAAGTTGAGATACTGTGGTGAGATGTTGTCAGCCATGGCTTGTAGAAGGTCGAAGACAAAGAGACAGGGATACAGAACGAGTTCGTAGAACAATATCGCTTCAAGACCTAGGTTTACGGTTGTTAGCATTGCGAGATCGTTTCTCCACATCCAGGGCAATTGCAAACCAACGGTTTGCAGAAGATGGAAGGCGAATTGGGATGCGAATAGTTTATCGTCGAATAAGAACCTTCGGTATCTTATCATTCCGTCCTCACCGGGTCTACCTTTAGCCCGAGAGCAACGAAACAATCGACTTGCGTGGAGTAGAGAACGGATTGAGTGGGATCAGGAATGGCGACGAGTCCCAATTTAGTTGTAGAGAGACATGTTCAGCATACTGTTGGGATTCTGGTGTGGGGTGCCACTGCTTACGGCTCTAGGTCACCTCTAGTGCCTTTAATATTGTTTGGTAATTTATTACAGATCCCATGTCGCAGTAGATCGGACGATTTCTTACCCACATTGTATTTAGCGAAAGCCACATGAAGAACTTCTGTTTGTCTGGTTACTATAGAACATGAAAAAACCTTATTTTTGTTGACAAAGGTGTAAAAAAACTTTTGGACGCCTAACCACATCCTTACAGGATCACTTACTTACTATACTGACTATTTTATTCAATGTGTGCACTCTATACAAATTCGGCAGATAAATTATTATTATTATCAATGCAGCAACAACTTGAGCCACACAGCAGGCACTGTTTGCTTGGGTACTCCACACTTTATATTTTAAAAATTTTAAAACTCATGACGTTGCCATCCCTGTACATATTTCATCAGTTGGTAGATATTCACAAGCACAAACGGGACACTTCAATTTAAATTCAAATTTGCATCCTTATGAGACTCGCTCAGTTGGTGTGATTAGAAAACCCAGATTTCGACTGAAAAAAACTCTCCTGAACTGGGTTTCATAACCTCCTTCCAGAAGCTGTCAACGCTCTCTCACTTTATCTATTTAAAAAGCATATAAAAGCTTTTCTTCTTAGAAATGCGTTTTATTCAGTTGAAGAGTGCTATTTAGCCTTTCAGAGCTCTGAGCTGAATGTGCTGTAGCTTTGTAGGTAATTTTCTGCATATGCATATTTTATTGTATGTTTTATTATTTATTTAATTATTCTTTGTTTTTATAATATGTTGCTACACTATGACCTGTTACAATTGAAATGCTTGTCAAAATGTGATGAATTAAACTATCTATCTATGCATTTCGACCTGATGATTCCTAGAAACCGCGATACTCACAAGAATATCTGACATCGAAGTATATACCTCGATTCTACGCAAGTTTTTACTCGTAATCACCTACTACCTTTCAAAGGCATTTGAAATAAGTACAACATAATGAACAAATGGTCATAAACTTCATACAAAGCTTTGAATAGCTCCTGCAAAATAACACGTAGCCTGCGAAACTGAAAGTTATGACGGAGTGGTACCATAAAGGTAGATATCAGCGACCTTGATCTGTACGTATTACAGCCATTATGACTTTTTCGACCAAACGTAGCGACGTATAATCTGTACAGAGAATGGTGATACACTACGAGGCAGAGCATCGCATGGATCGCTTCAGTTTCAGTAAGAGAAAGAATCACCACCGATTTTGCAGAACAGAAATAGTCTTTTTTAAGCTAAGTTATCAAGTTTCATGGACTGTGTTGTTACCAAATTATTCGCACAAGTGTCAGGGTGAAATTATAAGAGGTTATTCTGGTATATATGTATAACCAGGCTCGTGCTGTAACTTCTTTAGGGGTTAGCCTTATCTTTAAAGTACTCGTTTGTTATAAATTAATTATTGAAATGTCAAAGATTTTCGTACCGAAGTGAAGCAACTAGGAAGTACTCTTCTAATGGACTTCTAGGATCCTTTTAGGCAAAATTAAAGCAAAAACGCCCACCATGTTGGACTCTGCAATGCTCCAGCTCACTCATTCGCGATTTATCAAAGAACAACAAATTGAAGCAGAATGGTAGAAATTATGGTTCAGGGCGAGAACTTGAGTCAACAACGGTGTGATAGGTAGTACACAGACTATCAAAAAAAGGACTCTTAGAAGTTAAGCCAAGAGTATAAAGCGATGAGATGAGCGTAATGAACAGAATGGAGAGTGTTTTTAAGATTTTTAAATACATATTCACACATCCAATATCTTGAAGATTTTACCTAATATTTTTGACGTACATTGTCTGTTATTACAGTAAGATTGCTTGTTATCATCTATTTGTGAATCATATGCAATTCAAACAGCAATGGTGGTAGGAGGTAAAGAAAATCGGGATCAACAGAGAATTTTGACGTTTTCCGATAATACTTTGGATCAAAATTAAACAGCTATTTGGACAGTTTTTTGTCACTATGGAGTTTTTTTAAACAGTTATCGGCACCAACCGTTTGTCTAACTTTTATTTGTTTGCCTAGCAAATATATATAGCATGCTTGGTATGAACAGTATCATTGTTATGTATAAACATTGAGGCAACCAAAAATATGACATCACTCCACATGTTAGAATATACAGGGTGAGTCCTATGTTGATACTTTTCTTAAGTGTGTATTATAGAAGACATTAAAATAACTGAGCTACCTAATCTGTTTATGTTTAGTTTTTTGCTCGGATTTTTGTCAAATCGATTAGAGATTATACTTGTCAGATAATGCAGCAGTCACCTTTTGTTCATCGTTGTTAATTTTAAGTTAGTAGTTATGAAGCAAATTTAGGATCTAGCAATTTGCAATTAACTATGATACACTAAAAGTGGCTAGTGCACTAATTGACAGGTACAATGCCTGATCGACAAGACAAAAATGCGAGCGAAAAACTGAACATAAACAGACTAGGTACGTTTTAATGCAAAAGCCCAGATTTACTTTTTTTGATTCTGTATCTCGCTTATTTTTCAGTTTTCAGAAAAAACTTATTTGAAAAAGTTGTTTATCTTAACGATTTCTAGGATATACACAGTTCATAGAAAGCATCAACTTAGGACTCACCCTGTATAGTAAAGTCATGCAGCACGTGAAAGACCTGAGCATACCACTCGCTTCACAAGAGCTTCTCTAGCCGCACATCATCCAATAAATAACGTCTGTATAGGCGTTTTTATCGACCGACAAGTCAAAAATGATCCTCAAACGGCCATGTAAATTAACCATCAATTTACTAGGCGCGAATAAATCAAATGCATAGTCTCTCTCTGATGCTGTCCAGTCAGTGGCGTCCAGTTAGACGTGGAACTAGATACACACTGTTGGAAGTAAGGTTGATGGAAGAAGAAAATAGAATCCTTACTACGCAGACATCAAAGCTATAGATTACGTACCGAAATATAGCAGAAAAAAGTAAATGTTATAAAAAACTAGAAATATTGAAAAGGAGAGTAAAACATAGAACGCCACGAAAATATGGAAGCAGTTTTTTTTAGTAATCTCGTATTAAGAGATTCATAGATATTCGTTAAGACCAAAGCTACCTTGAAGATTTGACAATTTCTGGGACCCCTAACTACATAGGAATAAATTGTATATTTTATTCAGCGAGAGATATAAGGTTAATTATTAACATTCGATCAAACATTTGCTTTGAATCAAGACATGAACCTGCGAGTAATTGAAATTCGTGTGATAGAAAAATTCCAGTCAGTTGACTCGAAAGGTAGATTAGCATATTTTATAAAAAATCGCAATTAGGCAAATATTACTAAAGAAACCCAAAAACATCAATTGAATAAGGATATATTCCTCAAGTTGGAAACAGCCTACGACTAAGGTTACAGCAAAGGAAGTGTTATTTAGGTTTTGCTGAGGTTTCCAGGTATTTCACTTTTGACGCATTTTAGTACAGAATTTCTAAGTTTCAAAAATTCGCTCCCCATAAATGCAGCAAGGCTTAAAATCGAACCAACGCTATAGGGTGCGGTTGCAGATATTGAACTGTCTTCCAAATTGAAGCTTTGCCGTTTTTATTACTTCCCATAGAACTTGGCAATGTTGTCATCGGGTATTCGACACCATACCTTTGAACCTTCTTGCGACTCAGCTGATATTTAGATTGGGACAACAGATCTGTGAAGTGTTGAATATTTCGACCACCAATTAATATTTTATGAACTTGGCGAAGGTTCAAAATCTAGCTAAAACAGTGTGGGTTTGTTCTTTCAATTTTATGATTTGTTTATTAGATAGCAGTGCTTTATAGCGCTACCTAACAATAGCATTGTCAAAAATTGATATAAGTATGGGATTAATCTTTAATTTGGAGCTAGGTGCTCATATTGAACCAGTTAAGAAACCTTTTATTAAACCCCGGTTCAATTAAGGCCATTCTAAATTTCTAACGCTCCTGAAACTGAACTTTAGTGGCTCTGTACTGAACGGAAGACTGAAGACCAAGTCCAAATGATTCAGTGCCTGCACTGCCACACAAAGGAAATATTCAAGTGTTCATCTCTTACAGTGCAAAATTTACACATTTTGCTAGCAATTATTAAAAAAAAATTATGTTTCGATACTTAACAACTTTCCTTAAAGAGAAATTAGTTCAGTTTAATTTATTTTTCTGGAAGTATTAGCCCTACTTAAAAGATCTGAGCGCAGGCTCAATTTGAGAGACCACAAGTTCAATTTAAGCACCTCTTAATTTTGTTTTTCTCTTGCTGTTAACAAACAAGCAAATGTCACTAGTGCATTGGGAATAATTGGATAAAAATTGCGGTTATTCCTCTCCATCAATATAGTTGCCAACATGTTGTCAACTTGCGTAATACGATGCATAAAATTTTTCTCGAGCCTGTTGGTGCAATGTCAAAGAAAAGTACTGTCGTTTGACGGCGACGCTACTGTTCTTGTATATATACATATCAGAACAAAACGAGACGTTATGAATGGCGTGTCTATCAAACAGCGAGCATTCATAAACGTTGCCGTTTATATTTATGACGTGCCGTCCTTAGATAATTTACGGGTCAAACGTCAAGATAGCCGCGACTAGCCAGCACTTGTTTGTGTACGATGCTCTGTTGTTTTGATGGACCTGCCATGCCGGCTGGATGGACAGATGGCGATCGAGTCAAAGGTCACTTGATTCCGGAGATCCGGCATTCAATCACCAAAATTAAACGTATTCCAGAGAGTTTTTATAGCCGAAAACTATATCAGGTGCGAATACGAACCAAACTCAGGTTACTGACTACACAAAAATTAGATGGGGTATAAAGTTTTTAGCAGACGAGGCTCTCTGTCACCCACTACGTCAGTTTTGCGAATTATCTTCTTCAGAACGGCTGAGTGGAGCAGTGAAGAGAGTTTTTGGATCAAATAGGTATGTATTTAGACAGCATCATACTCGAACTTTCTTCCATATATGAGCTAAAAAACTCCAACTTAAGTTCTGCTGTATCATTCAGGACAAAAACAAACCTTTTGACGAAGGCGATGGTCGTGTTGAGTGTAACTTCCTCAAGCCTCATTTTCACGGTAATAGTTACTATCATGAAAGTACTTTCAGCGCGATCGTCGTGTCATGAAAGTCAAATGTCTACACGTTGAAAGGGTACTGTGATAGTAGCAGGCACAGAACACAGAACTACACTAACCACAGAGTAAGACTAGTAAGAAATAGCAATATGGCGGGGGGTATGGTATGAACACCTTCGAGTGTGAGTGTGCCTTGGTGTGTCTCGTCAGTGCAGGAGTGCTTTCCTCTCTGCCTAATCTGAGATGGTTCAATTTCAATTCGTGCGGTCCGGTGGACTTTTGCTCTTAGTTACGGTCGTGTCGGTCGATCGGTCTGTCAGGTCTGGTTGCGCAGAGACCAGACCCAAAGTCAGGGAGAAGTAAGGGAAGAAAAGGAAAGGAAGGAAGGAGAAGAGCAAAGAGCAGGAAGTTCGTCTGAGATGGTTTTCTTGGCAGTAGTTTTCGCAATGCCCGTAATGGTTCTTGTCCTATAAACACAGATTTGGTTTCTGCTCCTGCGAGTGTGTCAGCCAATATACTGCCTTCCACTTCGCTATGACGTGGAATCTAAACCAAAGCTACTTTGTTTTAAGTTCATTGAGGTGATGTATGCAGTTCTATATGAGTCTTGAGTTCAACATGTTTTGGAGCTCCCTGCTTTTGGGTAGCCTGCCTGGCTATCTGAAAAGGTTTTTATAGGTTTGTTTGTTCAGCTCCCTAACTCCAAATTCCGTAGGTATTATATCTGCTTGGAAGATTATGTTATACCTCCTAAGGTTTACTGAAATTTAAACTCGGATTAGTACCAGCTACTCCCGCTCCTAGCCCCCAATTCTGACTTGGAGCCCTCCGTGAATAGCGCAAGATCGGAGGGTAATATGAAACTGTCACTCCTCTTTCATTCCTTCCTGGGAAAATGACGTTGTAGGATCTTTCCGTGTGTACAGGAATATGGTGGTATCTCATTTCAGTCATACATAATACCATGATAGCGGTCTGTAGGCGACCATTCTGGCACCTCTCTTTGCCCCAATGTGTAGAGGGGTTAAGTTTATAGTGAGTTAACTGGACTTTCTGTACAAAACTTGATAGCGCTGGCAAAAATCTGAGAATATACAAAAACATAGTAGGTGGTCTTCGTATGCGATCAATTACGGTATAAAAGTGAGACGTAATAAACCTTGCTGTAACTGATGCACTCAAATCTAAATTTTTCGCTCTTTAGCATTTTGTGAGGGGAGAAGCCTGAAGAGCCACACGTGGTACATAAAAATCTTTATCTGGCAGTAAGAATCAAGGAATCTCGATTTATGTCCTAATGCTCAATAAAAAGGTTATAAAAAGCCTTCACGATGCTAACTCATACTTTACTGCTCTGTTCCACCATCTTTATATTCTTTTTATTATCACTATATGCGTGCGACCATATAAAAGAGAAGTAAGTCTTAAGAGGATGCTCGAATAGAGAAACTGGAGAGAAACTATAAAAATTTGATCTTTTTCAATCTCCAAGCTCCATATTGACTTGCTTAAGTTTGATGTATTTATGATAATTTTAAAGGGAATGGGAACAGAACTGATGTTTATTTTCGGCAGTAACAATCTTATTTTACACTTTTCTTGTGACTAGGTTTGACAGAAACCCAGGTCAATAAATTTATGACATAATTAAGCAGTTATTTTATCTACATGTACCCAAATTATAGTATTATGGTTTGAAGAAGTGTTGGTAAAGAACATTTTCTCTGAAGTCTAGAATAGGACGATAAACGGGTAAACTAGGATATTGATAAGAACAACGTACCTTTTATATAGACACTATTTGGTTCAGAGTCGGAAAAAGCAACGGAATCATGAAAACTTTAGAGTAAAAAGAGTCTGTTTTTTCAACGTTTTATGACGTCTACAAAGAATCTATATCTTTTTTAACTATCAAATTTCAATTTATTTTCAAAATTATGTTAACAGTACATCAAGTATAACAAGGATAGATGTTAAATTAATCTATAAATTTTTACAGTTTGCACCTAAGTGACTGAACACCTGTATGTGCAGCTGTCGACTGCGTCTCATATCTGATGATAAAAAAAACTTCCATGCCATTTCCAAAGTACCCAAAATCTATACTTCGTATCATTAATTTATTGTAGCTATTTATCCAAACCCTATCTGAACAGAACTTTATTCAGCTTGAAACAGTTGTGGACTCAGAGCCTCCAGCTCATATAAACATAATAGATGGAGAGCATTGTTTTTATCCCAAATTAGCAGTCCTTTTGAGTGCGGAACTAATACAATTTTTACAGGGCTTAGATTAATTGATTATCAGTGACTCGTTTTCATATAACGGATTTTTTACATATAGTCAGTTTATTTTAATTAGGAGCTAATTTGGAGACTCCAGACTACCAAACATTTTCGATATGAGTATAGATACTTCCCGTGCTTAGCTATGTCCAAGAAGTACGAAAAGTGTTTACTCCCCAGGACTGGGTAGTAAATTTTTTATAAGGTATTGGAAATATTCCAGGAATTAGAATCAAACTTGATCCTGATCCCATATATGATAGAATCAGTATACTGGATTTGTTTTGTCAGAAATCAGTACATTATTGTGGAGTAGAACTAATGTTTAATGCCGGTTATAAATCACTTATAGTATCACCTGCCAAATTTGTTTTACGAAAACAGGAGACACATAATTATATCCTAACTATATCCAAACTTATATTGTGGCTATACTACAAGCTATGGCTTAATGCAAATGAAGAGTCGCCATCTGCCTATAACAATAAATCATGACCCGTCTCAACTTGGTTTTGACCTCAACGAGAGCAAATAAATCAAAAAAACGATGTTTGCTTTTCACTTACGCCGCCATAAACGTCATCGATTATAAAAACAAAGACAAAAAATATCTTATTAATGGGGCAATATTGTTATGTTTATCTTTGCTTTCGAGATTTAAATAAACAAATGGTAATTACGATTATATACAGAAGAATTGTACTCGCTGAGGTCATTGGTGTGCAAGTCTTTGTGGAATTGCGATTTGCTTCCCGAGTATTACAGTAGTTTTGACCGAACATAGAACGCTTTAACTTTGCCGCGAAAACGGTTTTGACGGCTTCGAATCCATCGAACCAGCCAGCGTTCGTATCCGCTGAGTAAGAGGTGGTGCAGACACCTTAAAGTTTGTTAATATTACGCAGAGGCGTAGCGAGGAGAGCTTAAAAGGCGTGACATTAGAGTTGGTATTTTTGTGAAATTAATCCAGAACAGTCGACAGTTTTGATTATCGTTTACGCAGTAATAGTACTGATTAAGCTATGAATATTGGTCAAAAATAATTGTTATTCTTCATTACACAGAGTATTAATAAATACAGTTACACAATCTAAAAAAACTCGCTTTAGTGATAAAGTTAATTGAACAATTAAAAATAAATATAGTCTAAAAAACTGAAAACACGCTTTTAGAGAACCTGGGACTAAAAGTAAAAAATAGTTTTTAAAACAAGCTTAAAACAATGAACCGAAAATACTAGTATGGTTGTATAATTTAACAAAATATATAGTTATATAGATATCAATGATTTTTGACCATGTCCGAATACGCTAGTAGACAAATCAAACAATAAATGTAAAAATGCATCTGAGGTTCAAAACATTTCATATATCCTGAGATAAGGTGTCAGCAACATCTGTAGGTTTTATCAAAATGTATACAACTTAACCTAACCTAACCTAACCTAACCTAAGGCATATAGTGATGTAATGAAACAGTTTTTGGATTTTTGGAGTGTTATGAAAATGAACCGGCATATGTGATGCATCGGAATGATGTTTATGATGCTTGGAAATGCATAGAAGTCATGAAGGGTCATAAATACATAGTCACTGATTTGAAAAAGAAAACGAATTCATTGGTGGTACCTTTTAGAACCAGTTTGAATACAGTGAAACAAACTACTTGTACCAAAGCTGAATATTCGTTATTCCCAAAGAGACTTGGTTTTCAAGGTACTTCACTTGACTTGATATCAAGTCAAGGTCAAGTCAAGTATTTGTTTTAGAAGTTCAAGTCAAGTAGTTACACATCAAGCTACTTGAAAATCAAGTTTTTCAAGCTAACTACTTGATTTTTCTTGAAAAAATAAGTCTTTTTCGATATTAATCTGATTAACTGCCAAAACGCAATAACAGTAAAAATCTATGTAGGTATATAAAGATGTAATCTTTTTTTTAAAAAAATATCCAAAAACGAAAACTCCAACAAACTTACATAATTCGGACAATAATACATAGAAAAACAACGAGCTCAAATGGGGGTGGGTTGGCTCAGTGGTTAGAGTCGAGGGCTCGTGACCGGAAGATCCCGGGTTCGATTCTCGTTTGAGGCGGAAATTTATTTCTGGTGTTTTCAATAAAAAATAAATATCCATAAAAAAGCTCAGCGAAGAATCTCCACCTGAGCCTTCACTCTTGGCTTCTAATTAACAGTGCTGTTCCTAGTGTGGAGCCGGGAAACAGTAACAAAGCCTATACAGAACACAAGGCTAATGACCAGAGCAATAGATCCGATGACACAAAAGTAAAAAAAAGTAATATCCTCATTTGCCATCCATGATTTGGGACACATAAGACTTCTAACGGAGTTATGACCTAATCGATTTCTTGTTTTGGTAAGAGTTAAGGCAGCTCTAGAGAACTGCCTTTCAACTGGAGCTGAAGAAGCTAGCTGGCCAATGCGGCGAGGTTTGAAAAAATACATTCGTGTCTTTTCCACAATTCTAAAATATCTTCAGTATCTACTCTCCCATGCCGCTTGAGTACTATTTATAATCTGTTCGTCGGTTTCATCTCGATCAGGTTTATTGTTGTCAAGTTCCATAGCTCACGAATCTAGTCTATCGAGCAACATATTAATGCAAAAATTATGGACATACTCTTAAAAACATTAAGGTACTGGCAAATTCGTTCAATTAACGACCATTCTGTGTCGGTTGCCTTTAAAGTTTTAAAGTCATCGGGTGCCTGCTTGCTGTCGTAACCTCGGTGATTCCCCTATTTTAACGCTTCGATTCGTATTTTACAGATCGATATCAAGTAATATCAAGTAGTTTGATTTTACTTGATATCAAGTCAAGTAGTTCAGATCGAAAATCAAGTCAAGTCAAATATCAAATTTTCAAAAGCTTGAGCTTTCAAGTCAAGTACCTATTTAAGAAAAAAATCAAGCTACTTGGCTTGATGAATCCCTAGATATACATGCTTGCCACTTGTGATTAATCCACCCACACCTGCCAAGTAACTCAACCACTTGCCACTCGGCGAGCAGTCGCTTAGTATCCGTCAAATACCGCATGTGCGGCACCGCCTTAATATGAATTTGTAACAAATTCAATCAAAGCAAAAAACAAAAGAGTTAGACGAACCGCATTTATATGTAAACACTCCACACACTCCTTCATTTGCAGTATCATTTATCAACAAGGAAAAAAGCTACAATTATCCGAACTTTATGTGCACGAACTGTACCATTAAGATAATTTTTATGCTTTTATTAGTTTGTAAACATGCAATTTAGTGACCTTTTATTAAAATTTTAAAAGCATATTTAACTTCAACTGACATATTCAATTGGAGTTATGATTTAATGCGCTATTCAGCTTTTGGTTGTTTTTCTGTTGGTTGCAATCTGGTTGAACAAACTAATTGTTCCAATCACGCGTATCAACGATTGTGTCATTTCCATTTTTCTTATATCATCGGTATTTTTAGCGCAAGTTTGATTTAAGCAGAAGCTAAACGATGAATAATTTCGCAATGCTGTTTGTGCTCTTGGTATAGATTTGGTTGATGTCGTTACTTAACTTTTTTTGTTATGTGCCTCGAATGAGGTTTTTCAAAAAGTTATTTGGATATTTTCTGATTTCTCCCAGTTATTTGTGTGTGACTTAGAATCGATCTGCCAGGCTCTAAAATCGATATACGTATGTATAGGGATTCATGATCATCTTAAAGCAAAAGTCAAGAAAGAAAGTTGTTCGGAAATGCCAAAGTTCCTTCTTAAGCAGAGGCAGCAAACTGACTCACTAGTAACCTGCTGTGTGGCATTTCGTGAGATTTTATAATACGAAATGCAATCAGATAAATCTAGAAAAAAGGAGCGTTACAGTAAAAGATGGAGTTGCCGTTAATTGACTCAGTACTTCCAAAAAAAAACCGAGATACCATTTTATTCTTTTTCCATTGATGCACCATTCCTTTGCAATCAAATCATCGTCCGCCCGCAAAAAACATCATATACAAAAACTCTTGTAAATAGTTTCCTTCCGTATGAACTAGGACGACATAGTTTTTATTCAACAAGCTACAACTGGACGAAACAAAATGATCTGAAACCCCCAGATCGCCTAAAAACGAAGTTTGAGCTGTTTTTTTTATGTTTTTAGTTCTTTAATTATTGATGCGCCGCCACTGACACGATTTATAAAAACCAAATGCGTTTTCTATCCTCTACGGTAGCAATACTGTGTCGATATTTTATCAAAATCAGTTCAAGGTTACACAATACAATACGCCATGGTAATAATACTATGGCAAAATGTAATACCAATTCAAATTGAAAATTAATTCTATAATGTGCACGTTACAAAATACAGGACGACCTAAAGCATTCTCGTATGTATGTACACATCAGAAAATTCAGAAAATTCCCTTGGTCTCAGTAACAGGCAAGGCAATGTTCGGGTTGACCTAAAAAAGTGTATTACGCCGCTAGGTGCCCTTTCACAGGACATTGGACAGCTTACTATGAATACAACAAATTTTTCGGATTTATAATCCCCCCCTAACTGCCCCAAATTCTCCAGCCAAAAAAAGTAGAAAATGATCGGGAACGTCTAAAACGCCTAAAAATGAAATTTGAGGATATTTAAATTTTTTTGTTTTTTGCTAATTACTCCGCCGCCAATGCACACTGATTTTCAAAATTATAGCAGCATTGCTTACTACCACTGCATAGATTGTGATTAAATTTGGGTAGCGATATGTTGTGTGGTCGTAGTAGGGAATGCTGCTATAATTTTGAACATCGGTGCATGGGCGGCGCGGCGGAGTAATCAGCAAAAACAAAAAAAAATCAAATATTCCTCAAAAAACTAAAACTGAAAAATGTGTTGTACTTTAACAGGCTGCCAATCGAGCGATGACTGGGTTGCAAGGGGATCTCAGATTATAGCTCCATGCCATAGTCTGAGATAAACTGGTACCACCGTAATTTGTGGGAAATACTGAGTCAATCAATTTGACTTCATTTTTATTCTGTCCCTTACCCCTTAAACGCGTCTCCGTGTATGGTGATGAAAATGACACAAAGCCTGAGCTACGACTGACCTGCTGTATTTCAGTTATACAACAAAAAGTATTTTCGTATCACTTAACCGGCAGGTTTCTAGATCCTGCCCGATGTAAGCTTCTCTTTCAATATTTGTGCTGTATGGACGGTGTTTACACAAAGGTGCCATGTAATTACTGGCATACGCGTTTATCTCCTTGCACACAAGTTTACCGAGTTTACTCTTTTAAATGCAACGACTAAACGTGCCATAAAAATACGGGTCGTCAGCTGCTGCCTGAGATGCACAGACAGCTTGCCTTACTTTATTTGGGTAACATGTGCTACCGCATTTAAGCTTACGCTTCTTACGAATACCACGCGTTATGACCACTCGCCAAGCCGATTTTATCAAATTTAAAATAAACATTAACTTCTAATTATCTATAACGAATATCTGGAACAGTCCGGTTGTGACCCTTTTGCCGATAAAACAACTCAACTGGGCAACAAACTGCTAGAATCCCTTGGAGGAACACGATAGAGAGTCTAGGCATGAAGCACAGTAGTAGGGAAGCTTGGAGCCTCATCAAAAAACTTTCAGACGAACCAGCAGGCCCTGAAGACATGGTTACTGTAACTGCAAACCAAATTGCCCACCAACTTCTCTTAGTACGGAATTATTGAGCTGGTTATGAAAACTGTCAATTTTTCAAAGCATACCTGATAAATCTGCTTGACAATTATGCATCGCACCGACAAAATTGTTTCCTCAGCACACCTGACTTTATTATTTCGATGATTCAGGGTGTTGACTTCATCAAATACTATCATGACATTATAATTAGTTGCTCGTTAAACAAAAAACAAAGTCGATAGTACTTTCTCAAAATAAATAAATTTCAGTACACAAATAGAAGCTATATTTTAAATTTACCGAACAATCGAAGTATCTCGAAAACTGATGGACGTAGGTACAACAAGTGCTATAGAAAGATGAAAGAGCATATTAAAAGCAATTCTTTGGTATAATAAAATATTGGGGGTTACATATAAGAAAAAAGAAAATCTGGATTTTGCATTCTACGTCACCCTGTATACGATTATGCGTTGCAGGCTTTTTTATAGCCGATTTTAAAACTAGAGGTTATTTCTAATCTTTCCATGTAAAAAAAAATAGTTTTGATTGATTACTTTTTGATATACAGTACGTTCGTTTGACAGCGATTTGGATATAAAAATGGTCATAACTTTTGAAATACCCTGTATAATGTTATAATACCTCATATTTTTGGGAGATAAATTATCAGTAGAATCTAAAAATGGGATAATATATAGGGCGTCACATTTAAAAAAATATATGTTTGCATCACCACGTAGTTATGGATCACCCTGTATAAAGCAAAATATTTTCTTGAGCCAGTAGCATATCCGTGCTTACTACTTTTATGTACTTTTTTCGCTATCTTCTATACAGTAGTAGAGTTATCGACCGAGCCGGTACTAAAAACTCACCCTGTATGTGTTTTTTTCTTCCTCTAATATTACTAATTAACTAATACTAATATAAACAAAAATAAGAAACAATAAAAATAAAATAAAATAAAAAAAATATCTATATATATATAAAACTAACCGATTAATTCAAGTGTAGCTCAGACACTTAAGACTAAAAATCCAGTTGCCAAAATTAACAGGCCTGTTGGAAAACACTACCAGATGTGTAAAAACTGCTAAAGCCGATATAGGCTACAGTTAGCCATTAACAAAGGTAATTTATTGATGACCCTGCTTCCTACATTTAATGATCGATTCAGGTGTTAGAAGTAAATTAGGTACTTATTAAGGTAATTATGGGTGTACGAACATTTTATCTTAAGGAAAAGTGGTTAAATTAGAACTTATATACGCAATTAAGTTGTACTGTTGGTTTTCAGTTTAAAAATAAGCAATGAAATATTGCATTCATATAGTGTTTGCAAAACTATACAATAACTCTTTTTAAGGTATTGGAGAAATAGATTTTAAATAAGTAGTGGGTCTCGTGTGCTGTCAATGACACTATCGGCACAACTGCAGTTGCTATTGCTACTATAAGTTTTCGATACTTCAGAAGAATTATTAGTACAGGGACCTTGAAACGTCAGAGAAACTCTTATAATTACAACACTCGTACTGTCAAGTGTCAACTAAACATGATCGGGGTGTTGACCTTTGTGGCATTCACAACGTTAAGAGCAACATCGAAAACATGGCAAATGAAATGGGTTAAAAGTAAATAAAAGAATCAGAGTACCTTTGCTCGAGTAATTTAATATTTACCTAAAATCCGACACTCAGCTACAAGTTTTCGAGGTGACAAAATCATTAATGACTGTAAGGAACATAACCAGTGTATGTAGCACCCATAAAAAATTTGTAGCTGCTTCCAGAAATGAAAATGACCCCTAATAGACTCGAAATGGAATGCTGACATTCAGTTCTCATAACTACATTACCGCCACTAGATCCGATTTTGATATGTACATAGCTTATTTCTAATTTCCCTAGCCCCAGCATACTTTGAGACACTATCAATACTTGATCAATACTTTCTGAGACATATACATATATGGGCCAGAAACTACCAGAAGGATTAAATGTAAGTTGATAGGAATCGGTGACAAGGTATTTGTGATGAAAACTGTTTCCCCATTAGATTGATTTTCCCGTCTATCGACATTGGAAGTAAAACCTGGCAATTATAAAATATCCACAGCATATCCGATAAAAAAGCTGTATGCGATAGATTTATTATTTTTGCAACGAAGATAAAAATTTTGTTTAAAACACACCGGTAGTTCAAGCTGAAATATGAAATGAAAATATTTATCTTGCGCTTTGCTTTATCAATAAATGCACTATATTATTTTATTTGTTCGCTGTATAATTTATGACATGGAGCTTTTGCAAATAAAATCCATTTCACTACTGCAGCTTGCAATCACAATATACCTAGTAGCATCAACAGCTAGCAGACCACTCCTGCTACACTGACCTGATTCACATGTGTGCTGGGTGGTCATCGTAAATTGAACAGTAAGGCGATGCCACAAAATTTATTTTAGATATCAAAATTAAAAATTATATGCTGTCTCGAATTAAAATGTTCCAATAATGTACTCAATTTCACTACAAAATTCCTTCTTTTACGTCTTGTATTATTTTGTTCATAAAGAAAACGGCAAATAATTTATAACACTAAATATCCCGTTTATCTAGTTCATAAAACTTATAACTACAACTGGCAACATCATATTTTTTCCCCACATTAAAGACGATGCGGCATCGTGATTGGATAGTCTCCGCAGACAATATTTAATGTCCCTGTTTTACTTATTTTCTCTATCCTCTTTTAGACCTTTTTAGACTCGACATGGTAATGACGATCGCTACTTGAGAGAACCAGCCCCAACTAATTTAAACTCCCACACTTCCCAGTCCAAAGTCTAAGGTAAAAAAATGGAAAGTACCAATGACTACTTTGGTAGAATTGAAATCCTAGTTTTTATGTTTTATTTGTTTAAAAAATTCAAATTTTGAATACAGAAATAAATATGTATCTAAGGAGTGGGTGTTAATCACAGGGCCGACAGGTGTGCCAAAGGAAGGCGCAGAACTCCCTCTCATCGGGCCAGAACCCGCATTTGGCATATCATACAACATGGTATGGGAAGCTGTCACCAGTTGAGTGTCAAATGAGTACCAGAAGCGCTGGGAGTGGTGGCGAATGTTCAGTCCTAGAGCACGCTGAGAGTCAGAGGGTCCCCTCGTGTTCTAATACCGCAGACGCTCTCAGATTGAGCAGGAAGGAACTAGGAAAGAAGGTTGGATTTATAACTGGCCATTGGACGTTCTGTGCACACCTGGAGTGCGATGAGGCAGAGAAAAAGCTAAGCATGTCATCTTCGACTGTCCTGCCTTGAGTGAAAGCAGGAACTCCTATCAGAATGTAGGCCAATGCGTATCAAAGCTCGCAAAGAACTTAGGATGGGACTCTGTTTGATCTCTTTGACTGAGGGTGCACAATAAGCCTTAAGGCTGAGCAGTAATTATTAGGACAACTGAACCCCAACCCCCCCCCCCCCCCCCACTACAAAAAAAAAGAAACTCTCACAGCAACTGCTGTGGAATAGCATATGAATATTTGAAAATAAATCTATCTTTACGAATTATACCCTATCTACGTTGAGTAAGTATTGTAAAAAGAATATTTGACTGAGAGCCAAAAAAATGTTTCTTGGACTAAAACCTTCCATTTCTAAGGACGTACTGTAAGTACAATCTTTAAATTAATTGAAGAGGGTATTGTGGAGACTTTTAAGAACAGTTCGACCAGGCAGAGAATGCGAGAGACGGATGAGGCGGAAAGGGAGGGGGGGCAAAGTCGGGCAAGCGACAAAGCCTCCAGCCTCCAGACTCCAGCCATTCTGGTGACGACAGCCTACGGCGTTGCCGGAAGTAACAGATTATCTCAAATACTTAACCATTTTCCTGTTCTGAAATATTTATACTGTTGTGCTTTAATAACTATATATTTTAATTGAAAATGTTGCAGTACATGTATTATACAGCAGTACATGTTATGAAAGTACGTGATGTTGAGTATTTTTATCATCGTTCAGTAACATTATAGGAAAATACTGAAAATAGCAGATCGTGAACATCTGACAGCAGCCCTACTTTTCTCCGCATTCTTTTACTTCGCATTCTTTCCCTTGCCAAACAATACATCCGTCTGAGCCAAAATAATAATTCTTGTGGGGCAATACCTTTTATCTAGTTTGTCTGTCTGTATGTTACAACGAATGTTACATTTCTATATACAGTAATAAAATAAAACTTGTTGCATAAAACATAAGATGGCTACACTCTTCACAACAGCTTTACCTTTGCTTTTACACTCAATGCATGTATTTCATTTGAAATTCTTACGTACATTTTCAATTAACACGAGATACCACACCGATCTACCAATAAAGTACAATCTTAAAACAGGTCAGCCAATAAGATATACCTGCGCTGTACCCATGACAGTTATTTCTCTTCATTCGAGCAGGCGTTCTCACAAAAGATGTTGAAGGTGAAAGGTTAAATCTGCGGGGCTATCCGTTGGAGGTCTCAGTATCGCAAGACACTCGAAGTTTTACTATCTAAAGCTATATTTGCGTGGGCGTTTTCAAGGTTGTTATATTATGTTTTATTCACGACATAGGAGAAGGAGTATATGGTGTGCCAATTTTCAAGATCGCTTTCTGGACCTCTCTGTGATAGACGCAGCCAATCTGTTATCAGCAACAATATGAAAATGCTCTTATGGAAGTAGAAGTACACTGAGTAAGATATCTTCAATTGCAGGCTTTTATAAATAGAAGGATTCAAATACTTAATTTGTGAAGGTACTTGAAATAAGTATGGGATTTACTGTTACTTCTTGGGCATTTTATATCTTAGTCAAGGCATAATACCAATCTTTGATCTGGTTTTGAGCCAATTTTGGTGTAAACGATGCGAGTTAGAAATGCGCCTTTACCTTGGTAAGTCATTATAATAAATTCATAGATAAAACTGACCTTACACTTTTTTTGAATAAATGTACTTCAGGATTGGAACAAAAACTTATGAAATAAAATTATATTTTGGGTAACTAAACCATCAGCAGAAGAAAAAACACCAAGCCCGCTGATCTGACCGTACATAGAAGTTGTCTCAGATTTCAGATAGAAAAGTAACATACGATACATAGAAGTTGTCTCAGATTTCAGATAGAAAAGTAACATACGATTTGGACAATGCAAACAAAGTGTGAGAGGTTAATTTTTAAAGACTCTCTCTGGGTAAGGGATTATTACGTTTATTGGTCAGGGAAAACGAATAGCAACGAATTATATAAAATGGCCAACCTAATAAGTAATTTTAATTTTAAAGTATAACCCGACAATTAACAAAAAACTTCGTATGAAATATAATCCTACCAACAAAATCCCAAACTTTACATGGTTCCTTGACTTTGGTTCCAGCTATCAAAGAAGACTGGATCTATACTAAGTATCTAGCAAGCTGTATGATAGGAGACAAAGATACTGGTGAATAATACCAAAAGGTATTCAACCCATAGCTGCAGACTATCAGTAGTAATATACCTAAAACAATGAAACTAGACGAGATAATTTTATGGAAATCGAAAGCACATTCCTAAAAGCTTGAGACATTTTTCAAAAAATTATGAGATACATTTGTCAATGACCGAGGGATATTTGGCGGAAAATGTTTTGAAGTTCTCAAACCAATTGTGTATTCATAGCGACCGATAATTTTATTAATAACTTTGCAGTTATCAGTGTAATTTGGATTTCATGGATAAAAATCGATGATATCTTACAAAGTGAGGAAATTTTGATGGTTGTTAGAAGTGTCAAAAAATGTTCAAGTAAATAATCTTCTGTGTACTTGTTTAATATTGGATATGTTGTGGTATTAATTTCTAAATATTCTCCTTACGCACATTAGTGAATAAAACAAACAATTTCATTGATAAGAAACAAAGTTCAATAAGGTTGTATCACAGATGTTGGGTTCGGGAAAACTATTTTTGAATTTAGAAAATTGATCAGAAAACGCCATACACTGGTCGATTTTGAGGAGGTGAACAATGTGCTTGCTCTTTTACAGTTTCCATTACAATATAATTGAAGTATATCTTTCAGTTTAACGTCCTTCGTGAGTATGGTTATAAACAGGTAGTTATAGGTACTTATGAGGTTACGAGTTCAAGAACTGCTTATTATGTCTATGACGTACTACAAGTGTTACAGTTATGTGAATTATTCATATAACTTGTTAGTTTAGACAAAATATAGGTTAGACAAATAACAATATCTTCAACGTTCCATATGACTCAGAAACTCTAACGATCGTAAGATGTCCGAAGGTATCTCGGGATTGTAAAGAAATTTTAGGTTAGTCGTCAGATGAAGTATTGATACTTAATTTTCATAACATTAACGGTTTAACTAAACGTAATACTCCGTCTTGCCAATAAAGTGCTACCAAACATAATATATGTATCAGGAAGCCAAAAGAATTAGGTCAGGTCGAAAAAAAAATTAAGTCACTATTTCTGAAAAAACGTTTTATTGTGTGGAAAAAAAATCACTCGACGCTTTTTTGCGCTGTTTGTGAAATATTATTGTCCCGTATTTATTTTATTGGTTCTCACATTAAGCAGTCACAAGCAGAGTACTGAGTACGCTTATCACGTATCCTTAATGACGGTTTATTATCTATTACTCATATCTTATTAATAAAGTTTATTACATACTTTCGGATCGACTAAAGCGTGTTGCGGTACACTCAACTTATCTACGATATTTTATGATCGCAACATGCGGGCCTACAGCAATGTAAATTTCATCCTAAGAGCTGTTTGGTATGCACTAAAAATTCGATAATCGCGATGAAAATTTCTAAGCTGATGAGTTCATGAAGGAGTGGTCTTTTCTAATTTGTTTATAAACTACTTCAAAGCAAGGCCAAGTCGAAAAAATAATACGTGATCGTTGGTAAGGAAAATATTGAATCATACTTTATTAGACATCATGTTGGGCTGTTTAGAAAAATATTTAAATAGCAGAAATGGAAGCTTCTACGGGTGCATGTTTTGGCCACCAAATGCACTACTGGTTCTAATTTTGGATTCATCAGCAGTGAAGATGTATCACTAGACGCCCCATAATCGTCAACATATTCAGGGTAAATAAGAAAGAAGTTACCTGGGGTAACTGTCAACCAATATATGTCATTCATTCCAAATTATTGTTTGCCAAACATTATGTACCTTTATAAAGGTTTCAGAGGTAGCTCAAGCATTAGTAGAGAGTTTATATTTTAACAGATGTGATTTTATTTGCGGACCGTTGAAGCGTGATGAATCAAAGAGACAAAACACAATAAGTTTCATATTTACGTTAAGCTAACGTCATTCTAAGAAGTTAAATAGATGTTATCCCAAGACGTTATAATATCGTCATTTTAAAAAATTCAAATAAATTCGCTTCAAACAGTCAAAACATCAAAATAACAATATAACCGAAGATCTCTATAACGTCACTTAGATGCAAAGTACTCATTCATATACTACTTTACTCCGTACATTTGCAGCTTCAAGTGCAAGTCTGGAGAACGCCATAATCCCAAGTTATTCCTACACGTTATATAAAGTATTAACTAATATATGACGTCTTTTTTTCATTTCACTTATGTTTAAAAGGAAAACTAACAATACCGTTACGAGTGAACGTTTTCACAACATCATTTTGCAGTGAAAAAATCTATGATCATTGCTTCTTGTGGTACCTAATGAATCTGTTATGAGGTATTCATATTCATAAGGCTACAACATCGATATTATACAGCATTAAAATAACGTTATCCCAAAACCGCCAGATTTTCGTATTTTTGCGTTGGAAAGATGTCGTTTTAAAAGGTTAAATCAACATTATATTTCCGTCCATATTTTGCAACCAAACAAGTACTCACCCAATTATGGCGTTTTTATCGCGTTCACTAGCTATTCAAATGGAGTTTCTAGGCATTTTTATTAAATGTCGTTTTCTGTACTACTAAGACGTTATTTTATTGTGTTGCAATTTTGTTAAAGTCCCGTCATTGCGAAACGTTTGAATAACGTTTCATCTGAACGTCAATGTAATATCGTTTTGCAACGAAACTCATATATGCCATATTTATAGCATTCCATTGCTATTTGAAAGGAACACGTTGTTATAAAACGTCTTTTAAACGATATATGAAAACGTTATCCCAAAAGGTCGCAATAGTTAATCCAAAAAGTTATAGCAACGGCATTTTGAAACTTATAAGTAACGTCTCGCGTTAAAGCATCGTGCACGGGGGAAAAAGGTACTCGCGCATTGATGACGTCCTTGTGTCACTTGCCGACGTGAAGTCTTTTTTCGTTTAATTTATATTTAACGTTAGCAATACCGTTTCGAATGAACGTTTTTATAACTTCATTTTGCAGTGAAAAAATCTAGTGCTACTTGAGTTTTGATTCTGTTATGAATTAGTCATATTAAAAAGGTTATAACATCGATATTATAAAACTTTGAAACAACGTTACCCCAAAGCACTTAATTATCATATTTCTTAGCTTTGGAAAGATGTCGTTTTAAAAGGCTAAATCATCATTATATGTCCGTCGATATAAAGCTGATTTTGCAACCAAACAAGTATATTTTAAGAGGGTTTTATCAAACGTAGTTTTCGAAACACTACTAAGACGTTATTTTAAACTGTTACAATATTTTTAATTGTGAAACGTTACAATAACTTTGCATTTGAACGTCATTGTAAGGTAGTTTTGCAATCAAAAAGCCATCTTGTTCGATTTTCGTTGCTATTTGAGAGGTGTGCTTGAATACGTTGTTTTAAAACGTCTTTTAAACGATATAAAAACGTTATGCTAAAACATTAGTTATTCCAAAAAATTAAAGTAAAGTCATTTTAAAACGTTTAAGTAACGTCTTTTGGAAACGTTAAAACATCGTTTCGCTTGAAGGTCTATTTAACGTAATTTTTTGACGGAAAAAGTACTCACCCATAGATGGCGTCCTTGTCTCGTTTGCCGACGTCAGGTACGGCGCCGCCGGCGGCGCCCATCACGTGATTGGCTGCCGCTGCGGCCGCCGCAGCCGCCGCCGCGTTGACGTGGTTCGAGTGGTAGGGGTGCATGGCGTGGTTGAGGTGGGGGGAGTGGTGCAATCCCGGAAGGCCGGTGGGCGCCCGATGGGCGACGTGGGGCGGGTCGTAGATGCCGCCCGCTCCGGCGCCGCTGTCCATGTAGCCCGGGTGGATGCCATCGTCGTACTGCAACAGATGTAACACAACCAAGCTTAGTGCAAGATGGATAAGGAATGGTGTAAGTGATACAAAGAGCTCCATTTCATAAGATGGTTGATAGATGTATCTACGACAGATTTAGTGAGGGTCGTAGTCATAGTCGAGACTTACGGGTCCCTTAAGTAGGGTTTTGTATTTCAAAAACCTCACTCGAGGGTCCCTTACATAAGGCTCACTTGAGTAATACCCAAGTAAAGAAATGTCAACATGACAAAAAATTCTGATTTGAATATTATGCCACGTTATTCAAAAGCTCTGAACTAACGTCATGCTAGAGGTAACAACAACTACTAACACTGAAAATTTAATGTCTCTGTTTTATTAACGAGAAAGCTGATATCACTGATAACCAATTTGTGACAACTTAAAACTTACGAAGTCAGCTGCAAGACACTTTCTCCTAAATATTAACTTATATTCTCACCTAAGCCTTTTGAAGTTGACAATGGATAGCTTATGGCACTTTGAGACTATACTGATCATAACAAGATGACACATTTATACTCGGAGTAGTCCAAATGTTGGGTTTAGGTAGAAGATATTGTTAGAACACATTTGCAATGAAAACTTTGCTCCCCATAAATCAATATCTAGTTAATATTTTTTTCAATCCATAAATCTTAACAAAATACTCAAAAATGGTTCACTGCCTTTGTGTTACATCTCTATCAAATTTAACGTGATTTCGTCCAAAAGTTTTTAAACAACTCTTAAGCTATTGGCCTGAAGATGATAGGTTTCACAAATCATGGCTTCCAAAACCGATTTTCACAAAACGTTGTCGAGCAAGCAAAGGACTGGAACACCGCCAATGGGTCGTTTGATAGACGTCTCGAAACGTACGTCCCCTAGTTTACAATCGCATGCGATCAGAATGGTAAAATTTCGAGTGGTTCGTGCGTCTCTTTCGTCTGATGAAGATACATTTTTGAGGTTATACTATCATGTCAGTCTTAATAATTTTGTGTAGCATCGTGTGGACCATGCACAACGTCCGCAGTGACACTTTTCCTCATATTGGTAGCTACATAAGGTGCTGGAGCAATAGTTTACACTAGATAAATATAAGACTCTTTTGAATATAAATTTCCACAAAATGTAATTTCGCTCTCTTGCATTCGCCGCGCAGCCACAAATTACCGTGTGTGCATCTATAATCTACATTATCTTCTTCTTCTCATCTGCCGGTACCACAGAAGCATAGCAGTGTCATCTTCATAACCAAAACGTGCAAAACGAGGATCTTGTATACGACTATAAATGCATGGATCTGATCGACCCGTGTGCGCAGAGCCTAACACTTTCCTTAGGCAAGTTGTAACGTCCTTAAAAAACATATCGTTGGACCTCTCAAAACGGGCCAGCTCATATGATTACTTCCTATGTGTCTGAAAGCAGTACGCTGAACTAAAAGACGTTAATCCTAGTGCCCATTTCTTGTTAATTTAACGTTTGAATAATTTGTTTTATTGTTCATAAATAACCAGCGGCGGGCAGCAGTAAAACAGAATCAATTATCACGAATATGATTTAATCTGTAATTGCTAATATAATCTTTAAACGCATTCAGCATAAAACTTTACGATCTGCATCGTGATCGGCGAAATGATACAGTATCTGTTTGGAGATGGTACGGTTATGTTGCATGTCCGAACATAGTTTCCCACACAGCCGGATACTTCCTGCATATCATAGTCAGAACTTTATGATTTTCGTATAGTGAAAACGCTAGTCTCGTGGTAGCAAACTCAAAACAAGGATGAGCATCGTGACCTTTGGATATGATTTCTTTGCGTTCAGTTTAATAACTCGAGGCATACATACGTTGTAGCATGCAGCAACATTTTATTTAAAATATGAGCGTATAATATATGATATTTTTGCTCCAATGCATATATGTAAGTGGATTGCCTCAAAATACTCAATATATTCAGCAGAATCACTCGTGATATTTTTAGACGCGCATAAATAATTGGTCCCCCAACCCGCACATTATGTAGCGCACAAACTTGGTATTTGCGTACCATTGCATAAATTTATGTTCATTAAAATAATAATTCGCTATGACACATGCAACCTGCCGGATGATTTGATAACTTTGTAAAAAATACGTTTTTTTAGCTCCAAGGTTGCTGAATCCCTATAGTTCTACCCTTGTATGATTGATAATCCTCTGACCATATCTGAGAACAGTCAGAAAGTATTATCAAGAGCTCAAATCTACGATGACAGACCAGCATTATTGCATTACTATTAAGTAACCGTTCAGTTATAACAAGAAAATTATATCTTATCAGAAAACCAAAACCTAATGATATACAAAATTCACTAAACTGTATTAGTCCGTTTCTTTAATCTGCACTGGTCTTGCGAGTACCTAGTCAAAAAGGTTTTACTGAGGGGCCCCACCAATTGAGAAGCACAATTTCGTTTGTTTCAAGTAAACTCCAAATGACATAACTTTTCTATTCTGAATCGAATTTAAAAAGTGTCTTCAAAGTACTCCAGTTTTAGACAATGAAAACAAAATCCAATTGATAAACTCAAAAATTATTATGAAGATCCAAATATTTATTTATTGTGTCAAAATCTGGAGTTCCTCTGTCCCTACACCATCCTCATCAAAAAAGTAGACAAGGACCCTTTTGAATGCCTAAAAACAAAGTTTAAAAGTTTTTATACTTTTAGTTTTTTTACTACTACTGCGCCGCCACCGGCACGGTAATAATACTGTGCCAATATGTAGTCAAAATCAATCCAATAATTTCCAAGTTACATAATACAGAACGATCTAAAACTATACTCGTATGTATGTATATCAGAAAAGTCCCTTGGTTTCTGTAATAGGCAAGGCAGTGTTCGGAAGTTTATTATCCCGTCTTCTTTTCACAGATAAATGGACAGCCTATTATGAATACGACAGATTATTCAATTTTACAGCCCCAGGTCAGCCCCCCACCCCCCAGCTACCCCAATTTCACCGCCATTCAAAAAACGATCAGGACCCTCTAAAACCCCCAAAAATAGAGTTGAGGGTTTTTT
The DNA here is from genome assembly GCA_951848785.1 of Callosobruchus maculatus. Classification (NCBI taxonomy): domain Eukaryota; kingdom Metazoa; phylum Arthropoda; class Insecta; order Coleoptera; family Chrysomelidae; genus Callosobruchus; species Callosobruchus maculatus. The sequence goes on from CATOUR010000171.1 coordinate 266,615, forward strand.
GACATTTTTTGTTTTTTGCTAATTACTCCGGTGTCCATGCACCGATTTCCAAAATTATAGCAGCATTTCCTACTAAGACACCACAGCATATCGCTACCCAAATTTCATCACAATCCATGCAACGATTACTGAGTACGAGGCTAGTAAAGCTCCAAGACAGACAGATCGACATGCAGACTGACCGACAGACAGACCGACCAACAGACAGACCGACCGACAGACAGACCGACCGACAGACAGACCGACCGACAGACAGACCGACCGACAGACAGACCGACCTACAGACAGACCCCCTCCAGTGATTTTTAGATATTTCTGGAACCTTGGATACTAACGTCGAATCAATTCAGAGCTATAATAAGCTATACACAGTTGCATCCGACTGTATAAGGTGGCAATGTACATGAAATTTTCTATCAGCCTCAAGGAAATGGTTTAGTGTTTAGTACCAGTCAAACACCCATAAATTTTTAATATCTTATCGCTCATTATTCGTATATCCCAACAGACGATTACGTAATATTTATGGCACATCAAAAACCACTTCAGACAGCATAAATATAAAACGGTTTTCTTAAAATATAGGTTTGTATGCCACATACAATTTATTCAAAATATTTAACATGCTAAAAATAGACTGAAAATCGTGCGTTGCCAATTTATAATCCTCTTGGCTTGAGTTTTCGAAAAAAACTCCTACCGGCGTGTCACGCGCCATTTTTCTTTTTTGGTTTGAACTCTGTGAATCTTTCCAAGCGAACAGATTGCACTAATTTATCTAAACTTAATGTTTTGATGTATCTTAGAGTAATTGCATCTAGGCTATAACAAATACGTCTGCATATATCTTCAAGCTCCCAAGTTCTTGAACTGAGTAACTAAAATTAATGCAGTCTTCGAATAGGATAATCTGTCGGTGCTTACTATCTTAGAGAACCGAAAGCTAGTCTTGTGAAACTATATGACAATCAAAGAGCAAGAAGAGGTATTTAATTCACCTACGATTCTACATTTAACATTGCTATGCGGCACTACAATCTAAAAAGAAAGGATTGAAAATCTTGGTCCTAAAGATGCCGGCCGAACAGCCCAAGACCCAACAGTTCATAAACTAAACTGTTACTAAAAAATGTTGGTACAGTTTCCACAATATTGTTATGGTTTCGTCAGAAATCATTTTCTTTATCCTACCCCAAAGGAAGCGCTAGAGCCAATAGTGTAATGCCGGTAGAGGCATTTGCCCTAGGAGTAATTGTTTCTGTGGTTCACTGCTTTCAATGTTTGCACAGTATTTGACCGAAACCGAAAGTGATATCGAATCCAAAACTTTGCCTGAAGATGGCCAGAACTGAAACTAGCTTTCATTAGAATCTTCGTTTGTCAGTTTTAAATCATTTGTAGTACCACGTAAATCATGCAAGCTCAACTTCAATGCCGCAGGAATTAGGAATCAAGGAGTGTCTGGTATGAATTGAAAAATCAAGATATCCAATTACAATGTGATAGAAGGTAAGTGACTGCTATTCTTAATATCTTATTCATGTGAAATGAAATACTGGCAGATAATATTCAACGAGACTTCGGAAATCTAATCTTAATTATCCTGGACGTATACAGAACCTGTTTTTGCACCAGTAATTTTCGGGCTGTGTCACCGAGATATCTTAAAATGATTTTCGTGTTTTACCGAAAATGTTAATGGTCTCTGATTAACGAGGCGTCGCTACGACATAGGTGTATGCCCTCAAAAAAATTTGGCTTATTTATAGAAAATGGCATTACTCTTGAATCAGTCCATTGTAGGAGGCACCTTTGTATCAAAAATAATACACAAAAGTATATATATACTGTATGCCCTTTTATTCATATTTAAGATACTCTCCTCTCCGCATTCATAGATATGATGATTAATCAGTCAATCAGTAGTACATTTGTTAGCTGTACAAATAAATAAATATTAGTTACTACTACGACTAAAATACCTTTAGCCTTTAGCTCCGAAACCCGATCATCTTCTGCAACATATTTTTGTTAATTCTTCCTATCTTCGGTAGTTTAACTGCACAGGGTTTTCGACTGCGTTTTGTAGCTCCCACCATGACTTTGTGATCATACTATCACTACTTTTTAAACTGATTTCGACACAATTATTTCCAAATCTTGACAACCGTTGACATATCAGCATAAATACGCCAAGTGCCAACTAATCTCAAAAAATTAATTAGGTAGTGTCATAATTTATGTACCTATACAGGGTGTGTCCATGTGTCCTATGTTTATACTTTTTTACTGTGTATAGAAGTCGTTAAAATAAACAACTTTTTCAAATAACTTTCTTCAGAAAACTGAAAAATAAGCGAGATACAGAACAAAAAAAGTATAGGTAAAGCTTTGCTCGGATTTTTGTCAAATCGATTAGGCATTGTATCTGTCATATAGTGCAGTAGTCACTTACTGTTTGTCGTTGGTAAGTTTAAATTAGTAAATCCTAAAAGTGGCACATTATTATGAAACAACTTTTGGATTTACCAATTTAAGACTATGATAATCTGAAAGTGGCTATAGCACTAATTGACAGGTGCAATGCTTAATCGATAAGACAAAAAACTAAACATAAACAGAGCAGATACGCCTCGGTATACCTTTTTTATTCTGTATCTCGCTTATCTTTCAGTTTTCGGAAGAAAGTTATTTGAAAAAGCTGTTTATTTTAACAACTTCTGTAGTTCTATACCCATATATTTAAATAGTATAAACTTAAAGACTCCCTGTATATTCATTTGTTTGGGTCTTGATAGTAGAAGCGATTGCCTAAAACCTCACCAACTATGATAGAAGGTAGGGCAAATAAAGCTGTCATAAAGAACCTGATAAGATTAACGGATTCCCTCTTCAATTTTGTGAATAGCTATCATGATGTTTATTTAATTAATAACTACCCTGTGATGAGTGTGTCAACTTAGGTAATGTGCGCCAACTGAATAATTTTATTAACTTCTCTTCACTTTCCTATAAAAATCCGCATGGGAATGAGTCAAATAGGATGTTAATTAGCAGATCAATTAAAATTGTTAAATTCCAGTGCCCCTCATTATACGTGTTTACGCACTGAAGGAAACTGACAAAAAAAATACAAATCCATACATATTGATGATTCTCTTGGATTATACTGTTATATTTATACACTACTATCAGAAAGTATTTGAAACATTTATCCGCTTTATCACAAGCATATATTAGGGTAAAAAAACATTTAAAATATTATACAAAGTGGGTATCTGCATTCATGATTTGAAATTATATCTCGTATTGCCGTTCTCGAATTACAATTACTTGTAGTAGCAGTTTCGTCCCGCACAGTATACCACGAAAAATTAAAAGTAAATAATACCCTAGATACGGTCCTTGCTCTCAACTCCCAGCTACGCTCGGTCAGCGGTCTAGTCCAGTCTTCATTGCAGTTTCTTCGCCCATACAGTATACCCGCGTTACGCATCAATCGGGCATTAATCGGGCTCGGGAGTGTTTTTGTTGAAACGTGTCTAATCGAGTGTCCTCTCCCTAGAAGAAGCTCATGACATGACTGTAATTCTTAGGCTGCCCCAGTAAGTGGGCAGCCTTTTATTTACATTTTTTATTTACATTTTTTATCTTTTATTATTTTCTTTCAGGATGGCCCCTACACCGAGTAACACATGTTATTCGGTGGCCATTTAGATCTGCCAGACAAAAGTGTTTACATATGTAATACACTGAGCATTTCGCAACGGAATCACATGCATTCCTGTAATTCGAAATGGGCAGCCTTTTATTTATATATTTTATTTATATTTTTTTTTTATTTATATTTTTTATCTTTTATTATTTTCTTTCAGGATGGCCACTACACCGAGTAACACATGTTATTCGGTGGCCATTTAGATCTGCCAGACAAAAGTGTTTACATATGTAATACACTGAGCTTTTTGCACAGGATTCACATGAATTCCTGTACTTCGAAATGGGCAGCCTTTTATTTATATTTTTTATTTATATTTTTTATTTTTTATTATTTTCTTTCAGGATGGCCACTACACCGGGTAACACATGTTATTCGGTGGCCATTTAGATCTGCCAGACAACAGTGTTTACATATGTAATACACTGGGCATTTCACAAGGGATTCACATGAATCACACATATTATTCGGTGGCCAATTAGATTTTCCAGACACAAGTGTTTACATATGTAATACACTGAGCATATCGCAATGGATTCACATGAATTCCTGTAATTCGAAATGGCTTTTGGTTAACGCCTTCAAATGAAGTGCCACAATTAAGTGAGCATATGCCCACCGATAAGAACACGTCTAGAAGATCCACAGCAGTCGATAGTACCTAAGACAAGTAAGTTAATTCCATACTGTTTTCAAATCTCTTCTTGTGTGTCTAGATTTCCTTCACATGAAGGCTGATCAGGACTTATGTGGTTCGACTTCGAATCCACTTTACTTTTTTCGTTATAAATTATAGTATTCATATGTATACTGTCTTAAACTTTCATATTTCCGATGGCGTTATCCGACCAACGGTTGCAGAATACAATTTATTCTGTAGTCTTTGTCTATGTACACATGAAGATACTCGGCCTACCTGCTTTCACCCTTGATGCTAAAAGCGCCGCTATCCCAATGAAGGGATAGGATTTTTTACCTGCTATGAATATAGATCTATATTGGGTCGATCGATATGTAAATTTGTACCCTGCTGCTAGAAATACATGTTTATTGTTTTATCTCTTTCTTCAAGCAACAAGACAGGGGCGGCCTCTGAATCCAAGGGCTCATATTCAGTAGCTGCCCTTCTCACTGGTTTTCTCCTTTACATGCAAACGTCTTGAAATAGGATAGTTATCTGCAAATCTTAGGTCATTGGCCGCTATCAGCGCGTTAGCGATTCCTCTTCACAGAATACTCCAAGAAGGCATTGGAAAACCGGTGTAACCCAGTAAGACTTCTCGAATGTCTTTCATAAACAATCGGCGGTCCCAGTCCCGGTCCCCCTAGAAAAAAGGGAGGGGGAGAGACCTAGCCCTAAAGGAGCATATGCTCGCAGCTCAGAACACCCAGACTAGTAAATAGTCAGCCAAGATAATACATATTACGCTGGTCGACTTGCTAAATATTTAGATAAGTGGGCTAATATCACTAATAATCGGCTTGCTTTCCTCTGGATTTCTTGTTATAAGAATCACTTTAGCAACATACTAGTGAACACTATTATACCAAACCCATCTTTTACATCAAATGAATCATCTAAAGTAAAAGATGGCAATCATATTATTACACATAGGCGTTGGTTAAAAACAAACTCATAACCCTTTCCAGGGGTCCGAAACCCGACGGTAAATCTCAAGGCTTTGAACATTTTTTAATTTCAAGGTCTCTGACATCTTAAATTCAATAACATTCAAGTACTACAATACCTAGAGGTACATATTTATGATTCCAGTTGACAAAATTAAACAATATCTGTCTTTTTACCTATGTTTAATTGTTTACCGTTTGGCCTTTATAGGGTGCCTTTTGTGTTTACAAAGCTCATCCAGAGTTTCTAACGTCTAATGACATTTTATCTGTCATTGACTTCGACGACATATATCAGCAGTAAAGTGTTTTTGTGCCATCTACAATATGTACCTTTTTTGAGTTTGACTTTTACATATCGTAAGTCGTTGATCGTAAGTTCTCTTACCGGAGGAGAAATGAACTTTTATTGTAGTTCAGGTTGGAAAACTCCTATTCAAGGACAGATGCTCCTTTTTTGACCCGACTCCCCTCATAGGAAGGTTTGTAGTGGCCCGCCTCACTGTTAAATACAGTTGGGTGGATTTGCAAATCTTAGAACATAGAAAGTATTTAGCATTACGCTCAAGTAAACAGTAACTCTATTGTTTTCCGATTTGGTGCAGTCTAAGTAGCATTGCTGGTATCAGGTATTCAGCTAGCACAAGGGTACACATCTTATTATGCATAGTGACAATCATTGTGACCGCTCTTGAGATATTTACAGACGAGACGTTTTCCCTCACAAGTTGCGGTGCACACTGTAGCAATAAAGTCGTGTATGGGTAATGGCAGGTAATGACAGTCTAGAACATATCCATTATTTGCATTGTTAGCTGTATTGACGCACCTAGATCATAATTTAGGCCTACGAATTTTCGGACTGTCCTATTCTGATCAGAATACAATGTAATATACATTGCGTGTACGGGTAGTGTCAGTTTTCAGAATCTTTAATACTATCCAAGGCAAATTTGGTAGTGGTGAACATAAAAATATTAATACAAGACAATTTCCCTGCAAGTAGGGAATATTGATTGATTGAATTCCCTACTACCGACTGCGAATTAATAATACTGAAGCATATGTGTCGAAGTTTTTGCATTTCTAGCATTGGTTTATTTGCAACATAATCAAATCTAAACTGTATTGGATATCCATGGTCGAAACCAGGTTCGGCTTCCGTAACTATAGATATCTTCATAGTATTTTGGAAACGTGGCTATGCGTTTCACCCAATCAACCTTTCCATCTAAATATTTACAAAACGGTTCTCGCTGAAGAGCCCAAGGAAATGGTAGTACTTCCATCCCAGCTATGGTACTCTGTCCTTGGCAAACTGCTTGTATCAGAGCCTTTAGGTTTGACACGATGTTGCAAAATTTTTCCCTAAGGTTGGAATTTTATCTAGGATTTTTCACAGTTAAGCCCTCACTCTATCTTATCCTCACTCAGTTCAAGTACTTTAAAGCAATACACTGCGTTGAAAAGATGGTGGATGTTTTGTGCCACAACGCAAAATGAGCACTCTATCAATTTGACACTGAGGTTTTTAAATTCCCAATGTCAAGACGTGGTCTCATGTGCCACCATAAGCGCACAACATGGAGCCTTTAATTTTCATTCTCGTATTCATATGCATACTGTTTTGAAATTCCTTATTGTGTGTCTCTTACAATCCTGATTGGTTATTGACCGTTATGAACTCATCACTAGAGTTTTTGTCCCTCTGACACTGATTCCTTAGGTATTGGGTGAGACTTTCGCGGCCACGATCCGATATGAACTGTTGGTTCTTGGGCTGTTCGGCCGGAGTCGACACGCTCCGCCGCCTTGGCGTCGGCGCACTCCGCTGCTTGACGTTTCGCCAACACGAGTGGTCGGCTCCTCGGAAGCTGATCTCACTGATCACTGATTTCTAAATTCTAACTGTTAACTTCAGCCGCATTTGGGGGCAGGAACTTGAATTGAATTAATCAAAAGCATAGCAGGCTAGACGTAAACGTCTAAGGTGTTTGCGACATTTTACATTCAACCCCTGTCAAATTATCCTATAGCCTCTGCTAAGGGGATCCTGCGAATTCCCCCTATATTTCAGGTGTGTACTCCTCTATATTGTATTATTGCTATTAATTGTTGTATTATGGGCATCACTTATTACGATTATGCGAAACTGGATAAACGTTGCAGTTTTGAAGAGTGGTAGCAAGATAGGTTAGCTCATTTTCATGTACCTGTTTTCAAAATGTCAATGCCAATACCTCTTACAAGGCGTAGCCTTCGACGTGGCAGTATTGGTATTGTCTCATAATGGAAGATTCAATGAGTTCCTGAACGCAACGGAAAACTCCATTGACTACATTAAAACAGTAAATGTTTGAATGTAATTTTCTATGTCCTTTGTTCATATTATACATAATGTTGTTGTCAAAGTTAATGTTGAAAGTCAAATTTAATTTTTCTTTCTCTCTTATTTTAATGATGTGTTGTATGACATACGCTAAATAAATAGTACGAGTAATTAAATAAAATAATTATATTACTATTTTCTTATCTCTATGAGTGGTTGAGGAAATTCTAGATCTTTTGCTTTGAACATCTACAAGTAATTGTAATTCGAGAACGGCAATACGAGATATAATTAATTGATCAATTGACTTACCTGAAGGAAAATTGATCCATATTATATGAGTATTGCCGTTCGAAGAATTACAAACCCTTCCCATCATCCCACCCTATGTTGATCTAGAATTTTGAGCAAACTTGCAATGAAGACTGGACTAGACCGCTGACCGAGCGTAGCTGGGAGTTGAGAGCAAGGACCGTATCTAGGGTATTATTTACTTTTAATTTTTCGTGGTATACTGTGCGGGACGAAACTGCTACTACAAGTAATTGTAATTCTTCGAACGGCAATACTCATATAATATGGATCAATTTTCCTTCAGGTAAGTCAATTGATCAATTAATTATATCTTCCATCGTTATTCTGTTTGTCGCTAATATCCGATAAGGTGATAAATGAGGATCGCATATCAAAAAGAAATGTCAAAGAGGTTTTACATGCATCACAACAAATTTTGTTTTAGAAGCAATGCAGGAATCCCATATTATTGCTATACATCTTGAACTGCGATTCTGAAAGACTAATTTGTGTGTTTTTTTTTAGCTTTTCTTGAGGGTAATTTGAGATGTCTCTTATATAATTTTGTGCGGCATTGTACACACCTTCGACTAAAAATTCTGATTTGCATCATAAACGAAACCACAAATTCTTTTTCGTTAGATTTCGATCATTAACATAAATATGCGATTCTGTTAAATACCAAGTCTAGTGGAATGAATCGTCCAAGTATATATTTTAATCTCCGGTCAAATCTAGGTAACTTTGGAATTTTAAATACCTAAGATGTCTCTCTGACAGTCCTTAAAATAATCCTAATTTGAATATTTCTCGACGAGGCTATGCTGCCTCAGTGGGCTTTGATTATTTGTAAAAGAGTGATTGTACATAAAATATAGAATATGCAGGTTGTTAAGGTGCAGTGTTTATGTTGTTTTCAAAAAAAAACTGTTGGGTTGAATGTAGGTTTGCCAACTATACTGTATGTTAAAAGTATTCTAAGCGTTCAAATAAACCTACGAACACATTTGTTTGGTGTATATACAGGGTATGTATGAAATATAGCAAATAATGATTGTATCCTTTTTCGTACAGGGTGTTCCAAAAAATAGTTTTAAGCGGAAGTCCAGGGGACACCCTGTATATGTTGTACTCAATAACCGAATTCGGCCACTGCCCGAACTGTATACCCAGAACGCGTTGTGGATTTCGCTAATTTCTCACACCGCGTTGCGGGTAATCTTTGTATGCGCAGAACGCGTTGTGGGTAAATTACAAAGACCCACAATGCGAAACTCCGAATGACGTCGGAAACGCCCGACCATTTCGCGTTGTGGGAAATACAAATAGCCACAAAGCGAAAATCTAATATAACCTAACACCGCAACAAGTATTTGTCTTTTTATTTATTCAGAACAATGTTTTATTTATTAAGATCAGTGGATCGACAGAAACACTTCGAACATAATTCGAGATAGTCTGATGTTCGGTACTTACAAATTATTTGATACAATAGAAGTGCTAAGCAGTCGTATTTGAAATATCAGTATTACCAACAAACTATCTACAAATTATAAAAATGTGTGGATTTTTGCCCCACTGTATGACTTCCTGTTTGAAACTGTTTTTTAGACGAGCATAACAAAGTATAATAAGTAATATAGAGGGTGTTCCATCTTTCGATTTCCTACTTGAATAAGAGTTATTTGTAATCTAAAAAACACGATAACTCGGAAAGCGTTAACGTTAGGAGCTACACACAATTTTTGCATAAAGACTCAGAAACTATTAAAAAATCGAAGAACATACAGCATATTCCATTTAAATAAATGCAAATTTAGTGCGCTATGACTTTATGAACAACCTGTATATTTAAAATTGTCACTTCCTGGATAAACCCCAAAACTCTTGTTTGAAACTTCTTTCGATATGTTCAATACCTCACCTTATAATCTACTGATTCCAATCTTTTACAAAACACAGTTCTCATTAATAACTGATTACATACCTATATAGCCTAAATTATAATCATATGAAAACCCGTTATTCCTGGACCAGTCCCGAACATTGACGTTATAAATAACAATGTATTTATTGTAAACCTAAATGTTGAAAATAAAGAGTATCTATCTATGACCGTTCATTTATTGTATTAACGACTATTATTCTATGCAAAAAGATTGTTTACTTCTAAGCAGAATACTATATACTACTTATAATTTCTATCCCACATAGTTCACAGTCATTCCCATTGAACAAACATTGCCAAACAACAAAAAGGCAGAGCACACCGCCAGTTACGAATACTATATAAACAAATTATTTTTTTAATGTTCAGCTTGCCTCTATCGCCCATAAATTTTGATGATCGATGTTCATCCGAGCTAAAAATCGAATCAATGGTATTGCATACACACATACTATCAGAGAAAATAAAAAACGCTGTTGAATTTACTATATGCAATTAATTTTTCAAAACCCAATAAACATTTCACTGAACTTCATATTTGATTAATAAAAAAAACTTAATACGGTTTTTTATCGTCGACGGCGACTGGTATGACAAATTGGCCTTTAAACATTTCTGTTTAATCAAATATTTTTTATTGAACCGTTTAAGTGGATAAATTTATTTAGTGCACCATAAATGTCTGTAAGTTATTTATTTTTTATTTAATTTTTGTACCTGTAGCCAGCGCTAGGCATTTATGGAATAATTTCTTTGTTGTCGGCTGTCCATCATTTTTTTAACGCTTGAATGTGGCAAGTCATAATTGGTGCAATACATAATGTTCAATGCGGAAAAATTTCATTTTTTTTTCTCTGGTCTGTTAATCGGAAATTTTGATTGGATTAGCTATGGAGGTTTTTATGTTTGACACGAAAAGGTGAATGAACTTTACGGTCACATATTTATTGTTTTATGTATTTCACTTGTTTTATTTCTTTTATAACAAGAGTTGGTAAGAGACCCGGAAAAGTTCGGCGCTGGAGTACTTTTCCATCTGAGATGCCAGATGACTTCAAATATAAAAATATCGACAATCAAACGTTTTTGTCAAATACTGGCATCAGATTCTCTGTTTTTGGTAACTATAGGTATAAGACCTATTTTGCTATTCTTATATGCTTGAAGATAGGTTTCTTAAAAATAGTTTCAAAGAGCAAAAATAGTGCAGTCTGTAAGGTAGAAAGTAAAACAAAGAAAAATAATAAATACAGGGTGTCCCACGACGATTAAGACAAGCAATATATCGCAACTGGGCAGTAGTAGCAAACTATAATTTTGGGGGTGTAAATTAGAGCAAATGTAGTATTTTTTCTTATTACTGTGTCACCCAATGAGGTATTTGTTTTTGATCAGGTCACGTCCGATTCAAAAATTTTTAAGGGACACCCTGTATATTTGTGACTTTTTGTGTTCCTCCCGATAAAACAATTCCAACAAACTAGCACACTTGGGGTCTAAACTGATTAATTCGAGAGCCACAGGTACTTAAAGGATGGTACCACTACCATCGATTATAACATGTACCCGTACAGTTAAATTACTTTGGTAGTGTTTCATAATGGTAGTGGTATAGTCTTTAAGTACCTGTAGCACTTGAATTAATCACTTTAGACCTCAAGTGTGCTAATGTGTTGGAATTGTTTTATCGGGAGGAACACAAAAAGTCACAAATATACAGGGTGTCCAATTAAAAATTTTGAATCGCACGTCACGTGACCAAAAAAATACCTCATTGGATGACACAATAATAATATTTGCTCTAATTTACACCCCCAAAATTATAATTCGTTACTACCACCCAGCTCCGATATATAGCTTGTCTTAATCGTCGTGGGACACCCTGTATAAGTGAAAAAATAAATTAAGATATATCTAACTATAAATAAACTTTTGTTTCCGGAGTTATTTAGTAGTTTCTATAAGGAAAAACTATAAATAAAGTTTTGTTTCCAGAGTTATTTAGGCCTACACTAGCTAACGGTCATTTTTTTCATTTTTTACCAAGATACCTGTAAGTAATATTTTAGGAGTAATAATTCTGTTTACTAATCCATCTACTGTTCTTTTTATCTGAAGGAAATCACAATATTTGTGCTTCAACAAAGCTACTTATTAAAATAACTCTAATGGTCCATGTTGACAGCTCTGGATTGCTAACATACAGATATTGACTTTGTCAGACGCCAGACCATACTGACAAAGCTGGAGCTATACGTATTCATATACATATACATTTGGCTTAGAACAAATCTACAGAAATTGTAGTTGTTCGGGAAATATTACTTCATATTATGTTTTTAGCATGTATATGTACGTAACTATTTACATGTAGTTACTAAAGTACTCATAACCTCGGCCATACATCTATCATCTCTTATGAAATGGGCTCCATCAAGTACGCTGAAAATTATATTTAACCAATTTAACCGCTGCCTAAAAAAGGCATAGAATAACTTTAAATTGATGAATTAATTTGCATTACATCAATAAATAAGTGATGATTGAGAAGGTGTACAACATGCTTGAAATTTTCAAATGCGCACTTACCATGGACATTAAGCGTGAAAATATATTTATTTTTACCTTATCATTTTCATTTTGATGTCATAACGAATTAAAAAAAAAGGTGCGTCTATTCAAATAATATATGTTAGTAATTTACATTGACCAATGGACTCGAAAAAAACTATATATAAATATATTACATACTAAATAATAAATCAACTAAATGTTTTTTTGTGTATGCGGCATCAATTTTTTTCCAACGTTCACGTTGGAGGTCATAAGTCATATTTTTGGAACTGTGTAGCTTTGCACAGGCAATAAATAAATAAGTAATTTCAAGCTTCATGTTCAATAATTTGTGACGATCACAATGCCCAATATGCTTTATGTTAGCTACTGTTTATTTTTTGTTGTAAAGTCCAGATCTTGAGGAGGAACTGTAGTTTGTGTAGGTGTTTTTAAAAAGCATGTTTTTTAACCTCTGACATCAAACCTCTACAGTTAGGAAATGGCGTATCTTTGAAAATAAATAAATGATGTACTATTGAAAGGCAAGCAAACCATACTAACTGTAAGACTTCGGACCATTTTCGTTCTTGTGCATGCAAAATAAAAGTTCTAAAGTTCCAATAAATACCGATAAATCAACCAATGTATATAAATAAGCAAATCTACATAATCTACTGCACCCATCATGTTTAGTTCTAAAATACATATTTTGAGTATGGAACTGAAAGCAATTTTTTGTTTCATTTTGTTTTGCAGAACTGAGTAGTCTGAGTACCTAAGCTTAATATGTATTTCAGAACCGTCAACTATGGATGCGGTAGGCTTATTCCAAAAATACATAAAAAATGCATGATATATTTACGTTTTTTTGAAGGACGTCCATGTTCAGAATTTTGGTTCGCTAGATTTTCAACCAGCCTTATATATTTGTTATACCTAGAAATGATGGTCTAAATGAATGATCGCTCTCTCTGCGAGCCAAATGAAGATTAGTAGCAAGTCACTTCATGGGAAGACGTCACGTTCACACTTGCACTGTTCACCACCAGGAACACACCACAGGTCCGTATTCACATCGTTTCACTGTCCCTCGCTACTCAATGTCACACCAGAAACACTATTTGTTTTAGTTTGTTTGTAAATCTTATTTGTTTATACTATTTCCAATGGTGCGAATTCTGTATGAAATAGAAATCAGAGGTTAGAAAAGGTAGAGGTAGAAGTACATTATGTGCCAAATTCATTTAAGTTGTCTTCACAGTAATCCACTTTTGCTCAGAAGCATGTCATGTGATTGTGCATATCGGATTGGCTTCGAGGTTAGGTTACAGGAATTTTTGCAGGAACAAAAAATTTTCACAATTAATTTACCTGCATTCGACACAAATATAAAACCTGATAATAATAGGATAGATGATACAAAAAAATGGAGCAAATGAGAAATGATGACCATTCTTTGGGGCGTTTCTAAAACTAGCAGAACAAGAACAACTAGAAGGTATTTGAAAATTATTTCAGTACCCTCTTAAGATATTATGTACTCAATATTTGTTAATCTTACATTAAGTCGCATATTTTACTAACTAAATAAAAAAATAGAAGACCAGGTCAATATTATTTAGAGTCTCGATAACATTAACTTCAACTATCAAAAACCTTAATTTGAGTTTGAAGTTGCATTTTAAAAGTATATTTATTCTTAATTTTTTACTTAACTGTATCATTAAAGTGTGCCATTTTTTGTTTTTTTAAACTTTATTTATTAATACCCTGGTGTGGTGAAGATAAACAATTTATTGTCTTTAATCAACATTAATAGCATGATCAATACCATTACTGCATACACGATCTTATTAAAGCTTTTGACTTTCCTGACTAAATTTCGCAAACGAACTCTCAAATAGTTGGATGTCATGCCTTTTAACCTAATCGTCGCTACACCTCTGTGTAATATTAACAAACGTTAAGGTATCTGTGCCATCTTTTAGTCAGCTGACACGATCGCTGGCGCTGGTCCGACGAATTTGAAGCCGTCGAAATGGTTTTTGCGGCAAAGTTGGAGAGTTCCAAAGAAGAGTTACAAACCCACAAACATACAGGTGAAACTAACAAGAGCGTATTACAAAAATCGACAAAATTATGTCACTGTCTGTGAAGCTCTCTAAAAGAGTAATATTAACATCGTTCACATCTAGACACTTTTGCATGTTATAAAATCTGTTCTGTGAGTAAGCATGTGCTTCAGGTTTCATTGTAGTGTAGTAAAGCAAGCCCCGTTTTTCACTAAACGAGTTGCATATTATTTTTAATCTAGCTAACGCTATCAGGCGCTAGCCCGAGTTGAAAAAATAAAAAAAGTTGTGTACATCAACCAGGTCAGCAATCAGGCATAACAAACTTTCCACTACTTTCACGTTTTGCCGGGTGGTAGACCACCGATTTTTTTTTATTTGCGCGTTGTAACGCGTGTGAGCCAGCAGCGGTAAAAATGTCACGTCAATTTACGCTCTCGATTCCGGTGTTCCGGGCATTTTATTTATTATACCACAGGGCAGGTTCACTCAAACAGGTCGGTTTATAATCGTTCAAACAGCATTTTTATTTTGACGCGAAACGTATTTTTATATTTCGTGCTTAATTATCATTTAGCGTTTCAAGTTTTGACGGTGATTCGTTATTAATGAAAGAAGTGGAGTTAAGGGTCTAGGGTATAGCGC
This sequence comes from Callosobruchus maculatus, assembly GCA_951848785.1. Taxonomy (NCBI): domain Eukaryota; kingdom Metazoa; phylum Arthropoda; class Insecta; order Coleoptera; family Chrysomelidae; genus Callosobruchus; species Callosobruchus maculatus. The sequence goes on from CATOUR010000171.1 coordinate 281,806, forward strand.
GCGAAATCGAGAATCCAAGAAAAGACGTATTTCCGTGTTAGCGAGGAGGCGTGGCCGCCTGTTCCCTTTCTCCAGTGTGTGTGTCTAAGATGAGGGGAGAGAAGTCCAAAAATCCAAAAGTAAGGTCAAAAGGTCCAAAGGTAAGGTCCAAGGGTCACCATAAAAAAGAATTTCGCATTTCCAAGCTCGTCACGTTACCTTTAAACCTACAGTAATGATTCAAAAACCAAATTGAAGAAGAATGATTGCGCTTTGTCACCTATTTGGCCTTTTTTTATCGTGTTTGGTTGTTAAATTACAGACATTTGAAGAATGTATGATTTTGCATTGCGAGTTTTTTTGCACACTAAAAAACTTTTTTGAGAAAATCGCAAATAGTTGTCATTCACTAAGGTCGTATCTATCACCTTCTGAAATACTGTGTATGTAGTCTGAAAAACAAGTGAGTTCTGTTCGAAATGGGAATCCGTGTTTTAACATGGCAAATACATAATATGTATGTGTATACCCAGGCCCCTTAACGATTTCAGTTGAACGGAGACTGAATTACTTACACACGTAGAGGTTAAACTGTACAGCTGAACTGTTCAGTCCAAACTGTCAGTTGGAACTGAACGTGTGTGGCCAGCTTTAGAGAAGGTTTGTAGGTAAGATCATGCAGTGATACGGTTTAGCCAAGAAGTATTCCGAGAGATATACTTCGTGCATAATTTGCTTTGCATTAGTAATAAATACACGTACCAGATGGAGTTGTATGGTCCTATGTTACAGTGTTAATACATCAGGTTAAAATAGCGAAAAGGGGGCAAACATTAAATTAAAATATAAGCCAAAATGTATTAGGCTTACAGTTAATAGAGAGTGGGAGAGAGAAATTGGGCGAGAGAACACTAGTTCCTTTTTACGGCTTTGTTTTAGTGTTTTTTTCATTTCTTATTTATTTATTTGTCAGCCTTATTATATCGTCATGTAAATTTCGTGAAATCTGGTTTTCAGTGTGTGTAAGTCTCCCTGTGTTTAAAAAAAATCTTAAAAAATTAATGCTCAATAAATTTGATATAGTACAACTGAGCTGTATTTGCGAGAAGTAAAAAGCATATATATTATCTTAAATAGTATGCAAAATTACAAAACATTCATATTTGTAACACGCTTTTATTAGCTTCACCTGTATTCACGTATGTTTGTTTGTTTATGAGCTTGTGACTTTCCTTTGGATTAAGAGGTCGGACCGAACATTGAACGCTCCAACTTTGCCGCGAAAACGATTTTGACCGCTTCAAATCCGTCGAATCAGCGCCAGCGATCGAATCCGCAGAGATCGCGCAGACATCACCTTAAAGTTTGTTAGTAATACACAGAGGCGTAGCGGCGAGAGCTTGACAGGCGTGACATCCAACTATTTGAGATTTGTGAAATTTATTGGAAAGTCGCCAGTTTTGATCATCGTTTATACAGTAACTATGCTATGAATATTGATAAAAAAAATTGTTCATCTTGATTGAGACAGAGTATGAATATCGTTTAAAAAACTAAAAAGCCATGCTTTAATGATAAAGTGAACTAAAAAATAAAAAATAATTATAATTAAAAAAGCTAAAAAACACGCCTTTAAAGAACATCGGGCTAAACAGTTAAAAATGATTTTTAATTAAATTAAAAGTCAGGAACCAAATGCTATGATGTGTGAAAAGAGCGTGGGCGCTTTGTGCCTATTATTCGCAAATTGAGCACCCGATGCTTTTTTCACAATAATACTAGTATTTTTCTTTCATTATTGTTTAGGTTTATTTTAAAAATTGTTTTTCACTTTTTTTCACTTTTAGTCCGATGTTCCTTAAAGGCGTTTTTTTAGTTTCAGCTCTCACTGTCTGTATACAAAAGATAGCCAAAACTACAGGTGCTAGAGAAAAACTAAATACAGATTCGGAATCAGCATGAAAAAACTAGTCCGGGAAGAATCCGGTTTCCTCAATGTAGCTTCTGGTTCCACAGTGAGAGCGCCGTTTGAAGTTACTCAAGTAAATTCTTTCCTGCTTTTTTGTTTTAAACTATATTTATTAGAGATCCCTTAGAAATATCGCAACTTTTTCTTTTAAATATTAACTTATCAGAATATCATAGTGAACCTCGTGACATCGTGCGATCTAAAGCTGATTAAGTTTCTGTGAAATTACGTTATAGCAAAATTCTGGTCGAATTTACAGATATTTTCAAAAAAAAATAAAATCAACACATTACACTCTCTCAAAAAATCTATCAAACAGGAAAGAAATAAATACATTCCTCATGAAATGTTCCCCAACTGTGTCCCATTGAGAGAGACGATGAATCATATGCAAACAGCAAATGGCATTCTTTATATCATCAATCAAATCACAGTTGTATTCATGTATTCCAGACAGAAAATAATTATTTTTCAACTTCAAGTGCGATTAACACACGCCAAATATTTAAAATTAGATGCGGAGAAGTGCCTCTTTTATTTTGTACAAGATACGTTCCAAAAGGTTATTACCCTAGAATCTAGAATACGTTACTCCTAGCAACATATGTGGTGTGAGAGATCTTTCTCTTATTAAATTATGCATAAACTAACAAAGTACTCAGCATTCAGTTTTTGGGAACAGCTGAGAGGTTAGGTTAGGTTTTATAAATTTAAATAGACCTATGATATATAACCTCAAACCTCGCCTCAAACTAACAAGTAACACAGAAGTAATAAGTATAGTATGCGTCAGAAATATAAGAGCTGTTTACATTGTTGTTCTCCTACAGAGTGCCGACAGTACGAAGGACCCCTTAATCCTTCACAAGACGCCCGACGGGTCGACTGACCGTTTTTCCTTTCGGCTTTTTTTGATGCACTGTTTACGGTCATTAGTGTAGTCAAAATTTTATATGTCTGTGTATAAGACGTTAATATACAATAAATAGATCAATTTATTTCGGTTTTATCATTACTCAGGTCTACATAATAACGTATACTATAGAAGTGTCCACACTGATTGAGACCTGAAAGAAATGTAAACAGTTCAGTATCTGACTTCTACATACCAACTACAGTGTGAAGTAATAGAAGCCTATACAGAAATCTTGAAAACCACGAAATTACCGTATGAATTTTCACTAGCTTGTTAAACTATGTTTTTGTAGCCTGCTGTGAAAAATTATCGCAATAACCTAATAACTAGAAGATGGTTTATTCAAAAATACTATATTTGTTTAACAAAAAAACGTTTTCAGATTGTTTAACAAACTGCATCTGAAAGGTATAGAATTCTTTAAACTACATTGTCAATCCTTGTGGCTTCAACATGAATTTGAGGAGTTTTCATACATTAAAGGAAGAAAGAACAACGAAAGTGAAGAATTTAACCAATTCAATGAAATGCATATCTATCATATGTTGGTATCAAGCCATATATAACCCTCTACATTTTCAAAGGCAAATTTTATAAGACCTAAATAATAACAAAGCAATGAGAACTACAAATGATCACTATAACAACATGTGCCTACCAAATTTGCTCTGTACTTCCTATATGTTTTGTTGTTACTCTCACCAATATGCCTTGTTAAGACCCGCGTCTCAAGTAGACCACCATAAATAAAACATTATGCATAAACTAACGAAGTACTCAGCGTTTAGTTTTTGGGCTGAGAGGTTAGGTTTTATAAAGTTAAATAGACCTATAAGCCTCGCCTCAAACTAACAAGTAACACAGAAGTAGTAAGTACCTAACTACAGTGTGAAGTGCTAGAAGCCTATACAAAAATCTTGAAAACCACGAAATTACTGTATGAATTATCACTAGTTTGTTAAACTATGTTTTTGTACCCTACTGTGAAAAACTAATGCAATAGCCTAATAACTAAAAGATGGTTTATGAAAAATACTATATCCAGTTAACAAAAAACGTCTCAGAGTGATGTTTAACAAACTGCATCTAAAAGGAGTAAAAGTCTTTAAACTATGTTTTTAATCCTTGTGGTTTCAACATGAATTTGAGGGATTTTTATACATTAAAGAAAGAAAGAAAGAAAGAACAACGAAAGTGAAGAATTTAACCAATTAAATGAAATGCATCTATCATATGGTGGTGTCAAGCTATATAACTCTCTACATTTTCAAAGGCAAATTTCATAAGACTTAAATAACAAATCAATGAGAACTACAAGTGATCTAATCACTATAATAACGTGTGTCTACCAAATTTGCTCTGAACTTCCTTGTTGTTACTCTCACCAATATGCCTTTTTGGACCCGGCGTCTCAAATAGACCACCATAAATAAAACATTAAAGTGCGTCCAACAAGACATAATTTGATAGATGAACAAAACTTGAACTGAAAAATGATCTCGTCAACTGAGCCACAAATTTTCCAGTGATGGTTTAAAACGGGTCATAATGCTACCTTGTCGGTCTTCAAGATCATGGTCGGCTTAAAAGTTCCCACATAAATCCAACTCGAAATTTCACTAAGATTTTTTCACGCTTTGTTGATTCACCGGTATTTAATATTAATATTCCAGACACGATGAGAATAATGTTCCATAATTAAGAGGTGTAACGACAGGTATTGTGCGGAAAGTAAAAGGCAATCACATATCGCGTATGTATTACGAATGCCTATTTATAATTTATCGATTAGAAAAAATTATAGATACTACTTAGTAATGATTTTATACTATATTATCAATAATTTTATCAAGTAAACAGTCGTTACACCAGGAATTAATTAATAACATTATGCAAAATCGACAACAAACTGTAGCTCAAGAAACAGTCAGGTCAATACAATGATAGCCCATCAGAAGCATGGACTGAAGGCTGATGTATCACGTGATTAAGGCAAATTTTGAGGACAACGTATTGAATTCAGCCTCAGAATATAGGCGAGTGAGAGAAAAAAAAGAAATTTTACTACCGTGCTTCAAGTTTTCGACAAATTTTACTATCTTTTTGAGAAATACTACAAATTTTGAGGGAAACTATGAATGAAAAGGTGTCTACATATATAATGGTTTTCTTGATGAAGACAATAAAACATATATAGAACAACTCGTAACTATCTAAACGTACAAAAATAATTTTACTCGCATCATAATCGCCTGACACTGTCTTAAGCTTATCCTCTTCATTCATTAGTCTTCACTTATCTCAAACTAGTTTTTTGTCTTTTTCTTTGATCCATACTGTAGAGGAATCCTAAGTGCTAGTAACATGTTTATTTCAAAGAATAGCTTTTTATGTATGGGTCAGAAAGTATCAATGAGGTCAGGTTAAATTTATTCCTACTATGGTGAGACGCAATGAAGTGTCTGACGATAAGGAATGACGTGGAATCAAGCACTATGACATATTGATCTTAGCTTCCTTCGTAGTTGGGGCTACTCTCTACAAAAAGAATAACGGGGCAACTTATCAAACAAATTGAAATATATATTACATGTTGTAGTAGGGAGCAATCTGAACTGCAATTAGGTATATGGATAAATGATAGACTAAATAACTCCACAATTCTATACCCAGACTCTTCTGATCTGGAAGCCATCATATTTTAATCTCCCGTTCCCTTTTCTTAGTATCTGGAGACCGTATAAATTTTTACGGTTCCCCTTACTACCAATTTCCTGCTTGACAAAACCCCCTGTATTATTGAAAAATATTGCTCGATCGATTTTATCAAACCCAGAATTACACTTTGGAAGTTGTCCCCAGCGGGAAGAAGTAAATTTTCCACCTTAATAAAAAGCGGAAAAACTTTTTCCGGGGGTTGGAGTTTTACGTCTAAAAGTTTTCTCTTTGTCACAGTTAAATGAAATATTTTGTCGTTTAATAAATAAAATTCATGAAAGTCACGTACACTTTGGATGGCTGTCGGTTTTCGACTTTATTGTTAGTTATTTGAGAAAATCCGACAGACGAGACGTCTGGATGGCATATACAGGGTGTTCTATGACGAATGGAAGATACTTTAGGAGAAAAAAGTCATATATAGTAGGGTCCAATTTTCGACAGAGATAAACTGATTTTTACAGATTTTCATTAAAATGCAGATCTCCAAACGAAAACCCTAATGAATCAAAATTTTATTTGTCGAATTTTGGAATTTTTGGTATTAGTCCTTACAGGATATGCTGTTACGTCATTATCCACTAAAAGAAACTGATCATATATCAAACGCTTCGCGAGATCGCGTGTCAAAATCACCAGGTTTTGAAAAGTGACTTCAAGAAAGTTTAAAAAAAGGAACTTATCTTAAAAAGTCACCAGATAATATTAACCGTGCACTTTACGATAAACACATGCCCACCTTTGTAGTTATCCATTGGTACCACAAACTTGTTGTAAATGTAGTAAACATAGGCAAGATAAATTCCTTTTTTGTAACGTTTTTGAAGTCGCTTTTCAAAACATGCTGATTTTGACACTATCTCGCCAAGTGCTTCATGCATGATCACTTTCTTTTAGTCGATAGTGACGTGATAGAATATTTTTTAAGGACTAATATCAAAAATTCCAAAATCTGACAATAAAATTTTGTTTCAATAGGGTTTTTGTTTGGAGGTCTGCATTTTAATGAAAATGTCTAAAAATCAATTTATCTCTGAAACAGTTGAAAATTGGATCCTACTTTATATGACTTTTTTTGTTGAAAATGAGCTGTACAGTCTTCTCCTGTTTTCCATTCATCGTAGAATACTCTGTATAGCTTATAATTTAAAAAACAGCGATGTTACATTGTGTAGTCTCAAAATGTTGTTGTTACGTGTACTAATCCACTTATGCAAAAAGTGTGCGAGTAGCTTAATCCGATGATAAGCCGTAATCCCAGATATCAAACCAAAATACAGATAACTATAGATAAAATACGGTACGATACGATTACAATAATCCCTATCTTGGTATTTAAGGTATACTTTAACACATTAAATCATTTTTAAGTAGCACCAATAAACTGAAAGTTGTAAAGATAAGAAACACTTTATGTAGCTATTTTATCGTTTGTGGAAGAATAGCATTTTTTTAAAATCTCGAGTAGGAATGGTATCAGCAGAACAATGAATTTTGTGTTTACAAAATAACATTTTACCTTTTCACTAATCAGTTGGTTTAGCAATACGAAAACCGACCATTCATGGAAAGTTTCCCTAAATAAAGCATTGTTGAATATGATAAAGAACTTGAAAATACACCAATAAAATCAAACATATCTCAGACCTTCGGCGTATTGAATATTATGTATATATAGCGTTCCTGATTACGATTTTAAACTTTTAATTAAAAAGGCTAGGCAGATACAAAACCGCTTATAACTGATATTAGGCTAGCACGGATTTTCAAAAGAAGGTTGAAAGCGACGATCTAAGAACCATTAAGTTAACAAACATTGCTGGATACAGTTCTTCGAAAATGCTCTAGTGCAAGGAGAGCTGGAACCATTTTACAGTTTTCGTAGGTCTTCAAAATAAGGTATCCAGAAACTTGTAATGTTTTTTTTTTGATATCGCTAAGCCCTCATCACATACAAAATGTTAATAGGATGTTAAACCTAACAAAATGTGCTGCAGCATTAAGAAGCGCCAAATAAAATAACGCTTATAGTAGCACAGATCTGCGGTGTTTTGGATGTTGAGCACCTAAGGGTTGGAGTATCGTGACAGGAATCTAAATCCAAGCTCCAAACAGACCCATCATGCAATATTTGAGATACAGTTCTCGAAAGTAGGAAAGTCCTTTGAGATGTTTGCAAAATTATGTTCTCAGTGCACTTTGTTACTGTTTCCTTTTCTGAAATCCATTACTTTTTGCTACCCTCTTTCTGTACAAAGTTAGTTTCAAAATGATTGGTTGGTTTCTAAAAATGACACTGTGAGTTTTGACCCATATGCCATGACATAATATTAACTTCCTCTAGAGACATATGGAAGTTCTGAGATCTATACCAGAAAGCTAGGCACAAGAAAACGTCAATATCAAACAATTTCAAGGAGGTAAGTTAATGTTAGACAATCTTAAGTACAAAAGTCTGCCTTTGAATATCTGTCATCATCTCATACATTCTAATAAAATGTTTATTCGTCACGTTTAAAAATCAATTAAGTCTGAACTATCATATATCCAAGCGCTCCCTTACATCGTTTTTGGTCAAGATGTTTTAAAGCTATGACTATCAAGTATGTTTTTCAAACAGCTATTTAGTTAATTTTGAAGCTTAATGTTGCTATATTTAGATCTGGAGGATCAGCCTGTTCAGTACCACTCTATAAAATTCAGGTTTTGGGTATTGAGGATTTCGCAATGTTGCATTATTCCACGAATACAACTCTGATATTTGTGACATCTCAATAAATTTTACGCTCTTTTTTCTTAACGAAGGGCTCTTACAGAGCACCACAAAACGGCTTCAATATTGGTATTCATAGGAACATCTGTCTTCGACTAGTAATATACAATATACTTTACTTTGTGAAGAAGCACTAAAAAAGAGTGTATTTTAGACAAAAGTATAAAAATATAGCCGAAAAATAATTTTCTGCGAACTAAAACCCAAGTACTCATATACATGGTGTCCCAGAATTTCTTTGACATGGTGTATTCTCGTAACAAAAAGAAGTTCAAATGAAAACTGAGTGCAATTTTTAAAACTACTATAGGGTCTGTCAAGGATACCACAAGATTTTACATAAAATAGGGATATCATTTTATGTATGAAAACCTATGAGGTGCTATTTGAAACCAAAAAGTTGGAGGTGAGTGGGATAAACTACAAAAAAGATGTTTTGAATACATGGTATGATAAACCTTATAGTAACTTCAGAATTACAACTCAGTTCCTACTAATATCACGTTACCAGAATATCACGTGTCAAGGAAATTCTGGGACACCCGGTATATGGTCGCTCAACTTCGAGCTTGTATTTGGATTATCCACAACGCTTTGCAGGCCTGCGTTATTTTGTTCTACAAGCTGCAGATAGGTTGCTCAAAAGAATGTCAACAGAACTAGTTCTTAATGCTCGTGAACACTTTACACTGATTTCCGGCATCCAAAAGACACTTGAAACTCTGTATCGTGAAAGTCTACACGTTTTTTGTTCTACAAACTGCAGATACGTTGCTCCAAAGAATATCAACAAAACTAGTTCCTAGAGCTGATGAACACTTTACACTGATTTCCCTCATCCAAAGACACTTGAAACACTGTTTCGCGAAGCTCTACACGGTTTTTGGTCGCGCGCGTAACACGAAAATTCACGATTTGCCGTTGAATCCCGGTTGTTTGAAGTTTTTATTCGGGATTTAGCGAGCGTAAACCGGGACTTGCCGGAACGGCGTCGTTCTCGTAAAATTTCATAGGGTACTAAACGGGCTGGCAGAGAGGAGATGGCTTCGTGGGTCTACCCGTTGTCCCATTGCCAAGGGTGAGGGGAGGGTTGTGTCAGGTCAAAAACGGTAAGATATCGCTGGTATGAGGGATGTGTCACGGGTTGGTGTTTGATCTGTAACGTTGAGGATTGGTATCACTGGTAGTATTTGCTTAACGTTTTTGAAGCAGTTACGACGTTTTTGTCTCTTTGAACATACCATCAGCGGACTGATTTTTGGAGTTATGTGAGTTGAAAATATAGGATAGGAGTGGGAAATTTAAGATAGCAATCTGTGGTTTGATGTCTTATTATACAAGGTTGGCAAGCCAGGATCTAGAACGCCGATAAATTGAATTATTATAGAAGGAAATGCAGTTGTAGCTGCACATGTTCCATTTTCTCTTCCTCCTAAATTTTTCACAACCTAGGATTTTTGATGCAATGTTATTGATAATCCAAAAAATACTACTTTTATACGGTAATATGCAAAAAATTAAAATAGGCGCATTTAGACTATGCAACAAATTGTAAAACCGTGTTTTGAAAATCCTAGTAGAAAATGTTCTAGAAATGATTTATTTTAAAACAATTTTCGTATTTTATTGCATTGTTTATTGTCGCCTCAATGTTTTGCAACTTGTTTTGAAACAATATGTTTCAATAAAGTTGCTTTGAATCAAAAGTTTCTGAAACTTGTTGCATAGTCCAAATGCATCTAAACACCATTTTGAAAAAATTAAAACCTATAACAGCATTACTAACAAGCTTTGAAGTTACAAACTAAAATTAATTGTGATTTATGCCACCATCAATTAATGACCAGGCAAGTAATTTTGTACATACTACATTTAACCAATAGGCCAAACATCTGACAGAAAAAATCTCTGAAAAAATCTATATAATGGGTTTAATATATTTCTTTATAATATTTATACATACATCTATAATAAAGAAGATGTTTTTCATCTAAACTAAGCTACAGAAAAAATATTCTGAGAAACTTTTTTGTTCAATAAAGGCCGATAAGGATTACAAAATATCATTGGACGCGCATAATGCTTTATGCAACAGTGTTCTACTATTGTCTGGTGTATGATTTCTAATAAACACTATGAAGGTGTCAAGTTTGACAGAAAAAAGTTGCGACTTCGATTTTATGCAATAAAAAATTATAAAAATATATTTCCAACGCCTTACCTTATTTCTATTTTTTATATCGATGTTTTTATTTTTCAATGTTTTTGCAATAAAAATATCTACAGGGTGAGTCCCGAGGTGAGTCCTAAGTTGATACCTTTTTTTTAAAATATGTATTGAAGTCGTTGAAATGAACAACTTCTTCAAATAATTTTTTTTGAAAACTGAACAATAATCGAGGTACAGAATCAAAAAAAAATCTGGGCTTGTATATCAAGACATACCTATAGTCTGTTTATGTTTGGTTTTTCGCTCGGATTTTTGTCCTATCCATCAGGCATTGTATCTGTCAATTAGTGCACTAGTCACTTACAGATTATCATAGTTAGTTTCGTCCTCCTCTCCTAAAATATGTTGCATAACCCCCATATTCCACTTAGGATTTACCAATTTAAAATTAACGATATCCGAGCGAAAAGCGAAACAAATAAATAGACTATTAGGGACACCTTCACACACATGCCCAGATATACTTTTATTATTATGTATCTCACTTATTTATCAGCTTTCTGATCAAAGTTATTTGAAATTGTTGCTAAAATGTATCAAAATTAGGACTCACCCTGTAGATTTAAAATAACTTAGACTGCTTACGAATATTTGTAGATAGTATACAGGGTGGATCAAACGTTGTGACCTCCCTGTTGAAAAAGGGCTTACTGACAAAGCTATTTTGTTACAGCGCGGACTGGCAGAAATAAGATAAAATGGAAAAAATGTTCACTACTCAACAAATCTCCTGTCCCGCCATTTTTTATAGGTAATTTTTTTAGTTGACGCTGTTAGAATAGCGCAAGTTTGTATCTACCTAATTCGACTACAATGTTGTCAACAATTTCGGAATTATAGTTGAGCTACTTTCTGGGCTTTAAAATACGACAAATAACTCTCTTTATTTTAGCCTCGCAATATCGCAGGCCTAATCCAATAGCAGAACAGGTATTCCACATTTTTTCAATGCCCAATTTCTTGGTTATCCTAAACCTTTTGGATATATGTAACTGAGAAAAATCCCACATTCGACTACAATATTGTCAGCAATTTCGGAGTTATAGCTGAGATATTTTCTTGGTTTCAAAATACTACAAATAGCTCTCTTTATTTTAGCCTCGCAATATCGTAGGCCTAATCCAATAGCAGAACAGGTATTGCACATTTTTTCAATGCCCAATATCATGGTTATCCTAAACATTTTGGATATATGCAACTGACAAAAATCCCAGCTTTGCAAATACCCCGTATAGAAGCTTGAAAAAACGGTTCGACGCGTAATAATTCCTGAAGCGTTCATTTGTGGCAACGCGGCGTTACGGCCTTCCTTCCCCTCCTGATCTTTTCTTAACAAAATTTTTATTGTTTCTCCAAGACGTCGTAAAATGAATTTCCACCCCCGTGACTTCCCGCACACGCTGCTGGAAAATTCGTTAGGCGTATCGTTATTCATGAACCGTCGGGCACACCGACTGGAGGGGGGGGGGGGCAGGCAGGGTGGCCCGAATTTTCCGACCGAGACGTCGTAAAGGAAACGCGAAACAACCGGAAAAGTCGCGTAAAGTGCGGAGTAAAGGAGGGGAGTACAGCTTGAGAGCGCGTCCCAGTGTACGGCCCCCCGACGAGATCGAAATTTAAATCGAGATGTAAAAAGTTTACATGTCATTGTGGCCTCTTAAAAAATGGTGTCAAGCAGACTAACTTACTACTTTCTGTGATTCTGATCTTTAATATAGATGAATTTTCCATTGATGGACACAGTATCCATACTATCAACATTGGATGCATGAGTGACATAACAATAATATTCGAACATCCGTCTGCGGCTTTTGTACCATTTATATAGAGTCGCTCTACCCCCACAGTCACTAGATTCATTTTTAAGGCCCACTTTTACAATTTTCAGTTAACTACTGGTCAAAAGAAAACTAGTTAGCGAAAACAATCCATTTCATAATCTGCGGTTCACGTCAAAAGCTCTGGTCAACCAGAAGTTAAGTTAACCCAAGGATAAACTCTGGGATATGTTGGGTTTGTTATGGTTAGCCCATAACAGACGAGTTTGCTTTGGAGGTTATGAAAACATGGATTTTGATTTTATAGTCGGAAATATGAATACAAAGGGTAGGTTTCTTTGTTGGGTTATATTCACTGAACACAATGATCTGAAACCCATCCGTGATGCAAACTTAAAGATGAATAAGCTTAACCATAGGTATTCTTTCTGAAACAGAACTCTCCAATAACTACTGCTTCCATCTGCCGATTAAGTGAGTACAAGAAGTTACCAATGATTGTGAAACTGGGCTTTAGAGCTTTACATTTTTTTACTGCGGACCTAATGCTACCTACGTAAAGCTACCATTAGAGTACTACTATCAGATCTGTATGGGTAATTTGCTTCCAAAACAAATCAGTGACGTCGTGTGCAGTATTCGGTCAATCAGCAGATACACCGCCGTCCATATTGTCTTCAGTAGCGTCGGTTACGTTTTACGGTTTACCTGAATACAACGTCTTCAATGACAGTTTGTGTGAAGTAGCATATTTTTTTTAACCTTTGGTATTGTTTTAACCATTATACTATTATCCAAATTTGAATCAATAAGTAGTCTAGTGTTATGGCACTGACTATAAAAGATGTCACCCGCCATGTTTTTTGCGCCGGTAAATTATCAGTTGTATGTTTGGCATGACTGTCACTGGCCTTTTCTGGAAATTAATAATTTGTATATTACAAGAAATTCGACTATTCATTCTCGGTTTCAAGTATAGCTGAACATATGGCAAACAAACAGACCGACAGAGATGAGTGACAGTATTTCGTGATGCAAATATGAAATATGAGGATGCTTAAATAAGTCTAGACTAACTGTAGTATCACGTCAGTGCACTTTTTTCTCAAACAAAAGCATAAAAATCGCATATACTTTGGAACTGACGGTGGCAGTATGCATATGATTTATGTAGGGGTTAAAGATCTTTAACCAATTTATTTTATTTATAAATTTCTGAATCTAGTAACTAGCAATAACTGAGAAGACAAAAACGTCATTATCTAAGACTATGGCCTTTTTTATACCTTATGAAAAGTTCAAAATATTATTCAATGCCAAGATAAGTTTTTGTTCAAGCTGCAGCTTATCATTTTTGAGTGCTAACTTAAAAAAAACCTAAATGTATTTAATTTTGCCTAGCTACAAGTCCTTACCTTTATGTTAATTTTTGTCCAAATTATCTATTTGACCTGTCATATCGTCATAATTATGTCGTTTAACTAAAGTCACTCATTTTCTTTTCACGCAATCATACCGTGTTCACCGTCTACTGCAATGATTACAACTCCTTGCATGTGACGTAATTATTCTACAGTATTTGGCAGTTACAGAAGTTGCAAGACCTGATATCAATGCATTTATAAACTTCCCTTTATCATGCAAAACTCGCATACACAGTTGCACATATATCAAAATTACGTGCAAAATTTGATGGTCGTATTAAAATAGGCTATTAAAGTGAGGTGGCTAATTGTTTTTATGATAAGTCGCAGCTTTCGTGTATTCTACTTGAATAATTTTATTTCGTTCGGCTTAATATAACCGTTTCCAGACGTCTAGAATTCTTGCATGTACTAGTGTACACGATTTGATTCCTAGTGCATGTAAATCGCTTCCATTTTTACTGGTCTGGTATTTTAATCGAAAGTTTATTCTGTGTATACTGTACAAGTACGTAGACCAGTTAGCTAGTGTCAAGAAATAACCAAAACACTCACCACTGCAGGAGCAGTTTTCATGTGAACGGCATAAGACTATCATAGGTATTTATGAAAATATATAGTTATTTTCTAATATTTTGAACATAACAAGCGTAAAATTTTAGGTTAATTAGAGAATGTATCACACTGTATGTGATTATAGAAACTGCTATAATATTATATGACATCATTTCATAAAAGTTATGATTTTCTAAGTTATATGAAATACGTGTACAGTTTGTTAGAACTGCATTATAAATTGACAATGCCAACGTCAATATGAAGTGGTGAAACTGCAGTAGATATAGTTCTTATTTAGAAACTCTTCTGTTCAGTCCATTAGTTGGGTCTTTTACAGTACAAAGGTGCTGTTATCGATTTCAACATAAATTCGATTTAGAAAGAAATTCCTTAGTCATAAATGGTATATTAATCACTTCGGTAGTGAGTATGAAATCATATTATGATATGGCAGCAGTAGACTAGAAAAAAGTAATCTAATTTTATAGACGATTCAGGAGAAATAAAGTCATAACAAATTTACTTCGTCTTCCTTCTTCTAGGAAATTGAATACTGAACATTTTATGGAGGTGTCGAGAGAATAATCAGAGACAGAGTAATAATTGCAACGGTTCTAAGCACGCATCCTGATATACTAATAAAACTAAACTATGACCTCCAAGTTAACAAAGATTTTTTCTGTCATATTGTTGTATCCATAAGCTAAATCACTGTGAGTAGGAGTCAACCGCAACACTCTTCATACTCATGCTGATAGGTGGTGATGTTTCCCATGTTGCATTTTCCATCAATGTCGGTGTTCCCCAAGGATCCCTTTTCCCCCCAAGGAAGATGTTTCAAATGGTCTGTTTCGGACTTCTATTGTCTATATACTCTTCTTCAGGTAAACTGAGGACGATTGAAGATAGTAGATCAATCGAAACGCTGTATTCAAAAGTTGTATGGACAATAGAATTCCAAAACAAACATTTTCAAATACTATATTTATAATACAATATCGATCTTCAATCTATTAATGTAAAAAAGCTGATAGTAGTTGAGTCTTAGGTTTACGGTGAAGAATTTAATGGGTCTAGTCTAGATAAGGTAGGGAACATGTAACCACCACTTTTAGCAAACCGAGGTGTCAAATTTAGTTATTGGTCTTCGACTACCTTGACATGTCTAACAATTCATCAATCATTGTCAGAGCGACCTTTGCTCTTAGTTACGATTGTGTCGGTCGATCGGTCTGTCAGGTCTGGTTACCGAGAGATCAGACACAGTAATGGGGAAGAAAGGGAAAGAAAGGAAGGAGTACGTCCGTTGGAGGGTATAGCTTGACATAATCGATTTGAGTTTCTGTAATATTTGAGTTTAGCCAGAAAGATTAATTTTGAGGTTCGATATCCAAAAGGGCAAAAATTGTGTCCAAAATTGCACGATTTAATTTTGACAGTGCCGCCTTGTGTGCTTGTATGCTATGTAAGTAGTCCACTGACTCACGCAACAGAGAGTTGCTATGCGATTCCACTTGACTATAACGTCATTGCTCCTGCTGTTTTATGTAATCCCTCAAGCAAGGGATGTCAAGGAACCTGTGAAGGGTATCGCTGGCAACATACCATGGTGCGTTGTGCGTTAGTGATTGTGCGCAATGTCCTGCTCTGCAGAACCTGCAGGTTTCGGATGTGCGTTTTGGCGAGAAACACCAAGCTGCACATGCGTAGGTAGTTGCTGGTCCAATAATCATTATCCGAGTCATTATACCTTATATAGTCGAATGTCGAATGAATGTTATTCACCAAATTCAATTTTGAACTTCTACATAACATAGGGTAAAGTTGATGAAACATAATTTCGAATTTTGCTTCTTTAATGCTTCAGTGTGTATCTGTCAAGTCATACCCTTGTCCAGGATAATTCCTAGGCAGGTTTTACGTAATGACTGTAGTAGACTACACTTTGAGCATTATAGTATGCGTTTACTATTCCAAAAGCCTCAGTGAGATACGTATGCGGTTGCACTTTTTATGCATTTTATGGCACATATCTGATTAAATTGGCTCATGGCTAATGCATAGGTAAGGTTCCCTCTTTAACGTCAATAGCGTCAGTTAGTCCTCAAAGAGGAGTAAGTAGGTACGTCCTTTGGAGGGTACAGCTTGACATAGTCGATTTGAGTTCAGTAATTTTTGGGTTTGGGAAAAAGGAATAATTTTGAAGTTCGACATCTAAAAGGACATAAGTTCAGTTGTTTTTGAGATTGCACGATTTGATTTTGACAATGCGAGCTGCGGCTTGTGAGCTTGCGAACCTGCTCGACTGTATAGTCCAATGACAGAGACTTGCTGTGCGATTCCGCTTGACTATAACGTCATTTCGCCTGTTGTTAAAAGGTATTTCCTCAAGTAAAGGATGTCAAGGACCCTGTGAAGGGTATCGCTGGCAACATACCATGGGTATGTTAGTGATTGTGCGCAATGTCTTGCTCTACAAAGCCATTTTGCTGAGAAACACCAAGCTGCACATGCGTAGGTAATTGCTGGTCCAATAATCATTATCTTGTATAGTCGAATGTCGAATTTTATTCACTAAACTCAAATTTGAAGTTCTATATAACATAAGGTAAAGTTGACGAAGCATAATTTCGAATTTTGCTTCTTTAACGCTTTAGTGTTTTTCTGTCAATTGATATCCTTGTCCAGGATAATTTCTAGGCAGGTTTTACATAATGCCTATACTTTGAGTAAGAGAGTATGCATCTACTCTTCCAAAAGCCTCAGTGAGATCGGTATGCGGTTGCACTTTTTATGCATTTAATGGCACATATCTGATGTAAGTTGGTTCTCCGCTAATGCATAGGTAAGGTTCCCTCCTTAAAGCCAATAGCGTCAATTAGTCGGTTTCGCGCGATGAATTCTTTTAATTTCTCTTAAAATGGATGATGGAGCGTTTCTTGGGCAGCGCTGCGGCAGAAAACGTCGAGTCACCGCCCGGTTTTGGACTATCATCCTGGAATGCCGATGGAATGCCAACAAAGGGGTTCGGATGCCGTCGATGGCTGATGCTTCTATGCCGTCACTGGACGCGCCTCGGATGCACTTTCGGTCGCTCCTCCAAAAAACGCTAAGAGCTTTTTAGACGGCTTTTTGTCCGGACGGTATGCGACTACGCGATTTTTATGGCTTACCCGTTGGAAAAAGATCGAGATTCGCGACTTCGGAATGATGGGGCTATAGAGGTCTAACCACCTTCCAAGGTGCCGCAAAGACCTAGAGTCCGTGCTGCACACCTGACATCCTCAGACGTTCGTAACAGTTGAAGACAAAATGGAGTTGGTTAGGTTGTCTTTGTACTTTCGCATGCTATTTTGGATATGCTCCAATCCATAGTAATTGTGTTTTTAGCAATAGAGTACTCCAAAACTTGGACAACGAAAGGATATGAAATAGAAAGGAAGCCATTGAGGTGTGACTATGATAGAAAACTATGAAGGCAAATTGGACAAAAACACAAAAAAGGTAATAATGTAACAATTGGGTCTTGCAAAAGGAGGCCTGGACAGTGGTACGTTCAAAACTGTACTACAACTGACGTCTTCGAATGTTCTCATTGTTGACATGACTATTAAAGTCAGAACATACCAATTTCCATGTTATCGTGGGTGGTGCTAATCCATAGTGACATTGCAGTACCTTTCATTCCTAGAACTGGAAAAAATCTTTAAAATCCAAGGATTGCCTATACATATTATTCTAGTATAATGCAAAACTTGACATTCAAAGCTATGTAACAAGATAACTTGAACCACGGGAAACGTAGCTGGAAAACAAGCTGGACAGATAAAGTAGCAATGTACGTAAAATCTAGTAGTCGGCGTCTCCAGAGTCATCTGGTTGTAAAAAATAATTAGCAGAAATACTAAGAAAATCATATTTTAACATAGACACAGACATAAACAAGACAGTGGTTACCAAAAACTGAAAATAGCAGGATTTTTCATTCATTATTGTTTTCAGCTCATTTTAAAAATTATTTTTGACTTTTTTCACTGTGCTCTTTAAAAGGGTGTTTTCATTTTTTCAACTAGATTTGTTTATTCTAACGGTATAAGCTATCATTCTTCTTAACAGCTCTACTTATTGCTATTTGAGGTGATTAGAATTTTGGAATGCGCCAAAAAATTAATACATATTTCAAACGTACTTTCAAAAACCAAGCACCATTTGACATACGCAGTGATAAATAACATAAACCTACGCAGGTGTCATCAAACTAAAAGTAATGCATATTATTTAGTTTTTTGCTTTCACAACACAGAATCCTGATGCAGCTCATAGGAAGGTAATATTTGTATAGTGGTTGGTATATGTCTTAACGGTAAGAGAGACAGAACTGGGGATGTGGAGTTTTATTCCAAATATTTCACAAGCTCAGGAAAATCCATAATAGTATTTTTCTTTTTTGCAAGTTTGAAAGGAAATAAAAAAGATTACAGAATAAAAAATCGAAATCGTTGACTTCTAATTTTTAATGCTTCTAAAAAGGTGATGTTTGCGATGTATCAAAAGAATTTGGAATAAGAATCTTCTCACATTTTCCGTGTCTGCATTATGGAAGTCAACCTACAGTAGGCACATTTATAGTAAGCAGGAACTACTCAGTAGTAGTTTTATAAACAAAACCACATCACACACCTGCTACAAATGGCAAAATGGTTTAGCCTCAAAAAATTATCTACAATACGGCGATTATGACATTTTGTGTTACGTAAACAAGTGACGTTTAGTGAGTGAGAGTGAAATTTTAGTAGATAAATAGCTTATTTATCGAAAATCAAAGTGTCAGATGATGATTTCTGCTCATAACTTGTATGTTGTCTATTACGATATTGTATATATTGTATGCTGTATATGGTGGTATATGTATCTATATATGGGGTACGATTAGCCATTTGATTTAATATTAGAACCAAACCAGGTCTTAGAACAGTAATAAAATACCCATAATATTATTAGCAATAAAGATACTGTTTTTTGCTGAAAGGACGCTCACCATAGAATCACAAAAATGATTCATGTTGGCAGAATGTTACATGCGCTACCTTGTTAACCATCGATAGTGTTAAGTGTACCTCATTTAGTATACCCATTAACAGAAACAAATACCATCTGAAGAATCCATTTTACTTTACGTCTTCGCTTAAAAAGAGGGAGAGAGATAGAGAATAGACGTAAATAATAATAGACACGTTAACTTTTGCCACCCGTATTTCAAAATCTGTTTGTTCACGCACGATGTGAGGTAAGTCGCTTGTATCGAGTGATTTTAATTGACGAATCAATTTTAATAACTGCCTTTCCAGCTAGACTTCTCGCAGTCTATAAAGATTTCATGGCAAAATAAAATTCGTGACGTTACGGGTACTAAAAACACGGTTTATCTGTTTGTAGAACGCCGGAGAATGGTTTCACTTGTGGAGCATACGCTTGGAATAGCTCGAGAATGAGCTGTAAAGATCTGGTGGCGAAGACATGTAATAGAATTGATATGACACTAATTTTGTAGACAGCAGTATATACATATGACCATTGCTGAAATTAGATCATTTTTATACAGGGTTGGGATAAAATAGGGAACCAAGCAAATAACTTTGGAACGGAAAAAATGGTATTGCTGAAAATTTGCAGGCATATTTTTGTTCCAAATACGTCCATAGTGGGTTTAGTAGTTTCTGTAAAAACGGAAAAGATAAAGCTTGTTCAGATGTTTAAAATGCTGGCCATTTACGTCCTGACGTCCTGATGCTGACGTGAATTGATTCCTAGAGACATCTTGGAAAAGGTAACTCAGCAATTTGTTAACAGACTTGTATATTATCAGGAAGTAAATGGCCGCCATTTTGAACATCTGAGATAATTCATTTTAAATTTTCTTATTTTCTTACTCTAACACATCAAATAAAATTAACGTTTCAGTAAATAAACAAGCTTTATCTTTCCCATTTTTGCAGAAACAAATACTAAACCCACTATGGACGCATGCGGAAAAAAAAGATGTAATAAAATCTGCAAAAATATACAGGGTGTCCCATTTAAATTAGAAAAGTTGATGGTACTTCCGGTCAGACCGGAAGTACATTAGTAGCTAAAATAACGTCTTCGGATGCATTATGCGTCACTAAATTTACCTGCAAATTTTCAGCAATATCTCCCTTTCCGTTTTAAAGATATTTGCCTGGTACCATACTTTATCCCAACCCTGCGTATTTATAAGATGTTTGTGGTTTCTATTTGGAATGGGAATAATTACACATTTGGGCATTTGTGATATGAGCACTATTTTTCTCAATATACTATGTTTTATACATAGGGTTGCATTTCTAAATATACTATGTTTTATACATAGGGTTGCCATCCGTCCGGGTTTCCCTGGATTTGTCCTAGTTTAAAGCGTATCCGGGTTTGAATGTCTTATAAGTCTTGGGCCTATAAATGGGTACCTATAATTACTGGTTATTTAACTCAGAATTTTCTCTTATCAAAAATTCCTTCGCGGTGTAATTCTTTTGGTTTCCCCCCCTCACTGATAATGACGTCAAAGATGCAATAGCAATGTCAAAGTTGTCAAATAGCTTTGACGTATATGATATAAATAGCAAAGTAATTAAGAATTTGAGTTCAACTTTTCTTAAACCTCTTACATATTTGTTCAATTTGTGTATAACACAGGGTACATTCCCCGATGCATTTAAAATATCAAGGGTAGTACCTATATTCAACAAAGGTGACATTGACTCTTGCGAGGATTACCGTCCCATTTCCATAATTCCTGTATTTGGAAAAATTTTTGAGTTAATTATTAAGAAAAGTGTTGGTTCATTTTTTGAAAAACACAAAATTCTACATTTGTCATAATACGGTTTTCGAGAAAATCATTCCTCAGTACAAGCAGTATCAAGGATTGTAGAAGATATAGTTAGGAGACTTGAAAAAGGAGAATATGTGGGCCTTACTCTCTGCGATCTGAGTAAGGCATTTGACTGTGTTTCTCACAAACCTCTGCTCTGCTTGAAAAACTATCTATATATGGTATTAGAGGACCGCCCCTTGAATTACTGACATATTACTTAAATAATCGTAAGCAATGTGTTTCTCTTGGTAATGAAGTTTCCGATACACCTACCATAGAGTTCGGAGACCACAAGGGTCAGTATTAGGACCCCCGCTTTTCATTGTTCAAATATCAACGACATTTTCACACACTTGATGCCAACAATAGCTATTTGTTATGCGGATGATACCAGTACTATAAATTCTGGTCTTTCTATAGAATCTTTATCATCTGTGATGGGTGATAGTAATGTAAAAATTGAGGAATGGTTTACACAAAACTATCTAAAACTGAATGTCAACAAAACACAAGAAATTGTTTTTTTCGAACAAGAACGTCGTCTACGAATGTGGAGATATTAGGGTTAACTCTAGATAATAGACAACTGGTGTGATCATGTGAGGTCTGTAAAAAATAAAATGTCATCATCCATTTTTGTCATTAGGAGATTAAAGCCACTAGTTAATTCTACCACGATTTTGACTGTGTATTACTCACTGTTTCATTCTCACATATCATATGGAATTTAACTTTGGGGACATTCCTCCGCTGCCCTGTCCATATTCAGATTACAAAAGAAAGTCGTACGTTTAATTGCCGGTGCTAGCTATCGAGACCATTGCCGACCCCACTTTATTCATCTTAAAATAATTACTCTACCATCATTATCCATTCTGTCACAATTACAAGAGATCCATAAACGTAAAAACGAATTGCATTTGAACAGTTCGTACCATCCTTACAGTACGAGGTCAGCCACGCAAATCAAAATCCCGCGATATCGACTAGCGAATTCCAAAAAAAATTCATTAGACCTACATGTTTACAACGCTTTACCTGAAATAGTGAAAAATTTACGGCGAATAAGTTCAAATACATTATAAAGAAATTTTTAGCTAAACATGCATTCTATTCAGTTCCGGAGTATACGGAAAAGCTTAAACATAAAAATTCAGACAAGTTGTTTTGATAACCTTTCTATAAAATGTATTGTTTGTCATATGCGCGTACTTGTTAGTGATTTATATACAAATGAATATTTTCCCATTAATGACCTGCTACGCATGTACAATATTATATGTGATGTAGTTAATAAAGTTCTATTCTATTCTATTCTATCATATAAAAAGGTTATACTCAAAGTTATGATAGGAAGGTTATATCAATGGTAAGTGAAGTATTTGGTAATAGTCTCTATTCAAACATAAAATATTCTTAAATTTCTTGTATCTGTTTATTCCAATTATATTGTAGTATCAGATGTAGTCTACTGATTGAAGTATCATGTGGTTGATTTAAACCTATCTAAGGCTTCACTTGAGTATAGTGTAATATTTGAGTTAATGCTATCTTTATACAATAAAGTATTTACAGGTGAAGTACAAGTAGTTTTAGTTGGAGTATATCATAAGGTATGGAGAGGTTGAATGGAATGAGGATGACAAAACTAGTTCTTAACTGGAGACCAATAAGAAAAAAAGGGCGCGTAGACCAAGGGAGAGATGTCTGAAGAAGGCAGAAGATGATTTAAAGAAAATTAATATTAAACACTGGAACGAGAAGATGGCAGACAGAAATAGGTGGCGTGGAATAGTACAGGGTATATACTCCGAAATATGTGGTGAAAGTATCCAAAGACAATTTTGAGTTACATAAATTTTACCGGTATAAGTTCAGACTGTATATTCATTTCTGCCCTAGGCCTTCGCGGCCTATTGTGCAAACTAATAATAATAATATCATAAGCTCAGTGTAATAACATATCATCAATTTTGACGCTACCTTTTGTTTGTGTATTTGTGTATGTTGTATCAGAGTTTAAGATTTCTTTTGATCATATCTTTATAATTAAGACATTAGATAAGTTTTGTTCTTTTTTGACCAGGGTTAGTAAAATATACTCTCGAATATACTTCTCTGCGGCGAAAAAGAACCTATTCAAAATTATGCCAACTCTCATGCAAAACAATACAAACTAATATAAGTGCCTGTTGGCTTGGCTATCACGTCAATTGCTACAGCTTTTGAATATGTAGGTGGGTTGTAGAAGAAAAAATCCCGTTAAAAACAGGCTGGCTTAAGAAATGTATCTATTAATATGTAGATGCGCTTATCTGAATTAAGAATTAATATAGAAATTATGCAAAGTCCGATTCCTAATCCTCGATCGAGAAAGATGGTTTCATCAATGTCTTCTACAGTCATTAAAATATCAAAGCAGCCGAAGACAGCGAGTAGGCTTATTATCTAGATATTATGAATCCTGTCGAAAAATGACGATGAGTAGCCTTTTCTCTCGTAACTAAGCAGTGATTGTTAGTTTCTGAGTTTCTGTAGCAAATACATCAGACTTCAAAATTTTATTATGATAGCCTCTCAAACTATTTTTTCTTCTTATGCTTTGTAGGAAGCAATCATAACATAATATAATTCATCTCAAAGTCTGTTTTCAACAAAAATGAAACAGATGTGCTAGTAAACTGTTTTCAAAGCCAATAGATTCATAAGTATATACTACTGAAACGGATACAAAAATATTCCAAGATTGGTAATTTCATCTTTGTATGATTTTGATGACCGCAAAATTGCGCTATTGTGTTAAGTTTGGAAAACCAATCCTGCTGTTTATGTCTAGCAGAAATGGGGCAAAAATGATTAACAGATCTTACTCCGCAAATTACTATTTGTACAGGAACCACAAAGGTTAAAGAGGTATTATTTTGGCTGATTTAACCGTTAGATGCAGCAGTTCGTATAGATGTAAACGAAGGCTCAGAATGATAATAAAATATATTATGATAGCACAGACGACAAAATACTGTAGACATTGCTGAACATTTCATATTACATACATTTTTTTATGGTCAGCCTCCCGCAAAGGCTGAAAGCCTGGGGCTGTAGAAGCGCTGTGAGAGGATAAGTGTGGGTGCTCGTTAGGTTTGGAACGCTGCAGGTTGTAGCCGTCGGGACACACATTTCCTGGCAGCTCATTCCACAGTATCGAAGTTCTCCAAAAGAAGGAATGCTGGAGGCGCAGGCGACTGGTTCGGAGAGTAGGGACCTAGACCTTGTAAGGATGAGCTCGCAGATCCTTCCAGGTTTCCTCGTTCGGACGGCCTTTGGTGTTATTATCTGGGAGAGCTCACTAGAACATCTTTCGTGATAGAATGTGTAAAACAGGGACAGATCAACCACCCTTCTTCGATGTTCCTAGGTGTGGAGGTCCTTTGTGAGGTTAGGTGTATCGTTTAGTCTAATTGCTCTCTTCTGGATAGTGTCCAGAAGCTTTAGAGGGTGCTTCGGAGCGCATCCCCACACATGGGAGCAATACATACTCCATCGATGGTCGGATATGTGCCTTGTAGAACAGCCAGTAGTTGCTTTCGTGTATATACAGCTTCCTACAGCGGGACAAAACTCCAAGCTTCTGGGATGTCGTTTTAGCAACACTGACGACGTGGTCGTGCCAGGACATGTCATTATTGATGTTGATCCCCAAAAGCTAGACGGAAGGTGACTCGACTACTGGGTGACCCTTCATTTCCACAGTTAGTAAGCCAACGTGAGACTTCTTGTAAGTGTTGTTGCCTGAGTTTTCTGTACGTTGAACTGTACTTTATTTATTAATCCCCACTCGACAATTGTTTTGATATCTACGTTGATCTGTGAGACATGTTCCTGTCGCCGACGTACCGTCTCCTAGGATGATTAAGGACTAAAGTCGAAAAATACAAGGAGGTTTGCTGTAGAATCAATGTTTACAGAACACCTCCCGCAAACTCCTTTCGAATGATTAAATGTCTTCTAACATACCGATACTGGGGTAAATCTGCCATACACTCTTTGCGCTCCACTGAACATACTCATTTTTCCGGTATATTTGTTTTGTAAATTATATCTTATCAAGAGCATATTCAAGAGCACAATTCTGAACTCGCGGTATATCATTCCTTGTTGGTTAAAAATTCCATCTATTTACTGAATGAATCAGTAACAATATATCGAAACTCTTTGAGGAATATTGGTGTCTCTGGTTTAGATGGAATACGTAGTACCATACAGCACCATGCCTTCTTTTAAATTTGTGTGGGATAGGAGAAGATAGCAAGGACACCAGCGTCAATAAAATCTTGAAACAATCACCATATATAACTAATATAACTGATATAGGTGATTGAATATGGATAGTAAGCGTTAATTCAAACTCCTACGTCTTTGTCACCTTAGCGTTATGATAACGTTGGATGAAACAGGTAACAGAAATAAAAGCAAAACAACCACATATATGGGAATACAGTGAAGATAGTAGGTTCATTAGAGCGCTCTATTTCTATCTAGCAAGATTGCATTGATGAGCGCAAATAGTATTGTGGGAAGCCAGCGTTGTTTCTAAGCAGGCAAGTATGATAAAAGTGAGAGAGGCATACAGTAAGATGCATTAGGTTACTTAACCCAACTGCTTGGGTTTTGTTGCTGTGCTAATGGAATGAAGAGATTAATCAATAGCTGGTCGATGGATGGGATTCTCTTTTATACGTTATGAGTCAGCATAAATAGTGCATGTAGGAGGGCTTAAAAAGAAGAAGCAAATGCATACAACTACTTGGGTAACAGTAAATAAACCTAGAACAAACCAAAGGAATTAAAGGATGTGTTGTGGTTGCACTTTCGACGTTTATTAAATTAGAGACTAGCTCTGTGCCTGAGAATGATTCGTGGTTATGTGTTCTCCATTTTTATTTATGTCTTATTTATTATTTATGTTAAAATACGAACACATGTGAATGAGGATACATTGATGAACTTGGTGATACAGGAGCATTTTGAAAATATGATGAGTGAAGGAATATGAAACATCAAAGTTATTTGAAAATCAGGACATGTACATCAGAAGTGGTTTTGAAAATCAAGAAAAGGAAACTTGAATACTTGAGATATTAATGAGAGGCCCAAACATTATTGTAACTGCCAATACAGAAAAGAATCGAGGATAGAAAAGACAGAGATATATTCTAGCTAGTGTGGATGTAGCGGCGAAGGAAGATTTAGCGCATTGCACAATAAAGTTCGCGTATGCAGGATGTTTTCTAATCTTTGAAAGAACGTGAAACTTGAAGAAAGGAAGAAGAAGAACTTTTAATAGGGTGTCAGATAGAAAACATGTCTAAAATACGCCATATATTATAGTAAGAGTAATTTTACTAAGAAATGTGTATCTTTGATTCCTTCCCGTTTATTGAGTCTCAATAAGTTTCCATTATGTCAAATTTAAATACAAATATACTCGCAAATATACAAAATTGGGAAAAAATCTACCATAAGATGGAAGCACTATGCTTCAGTCATAATTTCACGAAGACCAAAGGTAAGCTTGAAAGTAAGTCACTATAGAAATTTCTGAAAAAGCATCTGTTTTATTGATGCATTATTGGTTCTCGTTTTGTACTTGGACTGCATATGTTTTCAAAAACTCACAACGACGTCTTGCCAAGGGAGCCAATAGCTGACCGATCAGGTAACTAAACAATGAAATGTCAGTTTTACTCCGCCACGATAATTGGGAGGAATGCGGTACTGTCATATTAAGCAAATACGAGTGTGTTACAAAACGTTTTCTGCCGTTTCAAGGTACCTACACCACAAAAATATTCATTGCTGGTTTTTAGTATCACTATTCTGGTAATTGTTGAATTTTTGGCACTATTAGAACATCCCTGGGCTTCGTACTTTAGGTTTATTAAATTCTTGCGTTCTCTTGAGGGTCCTATTTTTTTAATTTAAATTTAGAAAGTACAAAGCACCATTTTTATAGCACATAATAGGCGTTGGGAGGTATTTATCATTTTCGTAGCTTCCTTTCATCTATTTTATTAATTTTCGGCAGCATTTGTATTCAAATAAACTCAACCAAATGAACCTTTACATCGTAACACCATGTACTAGGAGCAGGCTTTGTAGCGATTTGACGACCAACGTCAATAATATTGACCTGTATAGAAATCCCTCTACAAACCGAGAGACATATTTTCCAGGAAATGCAGTAAAGCGCTACCTAACTTTGTGGTAGTAAGAGGAGGGCAAAAGTTAGTCCACCCAGACATTACTACCTGGCAGGTAATAATAGGATATAAAATGCTTAACTGCATACCCTAAACTGGCGGTAAAATGAACCATTTGGCATGGGCAATGCAATCTCAGAAAAATCCGTGAAAACACCTTTTCGAATCAATAACCGAAGTCCAATATTTGTAGGGTACTATGAGTTCAAAAGAAACAGATATCGTTATGGTTTTTTCTACTGGTTGAGAATTGGGCAAAAATACGTTTTAGTTTAGCGGTTTATATTTAAATATGTTATTACACTTTTGCAACTACTCTAATTTTCAGCTCAATTTTTATATTACAATACACACTAGAGCTAGAAGGGTACTTTCAAGTATACTTCTACCAGCGGAAAAAAGCAATACTATCTAAAATATTATTTTTTTTTTGTAATTAGGGATAATATCTAACTGCTATCGATACAGGTAGAAATTGAAGTGAAGTGCTATTCACACTAAACTATTATTGATATTGTGGATGTTATATGCAATAAAATAGTTCTGGTTTTGTTCTACTACTCGCACATAATCATAACCTCAAAAGCATACTATAGGTCACACTCGAGGTCACATTGCACATTGTTTCTTTCTTGTCAATATTATGCATTTGTTCAATTTTGCCAGAAAACGTCAAACACGAGTTAAGCTCTAAAGGGGGCTTATAAAACCTCTCAATTGTTAACCAGCAACGTGAATATTTATCAACAATGACCTTTCTCCAGTAGCCCGCCAGTACAGCTAGATCTTATAGTGCTCTAGTTCTACTTGTATCTCATCATTCAGCCTATCGTGGTCATAGAATCAGTGTTTTAAAAATAAAAGTCGTACCTTGGACACGAAAAATTGGTTAACCACTGAAGCACGCGTTTTCAAGACAGTTAGATAATAAAAAGATCCTCGACGTGTACAAAACTGAACGTATCCTATCCACGACAGAGAGGCCTATGACCTTACATGTGGAAAATGGTACGACGCATTTTGATGTGACTAGTGCCACCATGTGCATACTCATAGTGCATTTACGTACGTCAAAAATCCATCTAAATGCCGGTAATGTCTGTGACAGCCACTTTTTGAATAATAGTTACATTCGCTTGGCATGCTGGTTCGAAAATAGGATTTGGCTTCAGTTCGCGAATAACAAAGATCGCGTACTCAGTTAAATTTGGATAATTAGCTCTATTTTGAAATTGCAGGATAATATAGCCGCTAATAAAGTAAGGACCTTTTTGCAAAGTATTTTTCTTGTTGAAAGAAATAAACCTGTATAATAAAAACATTCGGCAGTAATCTTGTGGCCCTAATTTCTCGAAACATGTATTATAACAACGCACAGAGTCGCTTGCCGGACATTGAGGACAGTACCATCCAGGGCCGCACTAACATTAAAGAAGAAAACCAAACGTGGTTGAATGGATTTTTAATGGAGCAGCCGCGGTACTCTGGTATTTAGGCTCTGCCTACGCGGTCTGCTCAGCTATATAAAAAAATTGATACTAATGATAATTATAAAATGAAGAATAAATACCACTCAAACTTACATTTCAAGAATACAAATGAAAAATGAGGAAATAAAAAGAATTTAACTCGAGGCAAAATCAGATTCAGATGATTCGCTATCATTCAGGTTGATAATAATTTCATTCCGTCATATATTTGAAATGATGGCCCTACTTTTATTACATATTTAAAGCAGTTTCGCCATTTTCCTTGAATTATTAAATGTAACCTGTCTCCAATAAGATTTATAACTGCTTTCGGAGTGGTTATTAAAAAATAGGATGGAATTCCTAAAGCTCCATACCCACTACTTCGCGCCACTTCATCATCGGCGATAGATATACTTCTTATCAAAGTTGTAGCTTTTCACTAGTCTCATTAACTGACTTTTTGTTTTAATTTCTGGTGAATACGTGATATTTTGTTTTGTAAGAAATTCAATTATCTCAGCTTTTCTAAACGAAGTGTTAGGTATTTTTTCCAAAAATCTCGAATTTTTATTACCATATTTTTTCTATTGCTTGAAGCAGCGTTTTCATGATAATTTCCTACCTGAATCGAAGATAGGGTAGTCCACTGTTTTAAGAAAATGAAATTCTGTACAGTCCGTCAACAAGACAAGTAAACATGTAAGCATTTAGATAGTATCACTTATAAGTTTTACTATTAATAGAACAACTAAATTTAAATACCTGGGCTTCACGATAACGAAGGATGCAACAACAGCGGAAGAAATGAAAAATAGACTGGGGCAAACAAGATCTTGCATAAGGCAACTCCATAGTGTAATCTGGAATAAGAACATCAGCGGCAAAACTAGAAAGATGATATACCAAACAATAATAAGAAGAATTATGACATATGCAGCGGAGGTGTGGATAATCAACACGAAAAACCAAAGGAGCATTCTGGCAACCGAAATTAAATATTGGAGAAAATGCTGTGGCGTTACTAGAAAAGACAGAATAACAAATGGAGAGATACGGAGGAGAATGAAAGTGGAAAAAGACGCTCTACAATATATAGAGGAAAGAAGACTCATCTGGTATGGCCACGTCGTAGAGCAAAAGGCACCTGGATAAATAAGGTTGCAGAATGGGGGGGGGGGCAGGGGAACAAAAAAAAGAGGAAGACCTAGAAGATCCTGAAAAAATGAAGTCGACGAAGCCAACACAAGAAAAGGGCTGGAAGACGGGGACTGGGAAGTCCGAGAAAAATGGGAGACATGGCTGACGGAAGGGAGACGGCACTAGCTGTAGACAACTCTTAGTACAGTAGTAGAACAACTATTTCAGAACTATCCTGGACAGAGAACGGTCTACAATAAGGGCTGTTTAATGTATAACCACGTATAGCTGTGTTTTTGTGAGATAACTTTTGAGAAAATTGAGTGCCATAAAATTTACTGCCGGGTGTATCTCGAACGTTGTTGCTATATGTGTGTGAAGTAATATGACACAGGTAGAACGGAAATTTGACCCAACACATGAATAAAAAATATCTGATAACACTAAACAATAATTCTGGTTAACAGTTGAAAACAGACAAATAGATAAATCTGTGAGGGCATGATTTAAGGCACAGTAATCACTAAATTTAGTAATGGTAAAATATACATAAGAAGAGAAGCTAATCATATGTGTCGTTGGATTGATATATTAGGTGTTAACGTTGTGTCTTTTAACTAAAACTTCTGATGTCTTTAGTACCTTCTTTTGACTCTAACTGCAACTAGGATCTATTACCATAAGATCAATTCAGCGCAGTAACTATGCCACCTATCTTAAACAAGATTTTGTACAGTAGCTAGATAGTTTTTATTTTCGTAAGAAAATTCAAAATGCAGATGATATGAATTGGTATAGTTTTTATAAAATAAAAAAATAAAATCCTCCAGTTTTATTAGCCATTAAATAGACCGACTAGTAAATTATGCTGACAGTCTAGCGACATCTTTGGAATGTTTTTAATATGAATTTTTTTAATTTGGCTGGCGGTTAACTTATTTATATATTTTTGCATCAACAAAAAGCCCTGCAGACAGAAAACGTGATTTAAACCAGATAGCTAGTTAGTAAGAGTTAGAGTATAATATACGTACAATTATCTCATTTTGATTTTATAACAAAGAACATACTGCACGTTTATATTGTTGTTATGTATTGAATGTTGTTTCTCATTAATAATTTATTTAATTACAATGTGTTATTGCATGGGATTTACTCATAAAGCCATATCTTTTTTTACCACTTCACCATCACCCGTTGTACATTAACTTCTCGACCAAGAACAAATTCCATTAAAATTAATATTGTTTGCATTACTAGTATTGTTATCGCGTTCATTCTTTAGTTACAATTTAATAATAAATTACATCTTTGTGAAGAAATTTTGATTAGTCGTAAGTTTACCACCAAAACACCAAAAAGCAGTTCGAATGCTCTTTGTAATTTTTGATCAATAACATCTACGTTCTACGTATTTTTATCAACTTCGGTGGCAACGCTGATAACACTAAGCCTGATAATCTTTTTGATAGCTCACTTTTTAAGATTTGGGCCCGTTATTCACAATTTGATATCACACTATTACAGTACAGTACAATTTATCTTATTTTTCAGATCTCTTTGGCCTAAGTAATAAGTAGTTTCATGTTGGTATCACGAATATAGTCTACAATACCATTTTAAATATTAGGTTTATCGCGCACTGCAATTTTAGTTATCATAGCATTCTGCTGGTGCACAAGGTATAAATAGATAAAAACATGACAGATCTGGTATATGGCAGAACGAACCTTTTATTAAACATTAAATGTTGCGACAAAGCACACAAATTAAAATTAGAGGCAGGTATTGTATTGTATTGTAGAGGGTATTATTTCGATTTTATTCTGAATAAGACAACCATAGTTCG
Organism: Callosobruchus maculatus; assembly: GCA_951848785.1. NCBI lineage: Eukaryota > Metazoa > Arthropoda > Insecta > Coleoptera > Chrysomelidae > Callosobruchus > Callosobruchus maculatus. Next base: position 313,764 of record CATOUR010000171.1, read on the forward strand.
ACCGTATTTTATTTATATCGATACATCAGCAAGTAATATCTATTATATGAGTGCATTTATTTATTTGTAGAGCATTCAGTAGACAATTAGCTGAAACCACAACTTTGGTATTTTATTGATTCGTTACTTTTAAGTATTCCCGAGTGTATTCCATTGTTTTTGTTCCCAGTTACTTCATTCAGTATAATATCAGATCCTGATACACAACCACATTGTCTTTTGAGGGACTGTCATATTCTTTCATTACAATTATTTTCATAAAATGTTTGCTATTAGTATAGTTTTCGAGATAATTTCTGTTCTTATATTGCTGAATAAGCGTTTGGTCGTTTGATTTATAGTTAGACTAGGGATTGGGCAATGTCCGACGGATATCGCATCACATCACACTATTTTTGCATTATATTCAAATTCGTAACCCAAAAAAAAGCTCAATCAACAATTCGCTGTATGCACATGACACTTGCTCTAAGACTACTAGAAACTGTTACAACTTACCCGTTAGCACTATTATTAGAAGATTTCACAACACTTCACAAAATATCAGGAACGACTTTCTAAATTCTAATTATTAGCAGGTTCTCAATTAGGTTTATATTGATACGATAAGACAACTGATAGCATCTGAATGCACTTAGGCTGCAAATAACCAATTCGACATGCAAAGATTTTCTCTCAGTTGAAACACACACTGTTGTAATTATTTTAGTGAAGTAGTGGAAGAAGAGTATAACACAAGTCCACTACATAACATGTGCAGTAGATGTAATAACTCTACTGCACAAATTACAAACAGAACAGAATTCAGGTAAAGACAGATACTGAACGTCTGTAATTTTTAACACCATTTTGCACAAGCTGAACTTTTCTGCTTGAATAAGCATTTCAAATTTATTTTAAATCTAACAGCATGACTACACTTCAGCTTCCGACCATTCCTTGACTTCCAAAAAAAACCTCAGGGGTAACATCCTGAAAACGCCGCTTTTCCCAATTGGGATTTCATGGTTCTGAAGGGGTACCAGTAAAACTAATCAGTATCAATAGAAGATCCACTAGTGTCACTGCAACTAACCAGTTGGCAGCAACATCTGCAGCTAAAGTTCTTTCTATGGGAACCAGTCACAAGCTGTGGCAAACTCTGCTCGGTAATAGACATTTGTAATGAATAGAATACAGAATGCGTCAACAAGATGCATCTTTTTATAAGGGTCATATGGAATGTTATTGAAAAACAAAGAGTTATATAAATGCTAAACGCATCAAGAAATACTAAAAGTGGATCACACACCGCCTCAAGAAAAGAAGTGTAGATATGGATGCCATATGTCTTATAGTTGATTCAATAAGCATTCTAGTTCATACAGGAGCTAATGGGATGCGAAATACAAAATACGGAGTTACGCTGGGCTATAGTGCAATGCTGACACTTGTATTTCCAACTACTGTCTTTTGTTTATAAAAAGGCTTGACCTGATGAATTTATGAAGTGTATCCCTATTTCAACGATCATCTGCCTCAAGTTATGGGATGTCGCATCTGACTTGATACTGAGAAAATGTTTGTCATCCTCTAAATTGGAATTTCATGGCTTTCAAGGGTTTGACCGGATCTAATCTGTCCCGATCGGAAATTTACTAGTAATATCACACTTACCAGGCAAATATCACTAACATCTGCAGTTTGAAAATTGTGCCTGTCACAACTGCAAAAGAGGTGTCACTATCACAAAAGGACTTTTATAGGTGTCTTCAGACTTTATCCGCCAGACACACTAATGCATCTAATAGACTGGATCTTGAATATTGCTAACAAAGAAGTTAGAATATGATGATGCACTCTTACTAGGGAGTTACTATTTAGTATTGTATTGCACAACAACTGTACTAGTGTACCTTCAGGAACACTGTACTTACAGTAAATAGCGACATCGTAATGTCGAACTATTTATTTATTATCAGTCATCAATCAATGCCAACAACGGAGATGCAGTTGGTGTAGTATTTCTGCTTACATTATTCCGAACTATTTTCATTTGCTCAATTTCAGCTCTGATCAAAATTATGTTGTAGATCTTATAGATTCATATTTGTTCCTTGTTTCTGTGTTCTACTTTTGATAGGCAGTATTATGTCTCTTGTTTTATTCTTTGTAATGATACTGCCTGTATTCAATAGGGAGAATGATTGATTGGAAACAACTCCAGACAAAAAGGTGAAAACAATCCAGCAAAGAAATCCAGTACTATGCGAAAGAAGCTACGTTTTGGTTAAATATCTGAAGTCTGGTAGGTATTCTGTTTATCCGCCAATCAAGAACTACCCGAAGCTGGTATTTTTGATAAATTTTCATTCATTGGTCAAACCTCAGTTTTCTAGTTTGAGTGTTTCTGGTGCTAAATTGAGTAAGACAACAGATTTTGTTTTACAAATATCACTTGCTGCTGTTTTCTGTCATAGCACACGTCCCTCAAAATATCACTATTCTATGGCCTTGCACTCTTTAGGGTACCTTTGAGCTCTTTCAATATTAGAAACTTTGGTAGTCTCCTAGTGAATAAATACCAAGCAGTATTGTAGACTGCAAGTTGATGTTTCTCTAAGTAGCTGGACACGCTCTTATCAGGGGTCCGAGGAAGTAACTGTTAGTACTTGTAATTGTAAGTATGTCATTTTGTCATTGTCATAAACATAATTATGTTACATGGCATTCACTTTCTTTGTCCGATTACCTAACGCAAGATTCTCCATACAATTTAATAGAATTACTACAATGCTCATCAGGATATCAGTTGAGAGTGGAAAAACTAGCGGCACGATGTTTAGATCATATGAGATACGTACTTAAAGATAAGGAATTGTAATCATCATGATGTGATTAACATTTAACATCGCGTCTAGGTGGTGACAAATATTGGCGCCTCGAGAAATGATAATATCTGGTTAATTTTTGTAGCTGTATAGTACATTCAGTTGCCGTAATGCTGCAGCAGTATATTTCATTAGTTCAGTAGTTTTAAAATCTATCAGTTTGTAGGTATATTAGTACAAGTAAAGTCACCGACGGAAAACGGGATAGCGGAATAACTATATAGGTTGGGAATATTATGAGTGGTCCCTTTGGCCTTTATTTTAGGTGTACTTACACAAATGATGCACGAAACTGGGTAATTTAGGAGAATATTGGTAATATATTACTGGGGATCTATTATAGGTTTGTCCTTAAAATGACTTCAAAAGTAGTTTGCAGAAATAAGGAACGACGAGGGAAGTAGAAGAACATACAACAAAGAAGGCTAGTGAAAAGAGTAGTGATTTGAAATAGTGTCCGAATAATATTATTCAAAAGTCGGTTGCATTTGTAATAGATACGGATACTAGTAATACCATAGTTAAAGGAAAATCAGAATCAGAAAAATAATTGAACTTAAAAAAGTGCTAGCGTCAAATGCAAGTTCCGTCGGAACCAGTACGTTGCCTAAAGTACCTATCACTATCAGTTACTGTATTGTATGTATTCAATGACTTTTAAACTAATTGATATACCTATATGTGTGCTTTAGTTGTTGTTTCTACATGAAAAAGACAGGGAAGTATAATATACATGTAAAATGATTCTCGTTTTTGGTAACTACTTCTTCTAGCTGAAAGACGAAATTTCAGTCAAATCCTGGATCTAGTTGGTAGAATTTATTTGAGATTTTAATTACATCGGTACGATCTTTTGTTTCGACACTCTTTCGTATTTTTTTATATCGTTAGGATATACTGCAAGCTTTTATGTTATTCGGTTCGGAGCACTCTCTGAAGAATCTGGGTTCAATCCAGAGAAGAAAAAAAGTAATATTTAGTTGACAGTGGATCTCCATAGTCTGGAGCTCGGTCTGGAGCGTTGAAGCAAAGTAAGAAATCTTGCAGATTCTACAATAGGAAATTTTTAGTAGTAACAAGAGACAACTGATCACCAGAGAAGCCAACGTCTTCAATTGGCCTCTTACACAAAGGTCATTATTTCAGAGAAGGTAATTACATGACAAAAAATTTAAACCCAGATAGGTAGGTACCTAGGTACAATTTGTAGTGTTTTAAGTTGAACTCGCACTGCTTCTAGGATGTGATAAGTTTTTTGCCTTCGCGAGAGTATCCTATAAAAACCATAGTTATCAGCGACCTATGTTTCAGCTTTAGTTCACTGTGGAACAGGAACTTGATTGTAATTGAAAAATTAGAAGTTGCCTCACGAATACTGGAACCGACACGAAAATGCATGGAAAATTGGTACCATTTGGTTTACAAAAAAAAACCTCAGAAAGACATAAATATCGTTTGAGCTAGATATACCTACAATGGAAATGAAGACACAACAGACCAGCAGTGAAATACTTAGCTGAAAACCAAACTGCCAATTAACCAAAATACATAATGGAGAATTTGAAAGACCACTATTAGATCCAGTAGTGCAAGAGGTCATAGACTATTCCTAACCATTGGGTGATTCTAGAGCTATTTAAATAATGTAGTATTAAAGTGGGTTTGCAGAATATTTAGAGGCCATTATGATGATGTGTGAAGATGTGATAAGTTGTGATTAGAAGAATGACAATGTTCAAGAATGAACTGGGGCAAATGCAATAATGGTGGAAGACATAGATACCTACTTCACCGTCGATAAATGACATAAATTAGAAATTTTGAGAACACTGAAAAACTGACAATGAAGATGTTATATATAACAAAATGAAGAGTAAGGTAAGGAATTCTAAAAACTTAATAAAGAAGTGTCGCTCATCTCAAAAAATGTTATCAGCATGATATTAACGAACTGAAGGTTTGGGATTGAATAATGACCTATATGATGATAGCTTAAAAAATTTATTTAAAAAGACACATATCAAGCTTGTTACACCGAGTTAAAATTTTGAACGCAATGGTTGATTTATAAACTAGGCCATCTCAGGATAGGACAATGTGTAAGTTATGAAAAAGTAAACAGTGTAAGTTTGGGATATAGGTAGGTACTCCAATGAAGACGAGGTAGAGTGAAGTGGTATCCCTCCAGGGATCTTTGACTCAACATTAACAGAGCCGGCCTTGGTCGGTCTGTTGAATATCTTATGACCAACAATGGTATATAAAATAATAGATATTTTATGGCATTGGAATGGTGCATAGGTATTGATTACGCGAGTTTATCCATTGTTGCTGCTGGTTACAAGACAGATCAGGAACAGTGTTTGAGTATTTTGAAGGGTGCCAAAGAGTAGTTATATCGACAGTGGATTGTTTAAATGCTGAATCTGGCACCTATAAGCTGACGAAAAGCATAACTAGATAGAAACTATTGAATAACAATAGTCCGAGCTGGCTAGGGATAAATGCTTCTTTCAGTCATTGCTCAGCCAAAGGGATAGTCTATTTCAATAGTAGAACTGATTTGGCCATGATGAAGGATTATGGAATACCAGTCAGGCTCTAGAAGATCCATCGGAAGCTTTTTGCTCTCCACAATGTTTAAACGTGTATGAAGAACACTCGACCAGAATAATCAGTAGATGTAGGTAATGCTTTTAGTTACACTGAACACCCACATTTAGTTGTGACAGAGCTAAAAAATCTGTTGCCACTTGGTACATTGCCCAATTAAGTTAGTCCTCAATGACCAAGCTAAATATTGAGTTGAGCAATCACCGTATGGTGAATGCAGGATTTTGTAGAGTTAAAATGAAAAGGAGAAGACGAATATAGTGGATGATTCAGAAGAGGAAGGGCTGGGAATGTTTCCATGATGGTTAGAAAACAACCAAGCTCAATCTGGAAGGTAGTGATCGTGATGTGAAACTTGACTGTGGTGACAGTTACGTTTGAGCATGGTACTACGTACCCTAGATGTGCTCAATTTTAATAAGGAGGAGAAAGAGGATTACTGCAAACAGTATAAACTTTAGACCGGATTAATTTTTTTTTTATTTTATCAGTTTCGTAGTGGGCTTTTGAATCTTATTGTTGAAACGAGCCTCTCTTGATATAGGCAAACGAAGGTCATATATTGCGCGGGAAACGAGCCGGTATCCGTCGGTAAGTGATATATTGAAGGGACGATGTGATATGACAGTTTCGCTGTATCTGGCGTTCCTGGTGGTGACAAATGATGACGTGTCGCCTCCCCACGTGACGTAAGCAACATTAGATGCGTACCCGCGGCTGAGCCATGTACTGCACACTGGCCACTGTCGATAAAAAACTGTCCCGCGCACTGTAACACACGCACTATGCTATTCCTTTTGTTGTGTGTGATCTGTCACTGCACTGTCACCAAGGTGCTCCAGTTCGCGCGTTCCGCCACCATGGGGCACACGTGATGGTGGTGAAAATCCTCGTGTGATCGTTCACGAAAAATCGTAAGCGGACGACGCGCGTGCTGCGTGTTCCGCAGTCGAGTGCCAACTGTCAATCAGTCGGAGTGGGGCCGGATGAATGGTCTGTCAACCCGCGGACACGCCCTCCCGCCAATGGCGGACCGCGGATCGTGCTCGCGCCGTCTGGCGGCCGTCGACCGTACTACGGAGACGCCGGAGCAAAAAAGCCACGCTACCACCGAGCACGCCTCCTCCCCACTACTCCCCTTGCCAGGTTAGAGGCGAGGGTAGATCGCAGCTTTCAGTCGTTGCTCTTTTTGTGTACATCGGCTTAATTTTAATGGAAACGATACCCAGCGACTATGCTGCAACCCGCTCAAAATTCTACGTTTAGGTTTTATTGTCTTTCCTCTCTTCGCTGCTGCCAGAGGAGTATGAATATATTTTCAGCTTTGTAATGGAGATCGCGAATTCGAAATGGATAACTATAATTGTATGGCATCGTTTTAGGCGTTCACTCTCTTATGTGCTGGTTACCTTTCACGGCTTGTTATTATTGAACTCACTTTGGGTTTGGGCTCCAATTTTTCACTACACTATTGCGCGACTGTTCCAGCTCTATAATATGGGATATATTCTCGTTTCGGTGAACTCTGTCCAACAGATTTTTTATCCATCGTTAACATTGGATCTAGTTTTGATGCGGTACAAACTCACATTTTCGTTGTATTACAATCAAACGTAATGATCAGTAGCTCTAGGTACGTAAAGGCGCTATTCGTTACCACGTTGGGCGCCAATTCTTACCACGTTGGGCGCCAATTCTTACCACGTTGGGCGGCAATTCTTACCACGTTGGGCGCCAATTCTAACCACGTTGGGCGGCAATTCTAACCACGTTGGGCGGCAATTCTAACCACGTTGGGCGGCAATTCTCACCACGTTGGGTGCCAATTCTTTAATATTAGGTATCTAATGTCTCTCCTGGTGCTTGATATCAGATGTATTTTCAACTTCTCATTGATCTTCTTCTTGATAGATACATCTAGATAACTCATAGTGATCTTCATGTTGTTCATGCTGGCTGAACTATGATTACTTAATGTTTTTTGGTGCCTTTTACCTGATGACTATTAATCGATGGTAACCTCACTCTTCAGCCATTTGTTATTTTCCCTATCATTGCGCCCACGATAGGGCGCCAATTCTTACAGTTTTTTTGTTCCTATAGTATATATGTTTGGCCTGATGGTTTGATCTTTCTTTTATAGACTAGATAGTTCGACAAACATACATTTTTTTATTATAAGATATATCTAGAGCTAGGTCATCATTATCACCTTGTTTTTTGTTGCTTTACATGTCGGTTGAAACATTGTCAACTAATGCTTTTCGGTCGTTGATATCTGATTAAATTTCTTCTGACGTCCATCTGTCCAATGAAAAATGAGAGATGAACAAGAAATAGTATACGTTGTGTCCATCTGATGACCCCTTTACTATCGTGAGGAGCACCGAAAAGATCTTCAAATCTATTCATTCCTCATATACGATCTATATATGTTGTTCTTTTGAACATCCTTTTTACTGTTCTGCAAAAATCGTACACGTTTCTCACCCCTAAGAATATCCTTACACTTCTCTATGCGGCTCATCATCGGGTTTGGAAACTAGTACTTTTGACTATGTTTTTCTCTCTACCTAGACATGTTGGTTATTCCTATAGATGAAGTCAGAAATATATGAGTTGTTTATATTTTTTGTGCTCCTACCGAGTGCTGACACTACAAATATGCCTTATGCCTCACAAGATGCCCAACGAGTCTGATGACCGTAATCCGTTTCGGCATGTTTTGTTGGGCTGGCAAGGGGGCTGGCGCGCTCATTAATGTAGTTAACAATGTATATTGTCTGTGTATAATCAGATGTCAATATATGTACAATAAATAGATCAATTTATTTTGTTTTTATCTACTGCAAGTTATTATTTGCGATTAGTTCCTACCACTTTCTGAATTATTATAATATATATTTTGTACAGATAACTACGTTTTTATCACTACTCAGGTCTGATACGTATAATAACCTAACTGCACTATAGAGGTGTCACTCTTCCCTCCCTGACTTCCGATTTTTTGCATTTTGCAATTTTCACTAACTCTTAGATTGTTATATCCTGAACATCTACTTCAGCATTAATTCACAATATTTTTGTTTTGCTATCATGAGTATTTACTGCTATGTATGGAACCTCCTAGCAGGTAGCTTTTGAGTCCCATAAGTCCTATTAAAGTTGGTTGATTGCGACTATTTTACAGATTATCATTATTAATTTCTGAAACTGATCGGGTAAAAAGCTTGATTGTTATGTTGTGGATAGCTCTACATATCTATTGAAATACTAAGTACTTAAATGTTGATAATTTTCAAATAATTGTATGCTGCAACATCCGCACTTTACGTTTTGGTTTATAGTTGTTTTCCTTTCAATTTTCGTCTTTGTAATTAAAGTTGTGAAACAGAAATAGATCATTGTCATGCACTAGAATTCTGAAGACACCTAATCCTTTACAGGTCCTTCGTTGTCCAAATATGTAATATGTGTTTTCATCTGAGCAACACCAAACCAAGCGATTTTGCAGTTATACTTGTATATGTCGACCACAAAGTTTTTCTTGCAAGACTTATTTTAATTCTCAATTTTAACGAAAGTTATAATTAGTATTATATAGTGGCATCTGGCTGCTGTATGTTTTTACGGCGCAGTTTTCTCCTTTCTTATTTTTTTTTCTATTTTGTGTTGGAAGGTGGATGACCTGCCACGATCATAGCACGTAGCCTTCATTAGGCCCCTTGTAGATCCTCGTTTATCCGTCAGAATTGAGTGCTCAGCCATGCCAACTTAGTGAGAAAGAAGATGGTGCAAGCTCAGAAGGATTCCCCTTTCTCCTAACGAAAATGAAGATATAGGTGCCGATTATCTCACCCCACGTTGGGCGCCACACTTTTATAATTTGCTTATTGTATTGTGGCTCTAAATCTAAGACTACAACTTCTTTATTGTTCATGTTCGGTTTGTTTTTTGTTTGCTAGCATGTGTATCCTCCACTATTTCTGCCGTTCTAATGTCATTTCGTCGCTTTCCTTGCAAACGGGCTTGTATCAATTTTACTAATTTTTCAGGAGAGCGAAAACAATTATTTTGCAATTACTTGAGATGCTACTATAGCCAAAACACAGTTGTAGACAATTGTAGAATTTGAATACAGTGGAGGTATTATAGGGAGTAACTGAATAAGCCTTTGTTAAATATACCTATGTTTCATATTTTTTGTCACTTTTTTCAGATTCTCTACATGTCATATCTGAGATAGATATAATTCTGAAAACGTTATATCTTCGAGACTATCCATATCTTTTGAGATACGGCATTAAGAGGGTAGCAGCAGGATACCATTTTGATGTCACACAAGGGGCTAACTCATTGCAGCCATTCTTTGAGACAAGCCCTTTTGTAAGGAAGGCGATGATTTGAACTATCTTTAGATGTAGCGGTATATAGCGATTGTGGCATTGGTAATTCCATACTTATTAACCTGATGCTTTTTAAATCACATTACGAATACCTGTTCATTTCAATGAAAAGGAAAACGAGTATTTTTTGGCGCAGATTAATGTTTTCTTGCTTCCATAGTTTTATCAATAATATAAAAAATCGAAATATATTAATTGAACTGGATATACAGTGATATTTGTCAGCTTCTTTACCATAATACGTATAGTTCCTTATACCTGCAACTTCAATAATATTTTGTGAAGGCGGCCTAAGCAGAGTGCAACCTCACAATATAATTGGTTTTCAGTTGTACATCGCGCTTACGACAAGTTTTCATAGTTTTTTCATCGAAATATCATACCGCAAGTCCGCTAAAAGAAACCGGCACTGGTACTCTGTAACTTAGAAACGTGTTTCTATGCCCTATGTACTATGGGATCGGGTGGCTTCGTAAATATGTCAGCGTATAGTAGGCACCACAGCATAATAAACAATCAGCGCAATGTCTCAGGTTGGCAGCAATCGCACGCGCATCCCGCCATTTTGGATGATTATTTGTCAAAATAGGTATATGTGTCGGTGGACACCATTGACGCAAGGTCGACATTCGTATTTGCTCATTGCTGAAAAATGCATAGGCGTATACGTTGAGATTTTGTATATGGATACGCGGTGTTGATAGTTGGGTACTATACGTTTCCACGAGCTTTCAAAACGTTTCGAAAGCGTTTTAAGTTTTCAAATATATCGTGAAACCGTCAATTGGATGCGTTTTCAAAACGTTTCCTGTTCGAGTTCGATTCGCCAATTTTTGGGATCGTATTGAGATACAAATGTCGAGAAAACACCAGCTGTCACTTTCAATACGTTTTAAAATGAACTATGCGCAGTGTGTTGCTGACTAATGTCACTATTGTCAATTTATTAAAGTTTATTCAAAATTCGAAACAAAAAATTTATGATAAACAGCAAAATAGGTTTTAAAACGTATAGTAATTGTATCATCTTTAGAAAGGATAAAAAATATAACGGAAGTGTGTGTGCTGCTAAACATTGCAGAAATAAGCACTATAATTGCAGAAAAAGTTTTTTTTAGATTTCCAAATGATCCAGTTAGGTAAGTAGACATAACGTACAAATAAAATATGTACTCAAAAATGTACGGATACTAACAGCGTAAAAATAATAAACAAACATTTAATATTTACATTACTTTATCGAGTATTTTAGTCATCGATACTTTGTGAGGCATTCCAAGCTGGTATCCATACTTTTATAGCAGTATCGGTATTGAAACTAATTATATAATTATTGAGGGGTGTAATCAATTGCACAAAATTCTCTGTACGAAAAAACGCGCCTACTTGGCTAAAAAAATCGAATTGGTACCGGTATCGATATTTTTATTTTCACATCTCTACCCAGATTTCACACCCGTAAAAATCATTCATAAATCATCCCAAGGTCAAATTATGCGGAAACCATTTCTATATAAGAAATCCTCAGAGATATTATGCTGGTCGTTTACTATGCTGTGCCCGTAATCATCCAAAATGGCGCCGTCAAGGTCAAATTCTGTGGGAACCATTTTTATATAGGAAATCCTCAAAGATATTCTGCTAGTTGTTTAGTATGCTGTGGTAGGCGCGTTGTGGTAGACACCCGAAACTGCCCAATCGTCATAACCGTCATGGTGATGGAAACAAGTTTGTATCTCTAATAAAAGGGCTGATACACGTACGGGCAAGTACGCGAACTTATGGCTCGACGACCTTTTCCGCCTGTATGTCACCGTAAGTACGCGTACTTTAAAACCGTCGCGCAAACCGCCGGCGAGCCAACTGGTTTGAAATGTTGCTCGTAGCTGGTCTCAGCTCGTATTGCGAGCCGCGAGCCACCACTTTGTTTTGGCAGGCCATCGATGCGCAACGCTTGTTGTGTTTGGCGCTTGTTAAAAGTTTTGTTTACTTAGGAAAATTATCAAAATGAGTGATTTCAGCTTCACGTGTGTCACCGCGTCGAGCCGAGTAAGTTCGCGAACTTAAAAACCGCGTACTTAAAGTTCGTACGTGTATCACCCCTTTAAGTTACAGAGCGCCGGCGGTATTTCTATATAATTCTCCATTCTAATGACTTCGGATGAACTACGGTTTTACAATAAACTGCCAGTTTTAAACTTATAGCTATGACTTTTTATCTTGTTCAGTTTCAAGACTTACATATTTGCTTCACCCCCTTTTAATTGCGTACATCGACAGGCCAATGTTGGGCGTCAATTTTGCAAGACTTTCGATTATATTAGATTGTGTGGTGAGACCTTCTATCACGCGCTCTCGTATCCAATTGATTCTACAGAACTTGATACAGTTATTTCTAAATTGTAGTGTGAAGTTGGTAGTTGGTGCTTTATTTATCATTATTGTATCACACTTTTCGAAAGGATGCCACCTGCGCCGCAAGTTAACCAATATAGATTCTACTATAACATTCTCGCTTGAACAGAAACAGTTGAAGCGTACCTAAAAAACCAGGTCGTGCTAAGGCTATTTTGGTAGTACGGTTGGGAATATTCCAGTAAATGCTCCAAATGGGGCATATATCACATCCTCCTGAATTTTGTACAGCTAACAAATTCGAATAGGTTAGAATAAGCAAAGCCTATGCTTGTTTGCAAGACCGCGTCGTTATTATTTACCATGTGCTTACATTCTTGACCAATGATAAGATCTGCACATATCATGCTTGTCTAATGTAGTATATTCTTAACTTATGCACTGAGAAAACCCTAAATTCACCCCAAAATCGCCCAGTACACGAGAGCATATAACACTAAAACGAAGCGCTGCCACTATCCGTGGTTTATACTGGTTCGCTGATGATTGAGCTGAAATTTTGTATGCACGTTTAGTTTGAATGACAATACACGATATAAGCTGTGTGCCGTCATTCTAAATCCAATCCATAACAAACATTGTCTCATTTTCTGTACGTATGTGTATATTAACTGCACCTGTATGTTTGTTTGTGGGTTTGTAGCCCTTCTCCGAATGCAGAGGTCGGACCAAACATTTCTAGTTTTTTTAAATTTCCGCCAACCTGAGTTATTGTGCTGGTTGTTTACTATGCTGTGTATATATTGCCTAGCCATATGCTGCAATAAAATGTTGTCGTCATGGCCGGGCCATAGTTGCCAGCAATATAGCCAGATATTGCAGTAAAAGTATCGCCCGTTTAGAACCCCTTAACTATATTTATTTACTGTTTATTTAGGGAAATATGACTTCTCATTATATCTCATTTAGCTGAATCTTAAAGGACAATAATAATTTAGCAAAGCTAAAACGGTTGAATGTATGGGAAGTTCCGAATCAGCGTGACTGAATTTTTTTGATATCTCCTCGTTACATAGTTAATCTGATTGAACTTTCCATACTCAATGTTGCTGTTTAACATAGACTATCTGAACCACCATTGCATTTTACACAATTTTCACTTAATAGGTAGAACGTCACGCACACTTACAAGATACAACACATTAGTTGTTATCAGTATTCATAACGCCATTATTTATGCAATGATATACACAAAACAATTGAAATGGTGTTAATAATGGAGCTACGTAATGAAAAGTATAATATATATCTAGATTAACAGATACAGGTTAATTTTATAACGGAGGATTTTTACCGGATCACTGACAACTGATTAGCACATGAGCGTTTTGGTTGGTCAATGTTTTCTAAATAAGGATGGAGAATGAGCGATTCATGTTTAATGGAAAATATGTACGGCTGCACGTTAACGAAAGGCTTGAACTACAGCAGGAGTAAGTTATATAGGACTTTTTTCGTTGTGCACTATTTTTACTTATAAGTAAACAAAAGTCTGTTTGACTCCAAGTGGTATGCATTTATGAATGAAATTAAAAATTATTTATTCATTTCAAAAGTGCGGCTTAGTGCATGTATTTTGTAAATATTTCTGAAGCTATTGCAACCTAAGAATTCGAAAAAAATGTATTCAAAAATCGCCCCCTCCCCCCCCAATAACCAAGAATAATTATAATAGCTCTATTTTACCTACCCAAAAGTAAATCCAACTACAGAATAACATTGAATAAAAAGAAATGTATAATATATATTACATGCAGGTCCGTAAACTAACAAGTGCTAATTATTATCTTGAACCGTATGTCCCTTAAATAAACAAAAAATTCTAGAGAGGCTATGATTATTTATGTCACAGTTGCTGTGTCAAGAGCATCGAAATTTGAACACATAACATTAACTGGAGAATTTGATAAGGTACTGGTGCGCGAAAATTTACAATAAAAAATAAGGCTTGGCGTAAGGTATGTTTAGATACCTACAGAAAAATTAATTCTATTCAAAATACTTGCTGCATCAATAAGTTATGGATTAATTTATATAGAAATACCATCCATGTCCTAGCTCGACGAGATTGTAATGATTCAGTGTTGATACGATCTTGCGACAAAATCTGATCCATACCTCGCTGACGATAAACTCCATCAATTCTAAAACACAAAAAAATTTTAGAAATCGTCGTTTACATTCCCCAATAATATCATAATAGTGTGGATTTTAAACGATGCTAGCGTATTCTAGTTCTGAATGAAGCAAAATATATAATAATTATTCTTAAGACGTTCATATGTCACCTAATGATGTAGTATGTAGTTTTAATTGGTTTAGTTACAGCTTTCTTCAATTTCCTTTATATCCTATACAAATACTTTGGATCAGTATCTTCCTTTGAGGCAAGTGACTATTTTAGGATCTTCCTCACAAGCTCCTTTGGCCATTTTACTATTAGTCCAAACTCCAATAACTATAATATAACGTCAAACCTGCTTTGATATTTATATTATGGCCTAGTATATATAAGGAAAAAAACAGTGACTTAACTCGGAGGGTATTTTAAGACATAGTCAAATAATTATGATTGTATCACCATCCACAATGGTTCAAATAATCAAAATGTTTGTTTTACTTATAACCTATTCGATTACAACTATTGTACCACCGTGCTTCATGATTTCAATGGTAGAATCGAATATATTATACTTTATAAGATCTAGTGTCAGGAGGACACGAGCAACTGGAGATATATTATAATAAACATTTTTAGCAGCAACCTCGAGACAAATGTCTTGTAGAATTTATTAATGACATGAAGGAAGCCATGTTAAACAGTTGGCGAAACACCAATCATATTTCATCTTTACATGTTCAGCAGCAGGGTTACTAATTGTCAGATTTTTTAAAGCCTTTTAGTTTTTTTCTGACATGCCTTTGATCGTATTTCCATAGCAACTTTGTCACCGAAGATTGATAACAATTTTTTTTTCGTTTTGCTTCCAACGCCAAAAGTGGGCGGGAGAAGTTTTGTAGTAATGAAAAATTTGCATTGAAGGTATTTTTTACTGTTTTCAATGACTTAGCACAAAGACACATGCCACTATTTCCACCGATGTCTCTTAGTCCTTCTTCTTTTTCTTCTGTCTCACAAACTTGAACCGTGTATAATTTGCAAGACACTGAATTCTGACAGTAGATTACTAGTACAGCAAGCACAAAAAAATCTCCATATTTTGCAAATAAGCCCAGTTTCCGACAAGTAAGCCCTGGCTGTTTGAAACGTGCGAATTTGTTAACACGGGCAAGAACTAAAAAGCCTTGACTGCCCAGGTTGACAGTAGGGCACTGATCAAAACTAAAAAAATTAAAATCGGTTCTTTGGCAATTATAAACGATCTCAGGTATTAACCCTTAATATGCACAGTTATTTTTTACACAACAATCACACTGGGGTCCGACTGACCCCAAAATCATTTTTCCAAATTTTTAGCAGCAACTTATACAACTAGACAATTTCATTCAGTTAATTTATTATTCAAATATATTTTATTAACATTAGATTTCAAAAAAAAACAAATAAAAAAATAAACAAAATACATGATGAACTATTTACATAAATGTAACAAAACTTAAATTCTTAACCGAAAACTAAGACACACATTGATAAATGAAAACAAAAAAATGAAGACAAAGTAAAAAAAACTTTTGTGATTCTAGTAACGTCTATAAAGTACATTTTTCTAAATTAATAATTCCATCTTTACCTTTCTTTTACACAAATTGAGTCCTTATATTAGTCACAAATAAGCTTGGCACCCATGGTCTCCAACAAGGTCCTCTGCATTTTCAACTGAAATATTCTGAATTTCCAACACCAAATGTCCCCAAAGTTCCTTTTTTTAAATTAATCACTTCATCTTTACATTTCGGTACTACAGTTCACACAAATTAAGTTTTTATGTTAGTCACAAATGGGCTTGGCATATGGGATCTCCAACAAGGTCCTCCTCCCCATTTTCAATGGAAATATTCTAAATTTCCAACTATCTCTAGGCCAGAGGGCGGTGAAAATCGTTATTGCATATTTCCATTTTTGGAAATATTCAATGAAACAACAAAACTGCGCACTTGAAATATCCACCTTCAAATAGCACTCTTGGGTCAATTAGACCCAAAGCTAACTTCACACGCTAACGGCTCCACAGCTCTGATGGACAAGGCACAGGTCTATATGAGGCGTATAAATGCAAAAGTCACTCTTTGCTTTTGAAATAGTTTTGGAATAACTACATTTTTTAAATTTTGATAGAATTATTCATTATTCTGCGTTAAAATTTTGTTTCTGAAATTGTTGTAGCAGCTTTGCTCGCTTCGTTTATATTTTTATAAAACAAAGTCTGCGATTAAAGCCATACACTGATTTTGAAAATGTCCATAATGCGAGGATAGTAAGTGGCCTATATAATTGTTATCACCCTTAAGTTTACTCTCAAAGAGAATGGTTCTTGGAGATATAGAATGACATTTTATTTCCCTTCTTACAAATTCCTTTGGCTTCCCCAACACCAATATCTGTTAAATGGTTTGACGCACCACGGGTCATGACATTTTCTTTGTCACTCTTTTTTAAAATAAATCTTTTTGCTTTATTAAACTGAAAGTGCCATACTCCCAGTGGTTTTAGATGTAATTTTGATACTTCTCTCCAATCTAGAATATCCCATTTGTCAATTTTTCTGCTTCTTGACCAAGTCCCTGTTACTTCATCGTACACCTCTAGGTTAAGAATTTCAGTTTTTTCCTTTTGAGAGTTTTCAATTAAACCAAGTATCCTGTCAGGTGGCACGAAAGAGTGACCCACGTAGGAAATAAACAGATTTTCCCTCGGATTTTCCACACTCGTCAAATAAATTATTCATTTTAACGAAACTCGTAATGACGGAAAATAGCAACAAGCATGGCTGCAGACCTTATATCCCTACTTCTCGCAAAACACAGGTCTCTGATTGGTCGGAAAGCAAAGAGTGACTTATGCTCTCGAATGATGGGAGCAAAGAGATACTTTTGCAAGAATCCCTAATCTTTGTAGCGAGTGACTTTTGCATCTATACGCCTCAATCAAAGCAAGCTAAATTTAGGTGGATGCGCCAAGATATACTGTCGCGCCCGTGCACAGATACTAAAAATTTTGGCGGCATTATACCTATGACCGTACAGCATATCGATTTCCAAACTTCATCACCATCCATGCAGCGGTTACGATGTTGGAAAAACGTCAAGACAGACCGACAGACAGACAGATCCACAGACCGATAGTCCGACAGACCTACAGACCGACGGAAATGAGTGACGTGGATTTTTGTTAGTAGACGTCCAAAAACAGTATTATCCCAAAATCAAATATTATAATGGGATGACCCTGGAGGGCAAGGGGTACACATATACACAAATATACACTCTGTATAATAATGGACTAGTATCACGAGGTTAAGAACAATGATTTAATTGTTATAACCGCTTAGTGCATACAAAAATAAACGTACTGCTGCATTACGTTACTTTCTACATCATTTTGTTTTTTAGTAATTCCATTCTAAAGTTTAAAGAAAGGAATTCAAATTCAGCCAATCAGTGCCAACCGCGCGAATCATCAGCAGTGCATTGTTGCCAAGAACAGCTCCGACTCGCAGACGGGAATAGAAGACAAGATAGATGAGCCAGCCCGCGTACAGCTTCGGCATTTCGCGCGCCATCAGAATGCGGCAACACAGCACACATATCTGCCTTTTGATTAGCTGTTCGCCTTTAGGGCAGTGACGTCACTGCCCTAGGAGAATTCAAATATTTTCCTTATTTTCACGGCTTTCCTGTGCCCAAAAAAATCGGAGAAAAAAATGAGATGCTTTTTATGACGTACTCTATCATATGCAGCCAAAAAAATTCATGATACTAGTCCATTATACGCAATAAAGGTACAACATTGCGTCGCATAAAAAATGATAATTCCTTGATTTATCCAGATATAACGTTGTGAGGCGATGGTCGCCTAGATATCACCGTGTTAGATCTGTGGATTAGCCAGATCGGTAATGGCGTGTATCATTGTTACCGGCCGGGTCGGTCGGTGCCTCGGCCGGCATCGTTGTCACCTGTGGGGCCCATAAATTCTGGACTTTTGTTGCGCTTGCTGCGCGCTCTTTCACTGACAATCGGAACGAATCCGGTGGGAAAGAGATACACTCGACTCGACTCGACTGAAGGCACCTCATACGTACCACCGCACCGGGTCTGGGATGGATATGCGTGGATTTTTTTCTTCTGCCAGCTTTTGTCGGGTGTGGTAGAGAAATGTTCTTTGTATGGGAGTGTATGTAGCAGTTTCGACTCTTGATGGTGTTACGTAATGGTCTGGTAATGTCATTGACTCATTGTGATGTTATTCGTAGTCGGTATCCGTAATTCTTGTATTACAAATGCTTACCCAGGTAGCAAAGACACGTGAAAATGTCGTATTATACAAGTCACTGACTGACGAGGATGACGTTACGAATGACGTGAATATGACTTTAAAATGTCTCGTACAAATGACGTCACCCCTCGTACGTTAATTTCACGTCTCCATTAACGAAAAATTCACGTCCTAACAAATGTCATTATCACATGACATTTTATAAGGAATTTTGCTGCATCTTCTACAAATAAATTACTGGTTTCATCAGCAACAGCTTTATCTCTGTTCATTATTATTACACAAATCACAAAGTTAAATATAATAAAAAATTGGTATATAACACATGACTTCTGTATCTCGTAATCCACCACTTCATGAAATGTCCACTCCAACATAAGCCATTTTATATGCAGCAAACTCAGTTTATTCTAGAAAATAAAAAAGATTAGTCATTAAGGTCCATACACTGTGCCTAGTCACACATGAAATGTTGAATTACGAATTGGCCATCAGAAACAAATTATCAAAAGACTGATATTTAAAATTTTTCATGAAATTATCTGTATATGAAGAATAAAACTACTTGATTTACATACATTGAACTAGCAGAACTTCAGGCAGAAAAAGATGAATTGTCGGGATAGTCACCAGATAACCACCATGCACCATCCATAAGCCTAGGCAGAGGGTCGTCGGATTAATAAAGCAGGTTTTTATTGCTGCGTTGTGGAAAACAAAGTATTCGGCAGCAAGGTGGGAGACACCATGCAACAACACGGGAAAATGGTGGCCACAGAACGGAATAGCGACAGCACGGGAACAAGGCAGTCAATCGCGCACAGAACAGGTTATCAAGCGACAGCTAACAGCTTTTGATGTGACAGACATATGGAGGGAGATTTGAATTTGAACTCATGGCAGGAGTGTTTTATGTTTTGCACGAAAACTCGCAATACTTAGAAAAACGTAAAATGTATAACAAATTGAAATCTATGTTAGAACGTACTTTTGGCGTGACACTTCGGAGAAAAATAAGAGAAAATGATTTTTTTTTTAAGTTGAGCTTGAAAAAATGTTCGTGTCTAAAGCTATACGATATATCAATATTTTAAATGTGTACGTGAAACTGTGAAAATATGTAGAATGATAAAATAACTTGAAAAAAACGTCAAAATCACAATATATTCGATACGTTTGTTAAACGTCAGTTAGTAGACGTCATTTCTTCGTCATTTTTTTGGTGTGCTGCAAACCTTTAGATGATACTGCTACTAACGCTACCATATCGCATAAACTGGTTACCTATCTATGGTATAACAACAATGGCAACACACTGGCATGGATGTTTTAGTTATTACCACCTTGAAGAGTGTAACTTTAAAAATTTAAACTTAAACGTTTCTTCTTTCAACATTCTGTTCTTCTTTTTCTATAATCGTTGTCATAAGCGTATGCAATGCTGAGTGCGTCAACATCCTGCTGATATAGTGGTTTCTTGCCTATTTACATATAAATTAGATGACTTAGGATTTTGATAAACATCTGGTAGGACATCTGCGAACAATTCACATTTTCATGCTTGTTAAAGTCATAATTGCAGAAAACATAAATTAGAACTTTCTACCACCAAACTTCCTTACGTTACATAAATTCTAGATAAGACCTGACCAGGAGTATTGCACACACACATCTGGGGAGCTCATGCTCCCACTTTCGACGCAGTCCGGGGAGGAGCAATTTGAACTGTTGGTTCTTGGACTGTTCGTCCGACGTCTTAGCGTCGGTGCGATTCCCTGTTTGACATTTCGCCAACACGAGTAGGTCTTTGTTTAACTTTTTTAAAGATGAATGATCCAAAATCCTCTCGCAGAGAGAATTCTTTAGCAGCTTCAAAAATTAAATGTCATAACTTATCATTCTTTTCGATATTGAGTGCTGGAAAGGAGGAAAGGATTTGGCTATTTTATCTTGCAACAGTTCCATTACTATGGGAATTCGTAATTTAAACTAGCAGTGACGGAAAAATTTTATTTTGTTCTCTGATAAGTACGATTTGTCTAGTAAGATTTTTTTTCTGAAATGCTGACAATTTATGTGTAGATGTTAAAATCGTTACCTTCTTTTACAAAAAAACGGCAATGCCCGTTTTACGTCGACATTTTCTTCCCGAATTTTTTAATGAATAATAGTAGTCTTCAACGTCAAACTGGTTGTGTTTAAAATCTGCGAATCAAACCATGGATTTTGTGACAGCATGCAGTGCTACAGTGTCTGCAAAACACTGTTGCTGTCATATGGTTATTTGGCGGTTTTACGCAAGATCTATTTAATTCGTATTCTTTGTGGCCTCTTGATAGTAGGTAAAACTCTCAATTTGATTACGAATTTTTATTTAGAAAATGTTTAATAATATACAGTACACAGCGGGTATACAACATACATATGCGTCATATGAT
This sequence comes from Callosobruchus maculatus, assembly GCA_951848785.1. Classification (NCBI taxonomy): domain Eukaryota; kingdom Metazoa; phylum Arthropoda; class Insecta; order Coleoptera; family Chrysomelidae; genus Callosobruchus; species Callosobruchus maculatus. Next base: position 334,963 of record CATOUR010000171.1, read on the forward strand.
TTTATGGTTGACACCACACACCAAGTTAGAGCAGGTTCTAAATGCGTGAAGAAATCCATGGACGTCCATTTGACGTCTAATGCCTGTTTTACACATGATCAAATTTGACCACGAACTGAATCCACGAATAAAACTATGGATTTGTTGTTGATGTAAAACGAGTATTACAGTGCTATTTGAGTTCATCATAAACCCGACAAAACACTACCTTTGGGCAACCATCTTACTTTAGGGTGTGTAAGTAAGTATTCATATTTAGATTCCATAGATCTGTAAAGTTGTTTAAAGGGACGAGCTTTTGAAGGTCGATTTTTACTGTAACAGACAATGTTTCCAGGTTGTCATTTATAAATATTTTCCACACTATTCTACGTATTTGAATATTTTCTCACAAGTAATTTAAATAGGCTACTAGTCTTACAGAAACAGGTATTTCAATGCATTGTCAAGTGTAAACCTAGAACTTCATGCAAGCCACTATTTTTGAAATAGATAATCATAACCGTAACAGCACTCATTTTGGAATCGATTGATATAAAAAAATAAGAGCAAACTTGAGACCATGAATATAGATTATAATATCAGACAAAAAATGATGAATGAACTCGTTAAAGACTCATTTGTTTATAATGGAGTAAAGATTTATAACAAACTTCCTCACTCAATGATTAAAAAATTTTCCGTGATAAAACTATTTGATACAAAAGCCTTATTACGGCTTAGATTATTATTGTGATGAATTTAAGTGAATATTCAACAACATATTTTGTTTTATTTATAGTTTACCAATAAGAATCTTGTAATTCTTAGACAATAAAATATATTTATCTACTTAATTATTTCCGGGAACACTTGAAGGGTACTAGCGGAATATACCTGTGCTCACATGGAAAACATGAAGTACCGAGTACTTCAGTGTCCATCCAAAATCAAAATGATTCTATATATGATTGACCATAGAAGTATATAGGATTGAAGACTCCTATAATTAGAGGTGCAACATTCACACTGTTGTAAAATCACTTTGACAACATAGTAACAGTTCTGTTTAAATACAGTTCTTAGTAGGAATGAAATCTATAGAAAGATAGCGTCTGTACTTAATAATAATAATTAGCATATCATCTATATCCTGTTGAAGTATTCTTGGGCCCGCAATTTGTTTGCCGGTATACGTTTAGCGGATTATTGTTCGGACACCTGTTAACGGACCAACCTAGCAGTGGCGTAGATAGGGGAAGAACTGAATTTGAAGCAAATGTACAATAATTGGGTGGAGAAGCGCTGTATTGAAAAGGTGGCCAATGGACGTATCCGCAATATAGAAAAAATAGAGAAGTAGAAAGAATGATAGCGACCCGAGCGATACTTCTACAAGGTGTTCAAGACGGACGGTTCTATGGAGCAATGGAGGATTTTTAGGATCAGAATAATAAGCTTGAAGCTTGAACACAACATATACACATGCTACCGCTTCGACGTGAGAGGGTTCTGAAGTTACAAAATTATTTGCAATCTTTTGTTAAAAACGTTCAGAATGCCTTGGAAGATTTGAACGAAATTTGGTTGTTGTCTTCTTCTTTTAGTACCTTCTCCTCAGCGAAGGTTGGCGACCACCATTTTAAATTCTTTCCTGTCTTATGCTAAGCGAATGATTGTGCAGGTCTTTCTCCCTCGTCGTCTTTCAATCTTCCCTTCAGCGATGAACTCTATAAACCGTAGTTGCTGTTTCTACTGTTCTTACTTACTCAGTCCAAGATACTCTTAATATTCTTCTGTATAGCTACATCTCAAAGGACACGGTCAGTGATTTTAATGTTCTCCCCTCAACATATTTATATCTAATTACTCTTTCCATGACCTCTTTTCTATTTCTACTCTAACATTATTGATATCTAATCTAGTGATGACCATACATTTTATTTTCTGTATGTTTATTTTAAGACGATAACTTTGACTAACATTATTGGCTCTGTCAACTACGTACTGTAATTCTTTCTCATCGCTAACTAAGAGCACCGTATCGTCAGCACACTGGGTGTTATTAATGTGCACCATTTACCTTTATTCTCATTTCCACATCTTCCAAAGCCTCCTGGAATATGGACTCAGAGTATATTATGTTGAATAGTAATGGCGACAATATGCACTTTGTTGTCTTCTAATAGATTAAAAATGTTACATTTTAGACTATTTTCGTAATTTTTATGTCGGTCGAAAGGTGTTGCCTGTAGGCTGATACCTTTCTTACAAAAGGACTCCCACTTTAGCATTTTTGATCCTTGAAGAATTTACAGAAGAATATATTTTGTACATAGATTCGATAAACTATCGTAGAAAATCTTTGAAGATTAAGTCTACGAATTGGTGATTGCTACAATATTTTTGAACATATGTCAATGACGCAGAAACAGAAGAAGAATCAACATTAAGCCTTGAGCGCAAGAAATTAAGTCATAATTATCTAGTTGATCGCTATAATATAAACATTCGCCGATCATTAAAATATTATAATTATTTTCACAAAAACACATTGAACGGTAAATACACAGTGAACACGAACTGAGTCATAGCAATCATAACCTGTCAGAAAACGCTCTAGAGTTGATGATGGAAAGCCACTAATAGTATGAATAGCTTAAAATATTAATCGACAGCGATCATAGATTCATGGTCACTGTTCGCAGCAAACACGTATCCATGCACGGTATCCATTAACTCAATGTAACGTGATGATCACGAGAGTTGATATATGGCCAGAGGAAAATCTATGCTGACGTTTATTGATTTGATGTACTTTTTTGTAAAAATTACCTGTTGAATGTTTATCTTGCTGAAAAAACCTATTTACCTTCAAAACATCGCTTTACCTGAAATATGATTCTAACAGATATGTTTCATTTCATACACTATGCAAAACTTGGTTAACACCACATCAAGTAACGCCTCTGTACTGCCAAAGAGGCAAGGTGGCAAAATGCCAATACTGATCAATTATTTAGACGTAGATTATAGGGGTATTACATAAAAGCTGTTGTATACGTTCTTGAATGCTAAGTGTTCCTGGAAGGGGCATGTATTTCCGATAATATAATTATGAAAATATATTTGAATAGCACCTTCAAGTCACCATATACTTAAAGAGTTCCATATATATGATAAGTAAGCTTTTGAAGACTTCTGTTTCTCTACAACTCAGTTCAAAGGATTGTGGTTCAGCGAAATATCCATGGCATATCAAATATTCAGAAACAAAAGGTTGAGTCAAGTTGATCAGTACTTTCCAAACATTTTCACTTTCATAGCGCATGGTATGAAAGTGAAAGTGAAGTGAAGTGGCATATTTTAAGCTAGTTATGCTATCAACAAAAAAATGGAGTCAAGTTGATTGACTCAGTACTTCCCACACATAACAGTTGCAACCAAATCATCGCCCGCCTGTCGTCAAAAAACATCCAACACAAAAACTAGTAAATAGTTTCCTAAATCTCTCCGTAGGAACTAAAACGACACAATTCAGCTTTAACTGGACGAAACGAAACAATCAGGAACCCCCAAATTGCTTAAAAACGAAGTTTGAGCTATTTTTATATTTTTGGATTTTTATTATTGCTGCGCCGCCACTGACACGATTTTTGATAACCATACGCATTTTTCATCCTTGCCACGGTAATAATAGTGTGCCTAAATTTCATTAAAATTAATTCCATAATTTCCATGTTACTAAATTCAGAACGACCTGAATCAATACCTACCCCTACCAATACCAAATCCCTTGATTTCTGTAATAGCCAAGGCAATGTTCGGATGGACCTAACAAACGTCTATTATGCCGCTAAGTCTTTCTTTCACAGGTCAATGGACACTATTATAAATGGAATAAATTTTTTAGTTTTACAACCCCCCACCCCCTAACCACCCCAATTTCACCCCCACCCAAAAAAAAGTAAAAAATGATCAGAAACCCCTAAAACGCCGGAAAACAAAGTTTGAGCTATTTTTACATTTTTAGTTTTTTTATTATTGCCGCGCCGCCACTGACACGATTTTTCCAAAACATGCGCGCTTTCCATCCTCGCCGTGGCAGTAATACTGTGTCAAAATTTCATTAAAATCCATTCGATAATTTTGGCGTTACGCAATAAAGAACGATCTAAAACTAAAACAACACTCGGATGTATACACCACAAATTATTCTAAGTCCCTTGGTTTCTATTATAAGCAAGGCAATGTTCGGATGGACCTAAAAAATTGTATTATGGCGCTAGGTCTTTCATTCACAGGTCATTAGAGAGCCCATTATGAATACAACAAATTTTTCAGTATTACAACCCCCCACCCCTCAACCATCCCAAATTCACCCCCACCCAAAAAAAAGTAGAAAATGATCAGGAACCTCTAAAACGCCTAAAAACGAAGTTTAGCGCATATTTGAAATTTTTCGTTTTTTGCTAATTACTCCGCCGCCCATGCACCGATTTTCAAAATTGTAGCAACATTACCTACTACGACCCTACACCATATCACCACCCAAATTTCATCAAAATCTATGTAGCGGTTACTGAGATTAGGAGGCTAGAAAAACGCCAACAGACAGACAGACCGACAGACAGACAGACAGACAGACCGACAGACAGACCGACGGAAATGAGTGACGTGGATTTTCGTGATGTAGGCATCATAAAACGCCCAAAAAGTGTATTATCTCAAAATCGAAAATTTTCGCGATCACAATACTCCCCTCACCTATCGGTGTGGGAAGTAAAAATTATATGACAATAGCTATCGAAAATAATTCCTCTTCTTTCGCTTTGAGGTAAATTAGCACATGATTGACTACATTAAAAGGGTGCAGGATTTCAAGGGGGTATAGAGTGTAGTCATTTAAAAACTAGCATCCTAACGCCCTTAGCTTCCCCCACCCTAATTTAAACCTGTCAAAAATATGAGGTATTTCTGAAGCCTTCAAGACGTCAGTTTGGAATGGTTCAGATATTTGAAGATATAAAAGCATTATTCACGCAACTAATAAAACAGGGGAGTTAATAAAAGTGATTGGGGTTTTTCTAACCCCCTATACCCGAGGAGGGATTTGACCCTAAACAAAAATGATCAGAGATAACTAAAACACCTAGAAACAAAGTTTGAACAGTTTTAACAATCTCTATTTTTTTATAGTCAACTAATCCGCCGTCAAGTCCACAAGTTGTGGCAACTGCCAAAGTTTACGGAATACATATAAGTTGGATCACTCCGCAAAAATATCAAAACAGCCTGCCCCTTGCTGCGTCTCCCCGGTACACCGGTAGCAGTGCACCGACGTCCGCCGGGTGATAAGGGGCGGCGCAAAGTAGTGGTTGACGCGTGTTTAACGCGAAGTGTATACAGTGTCTCAAAAATATCGGATTTTGTTATCTCGGATTTGTTTGCAGGAAATGGATAATATTTTCAGAAGTTTGATTTTATCAATTAAATTTATTAACGGATGGAAAACGACAATCAGATCCATCCTTACTTTGTGGTAAACCTTGAAATATAAAGGATATAAATACATGTTTCACGACGATTAAGACAAGCAATATGTCGGAACTGGGCAGTAGTAGAAAATTATATACCCAATGAGGCATTTGTTTTTGGTCACGTGACATTCGATTCAAAATTATTAATGGGACACCCTGTACATTTGTGCCTTTCTGTGTTCCACCCGATAAAACAATTCCAACAAACTAGCACACGTCTAAAGTGATTAATTCGAGGCCTATAGGCCTACAGGTACTTAAAGGATTGTATCACGCTAAAAGCGTATAGTGAGACAAAATATTCATTCGGTGGTCTTACCATACAACCCAGAGGCATTCTGAATTACATTTTAGAGCTCGGAAATATTTTTATTGATAACTTTAATAATTTAGTTTCTACAGTAGCAATTGGAATGACACTGAAAAGCAAAATGTCAATAATAATTTATTCACATCCATGTAAAGCATTTCCACATGATTATCTTTTAAAATTGTACATGCGAGTTGGTATACACTATGCCATAAATTTTATAAGCTGTAGTCTCAAAAATAAGCCAAATAAACAACATATTAAGGTAGAAATACTACAGCACTTTTGAACCAATTTTTACTTATCTACGAAACAGCTACAATATGTGAAATCATTTGAGATTTATTAGTAATAGTTTTACTAGGTTTTAATTTTGATATCCATTTATTTATGTAACCTAGTGTATTAGCAAAATAAACGTTATATTTGTATTTGTATGTCTACATCGGCTGTCAATACATAGCCTTTCAATGACCCTCGTATATACGTAAAACCCTGACGTTAGCAAGTCCCCGCTAAAAGACCCTCGTACTTGGGCAATAACCAACGCAAAAACTATCTGGCTCGTGCGGCCGCGGCATCGCTTTGATGTGAGATCTTCAAAGTGCCGACGGAGAGTGATCCAACTTATATTTATTCCGTAAACTTTGCAACTGCCTACCTTTAATCAAAATCGATGCACGGGTTACTGAGATTACGCAAATAGATAAATACCAAGTGACAGACAGAAAAAGGAACTGCCTCATAGACCGAAGGTCGTATATCGGCATTTATACGCAGCAGCGTACAAGAAACCTGTGCTCTCTGGTGGCCAAGCGGACGCACCGTGGCGTCCCACCAAGAAATCTATACTGCTGTGCAGCGATTTCCTTGGTTTGCCTTTACCTTCGGGTACCAGATAGCGCACCGGCAGAACCTTCTGTCACTTGCCACAACATGCTTCACATGTCTGGCAGACATGAAAGAATTGATGCTCTCTATTTCCGTCAATCGACCTATGGCGCACTGATGATCGCTAATAAGCGTGAAACAGCTGTCTGCGTACTGGTGGATTGACGGAGGTATAGAGCAACCCTCGTATATCGGCTTTCATACGCAGCAGCGTATAAAAAACCCGTGCTCTCTGGTGGCCAAGCGGACGCACCGTGGCGTCCCACCAAGAAATCTATACTGCTGTGCAGCGATTTCCTTGGTTTGCCTTTACCTTCGGGTACCAGATGGCGCACCGGCAGAACCTTCTGTCACTTGCTACAACATGCTTCACATGTCTGGCAGACATGAAAGAATTGATGCTCTCTATTTCCGTCAATCGACCTATGGCGCACTGATGATCGCTAATAAGCGTGAAACAGCTGTCTGCGTACTGGTGGATTGACGGAGGTATAGAGCAACCCTCGTAGACTGAAGGTTTGTTTTGAGGATTACTTTACTCCCCTCAACTACGGGGTGGAAGTAGAAATCTGGAAATATTTAACAAAGCTCTGTTACAGTTTGAAGTACTCTAGCCGCTGTTTGGTTGCGCAGTATCCTTAATGGGGAGAAAACACCTCCCAAATTTGTGTACGCCCGTGCCCTGTTAAAAAAATTCGGATAATACCTACATACTCTTACTAGTTCTTTCAAATTTTTTTATTCAAGTTAAACTTAATTGAAACACATACAGGAAGCTTCCAGCTAAACGAAACTAGGAAAACTACGAGAACATAAGAAACTGTAGAATATAGATTTAAATATATGTTATTATATTTATTATCGATTTATGATTATAACAAAATATCTATTACCTCTTTGAAATACTGGATAAATAACATCTGAATATCTTGTGTGCTCCTTGTATACCACAGTTAGTGATAGTAACAACATGTATTTTCTAAGTTACTTTAGAATACCACGACGTAGTAATTTTTACAAAAATTCTCATTCCTGAATTCGCCACCTTGGTAATTTTGACCAGTCAACAAAGAAGTTGTGTGACTGAAACTGACTCAAAGAGTGGCTATTCTATTTAGGAGGCACTGTATGTACTGCATCTTATACAGTTGCTACTTTGACTTGCCATACATACATTTATTTATATAAGATGGTCAATAAATACTTAAATACTTAATTGACGTCGTATAAGTGATTCCCAAACTATAAAACAGTTAAGTAGTTGAATCATATCACCTCAAATTGTTTGGACATATTGTCACTACTAAGCTTTATAATAAACTTTCTAAAGAATAGATGCCTTCCTTACTGAAAAAATATACATTGGATAAAAAATTAGAAAGGCGATTAAGTATGTATTTTTAGAAGGTAAGGAGAAGCAGATGTCTTGCAAGCTTAAATAAATTGTAGAAATACTGGTATAAATTAAATCGAACACTGTACGTTTGTATATACGTATGTATATTACAATTACGCATATTGTGAAGATACAGGAGTATTGGATTAGACTATACGGTAAATTGGAAATTTACTTGAAATTGATTAAGATAATTAATATCTCTTTTCACACTATGCCTTGACGCGTCCACGTTGTCTATTACAATTATCCTAATTATTGATTTTTTGCACTGCACACCGTCATTGGCAATTATGGTTGATATGGTGACAGAAATTGTAATAATTAACATAAGTACTTATTGCGATAATTTCTATCGGCCTTATCGTGTCTCTATTCATGAATAACGTTAAGTTTAATGATATACAGGGTGCACCAGATATATAAAAATAATGATTATGGTAATAATAATAAACGCCTTTATTGGTCTCACATGGTTCATTTTGTGTAAGCCTGGTTTAGCAAATCTATTTTTTATATACACGAAAATAATCAACACAAACTATACCGGGACGTTGAAATGCATAGAACCAACAGACAAGATATAGTTTCTCAGTCAAAGATGGACAAAGTTACCAATGCGCGATTGATAAATGCATTACACTACACGATATACTTTGAGTATTATATTTCTTAAGGGGCCTGGTTACACACATTTATACATACGTATTTGCCATGTAAAACACGGTCTCACAATTTCTCGCATAACTCACTATATTTTCAAACAACATATATAATATTTCAGAAGGCGATAGTTAAGACCTTAACGAATGACAACTATTTTCGATTTTCTCAAAAAAGTTTTTTAATGTGCAAAAAAACTCGCAATGCAAAATCATACATTCTGTAGATGCCTGTAATTTAACAACCAAACACGATATCAAAAAAAGGCTAAATAGCTGCACAAGCGCAGGCTTTCTTCTTCAATTTGTTCTTTGAGTCATTACTGTAAGTTTAGAGGTAACGTCAAGAGCTTGGAAATGCGAGATTCATTTTTATGGTGACCTTTGAGCCTTACCTTTGGACCTTTTGACGTTACCTTTGGATTTTTGGACTTATCTCCCCTCATCTTAGACACACACACTGGAGAAGGGGAACAGGCGGCCACGCCTCCTCGCTAGCACGGGAATACGTCTTTTCTTGGATTCTCAATTTCGCGCGCTATACCCTAGCCCTTCATTTCTGTTTGACTTTCCTGAAAAGAATATTTTTGACTTGGACGGTTATGTGTTTGAGAGTGTTTGCTGGCATTTTCAAAGTCAATATTTATATGTTGATCTGTTAGTTCAACCTTACTTGAGTGTTATCAGCAAAGAATTGGACATGGCAACTTCCGATACAGCTTTCTAAGTATACAATAAGGATAGTAAAGGTCCCAGTACCCAACCTTGTTGGCTTCCCAACTGATTTTTTTTGGTATTAGATATCCGATGATTACCTTTTGCTCTCTGATTTTGCAATCTTTCAAAAGCTATGAAAATCTAAAAGAGTGAGAGACCATCAGTGCAATGTTTTTGAAACTCCGACTGAAGCACTGGAGGATGCTATTGTTGAGCGATACCGGTGTGCCGTGCAGCGGTGAACATAATAATCACGAGATTGCAGGAAGCTGTCACCCTTGGATCCTAAGTTTACTTAGAACGGATCATTCGTCGTTATACGAAGATGTCAATCAAAAATTCTCCGTACCATCATGGATGCACCATGGTACGTATCCAACCATACATCTATGCGTGAAAGAGCCAATACAAACCACCTAAAATTAGAAAGTCATATGAATCAATTACTTTTAGATCTCTTCTACATGTAGTTGGCAACAAAAGACTAAGAAGAATTTGGCCAATGGACCTTCTATGAGAAACTGAGGCGAAGTCGCTGGATTAGCTTAGCTTATAGAATGTTAAATCTGATTATTAATGAAAAGATTTACAAAAAAATAGTGATTGCTGATATCACGGTATAGTGAGTGGTCACTGGGTAATGGTATAGTAGTGCGGTGTATTGGAGCCTGGGTTGTCATTTTTTGCTTTCCCTTTACAGTAGTAAGCCATTTTTAGCCCTCACATGCAATACATAGAAAATAGCTTAAACTTCCTCCAAATCCTTCCAAGTCAATTTGTTGGCTCCCAATGCATCCTGCTCACTGTAAAAATATGCACATTTAGGAGTTAGATGTCTCATGGGTCGGAGCGTATTTCTTGCCCAGTAGCTAGTACTAAACTATGACATATGTTACAAGTATGTTCTTCAGAAAGGACCCTGTAATTTGGGCAGATCCCTTAAAATTATTTTCCTAATCTTGGTAAATACCAGACGGTATACCACTCAAAATTAGCCAGGCAGTGGTATTCGGATGGTTTCTAATTAAAATAGTTTTCTTCTAGGAACCAGCCTACAATTAAAAACAGATCGAGTTTCGTCTTAAGTGACAGGCTGATATTTTTCTCTGGGGTCCAAAATACGTGTGGCGAGATGGCAGGTCCATATTGCGCAGATATAGTCCCATCGATTAGGGCAAATACAGAAAACCGATCAGTGCCTAGCTGTAGCTAAAAATCAACGAAACACCCCTGCACTTGGTTGTCCTTACACCAGATCTTACTTATTTCATACACAGCCCGACCTCGTTAAAAGTTGATGAAAACGATTGGAAGCTCAGTTTCCATATTTATAAATTAAAGTTCAGCACTGGAGAAATCTATACTCAAAATTAATTACTAAACGATTTCGGTCCCATATATTCTCAAAATCGTTGTATCCCAAATACCGCAGTAGTGATATGGATTTTAACTTTTATTTCCCACACCTTAGCAGAGGATAGTACCGTAATTTTGTAGCATATTTTTGAATGTTCTATAGTATCGATATCGAGAAAATCTATGTCTACTCGATTCTTTGTCTGTCTATCTGTCGGTTTGTCTGTCGCCATTCTTTTATATGCGTAATATCAGTAAACGCTAGCAGGTGAAGGGTTCATTCACAGATTCATAGAGGGCTGTCTACTATCTTAGAAAAAATGACTCAAGTGATTCTTATGTGAACAATGCTTTTGAGGATATACCATGTCAAATATAAGAATAGTATCATGTGTCCTTGCAATCTCGTAAATTCAGTAACTGCTGCACTAGTTTCTATCAAATTTGGGCTCTAATATGGTTTTGGGTCATAGTAAGTAATGCTGCTATATTTTTGAAAATCGTGAGTTATTAGCAAGAAAATAAAATGCTCTAGAACTACCCAAAATCTTATTTATGGCATTCCATATAGCGTTTCCTAATTATGTTTGGTTTTTTCCTAAAGGGGCTGAATTGATTTGACACGGGGGGCTAGGACAATCCATTTTACTTCCCACACCGATAGGTGAGGGGAGTATTGTGATCGCGAAAATTTTCGATTTTAAGATAATACGTTTTTTGGGCGTTTTATGATGTCTACATAACGAAAATCCACGTCACTCATTTCCGTCGGTCTGTCGGTCTGTCGGTCTCTGTCGGTCTGTCGGTCTGTCGGTCTGTCGGTCTGTCGGTCTGTCGGTCTGTCGGTCTGTCGGTCTGTCGGTCTGTCGGTCTGTCGGTCTGTCGGTCTGTCGGTCTGTCGGTCTGTCGGTCTGTCGGTCTGTCGGTCTGTCGGTCTGTCGGTCTGTCGGTCTGTCGGTCTGTCGGTCTGTCGGTCTGTCGGTCTGTCGGTCTGTCGGTCTGTCGGTCTGTCGGTCTGTCGGTCTGTCGGTCTGTCGGTCTGTCGGTCTGTCGGTCTGTCGGTCTGTCGGTCTGTCGGTCTGTCGGTCTGTCGGTCTGTCGGTCTGTCGGTCTGTCGGTCTGTCGGTCTGTCGGTCTGTCGGTCTGTCGGTCTGTCGGTCTGTCGGTCTGTCGGTCTGTCGGTCTGTCGGTCTGTCGGTCTGTCGGTCTGTCGGTCTGTCGGTCTGTCGGTCTGTCGGTCTGTCGGTCTGTCGGTCTGTCGGTCTGTCGGTCTGTCGGTCTGTCGGTCTGTCGGTCTGTCGGTCTGTCGGTCTGTCGGTCTGTCGGTCTGTCGGTCTGTCGGTCTGTCGGTCTGTCGGTCTGTCGGTCTGTCGGTCTGTCGGTCTGTCGGTCTGTCGGTCTGTCGGTCTGTCGGTCTGTCGGTCTGTCGGTCTGTCGGTCTGTCGGTCTGTCGGTCTGTCGGTCTGTCGGTCTGTCGGTCTGTCGGTCTGTCGGTCTGTCGGTCTGTCGGTCTGTCGGTCTGTCGGTCTGTCGGTCTGTCGGTCTGTCGGTCTGTCGGTCTGTCGGTCTGTCGGTCTGTCGGTCTGTCGGTCTGTCGGTCTGTCGGTCTGTCGGTCTGTCGGTCTGTCGGTCTGTCGGTCTGTCGGTCTGTCGGTCTGTCGGTCTGTCGGTCTGTCGGTCTGTCGGTCTGTCGGTCTGTCGGTCTGTCGGTCTGTCGGTCTGTCGGTCTGTCGGTCTGTCGGTCTGTCGGTCTGTCGGTCTGTCGGTCTGTCGGTCTGTCGGTCTGTCGGTCTGTCGGTCTGTCGGTCTGTCTGTCTGTCTGTACGCGTTTCTCTAGCCACGTAATCTCAGTAACCGCTGCATGGATTGTGATGAAATTTGGGCAGCAATATGCTGTGAGGTCGTAGTAGGTAATGCTGCTACAATTTTGAAAATCGGTGCATAGGCGGCGGAGTAATTAGCAAAAAACGAAAAATTTCAAATATTCCCCAAACTTCGTTTTTAGGCGTTTTAGGTGTTCCTGATCATTTTTTACTTTTTTTTGGTGGGGGTGAAATTTGGGGTAGTTGGGGGGTTGGGGGTTGTAAAATTAAAAAATTTGTTGAATTCGTAATAGACTGTCTACTGACCTTTGAAGGAAGACCTAGCGAGATAAATAGATTTTTTAGGTCCATCCGGACATTTGCCTTGCCTATTACAGAAACCAATGGACTTAGAATTGTTTCTGATGTAAACATATCAGAATTCCTTTAGACCGTTTTGTATTATGTAACGTGGAAACTGTTGAATTGATTTTAATGAAATTTTGACGCAGTCTTAGTACCGTGGCAGGGATAAAAATGCGTATAGTTTTTATAAGTCGTGCCAGTGGCGGCGCAGAATTAATAAAAAAACTAAAAATATAAAAACAGCTCAAACTTCGCTTTTAAGCGTTTTAAAGGTTCCTGATCATTTTCTGCGTTTTTTGGGTGGGGGTGAAATTGGGGTGGTTGGGAGTGGAGGAATATTGCCTATTTACCGAAACTAAGGGCGATGATTTGTTTGCGAGGGGATATCAGACTAAAGCTTCATGATGTGGGAAAATAATAAAACTGGTATCACCGTAATGTGTGGGAGGTACCGAGTCAATCAACTTGACTTCATTTTTTGTATGCATAAAGGACCTTTTGTTATCTTAAATACATCGCTATCTACTTTATAGTATTGTTTGATTCAAGCCTCAGTTTCGATGAGCACATACAGCCAAAAATGCATGAAACTGATAGGATAGCGTTATTGTAAGGAACTGTAAATTTTTCACCAATATACTCGTAGATACACTGAAATTTTTATATTTTGCGTTCGGTCTAGGTTAGAATATTGTTCTTCTGTCTGGAAGCCGTATATGAAATGTGTGACTCCAGAAGTGAGGTAACATACAGGGTGTTCATTTGAAAACTTCCCACCACTGATTTATCAAAAGCCAATGATTAAAAGAAAAAACGCCGAGACAGGCCAAAAGATTTTTGTCAAGGGTGGCAAATTTTTAACCAAAAATTATTTCACCCCCTTGTGCCCTCTGCCCCTCAACATGGGATATGGTAGTGCCAAACTCATTTATTCTGGCGTTTGATTTTTTAAAATCGGTCGATTTGTTTTCGAGACAATTAAAAAAATCTTTATGCACCTTAATTTGTTTATTGTTCAAGACGTTGCGCGTTATTGCCCCAACAATGATATAGGCATTGTTTAAATTTCTGTCGGACATGGACAGTTGAAAAATATGTTGTAGGATATCATGGCTGCTTTCGATGATACGTTGACGAAGGTCATCCAAACTTTGAGGTTGCGGACTAACCACAACAGATTTTAAATGGCCTCGTAGAACAAAGTCTAATGGCGAAAATTAGGAGATCTAGGCCATTCTATTTTATCTAGAAACGCATTGTCTAGCCATTGCCGAACCGGAAGAACATAATGAGAAGGAGCGCCGTCTTGCTGGAAATGGATTTCAGCCTCATCAAGTATAGGGTTTCCAATCTCTTCAATTTAGTTTTTAATGGTTTCAGTGATGTTGTTTTCCAACAGATCCAAATAAGTGTCTACATTTTAATTTCCAATAATAAATAATGACCCAATCACTTTAGGACTGTTCCAACCTACGGTTCTATTACCGTCCCAGAACCGTTTTCATCATGCCCCACCCATTTTGCGATTCTAGAATCGATGATTGGTTGGTATGCTGGTGGACCAACCAATCACAGTTTTTAGAACCCTAAAATGGTCGAAGCATTATGAAAACGGTTCTGGGACGGTAATAGAGCCGTAGATTGGAACAGCCCTTTTGTTTCTTAAAATGCCGGCCCATACATTAATTTTTTGCGGGTACTAGGTATACCCTTCTACAAACACATGATGGTTTTCATTGCTCCAATACCTGTAGTTATGCCTATTAACAAATCCAGTTAGATAAAATGTTCATTCATCAGTTAGGCAGACATTCTGTAAATGAATAAAATAAAGGACTTTGACATATCTTTGAAGCAAGCTCGATACCCCTTGTCATTTAAAATTTTGAAGTGAATGACCCCGGGAGGAAGACGGTACAAGGAGGAAAAAGGTTTCGGGTCAAAAAGTTGTTCTCCTTGATAAATCCTTTGACGTGTCCCGGCATTTTCTTGTAATCAGTGGGTTTCAGAAAATCCGTGGTGGAAAGTTTTCAAATGAACACCTTCTATGGGTGGCGCATTTTCTATAAACCGATGCTTCTTTAGCCCATATACTCCTATCTTACCGTTGATCTTCGATCACACAAACCGTCAGACCACATGGACTGGTCTATTGGAAATCCGATCTCTTATCTTCTTTTCTCAGAGGGAGGTAAACGGTGACATGTCTTCAAATTTGAAAGGGACTGACCCTATTCAAAGTGTCACAGATGATACAATGAAGAATTTGTTCGGGTGGGTGTTGACTTTTAGATGGATAGCTTACGTGGAATCTTCTAAAGTGACAGGATTTTTCAAAAGGATGATTTGGTTAGATTAGAGAATATGATAAATCGAGGTAGTTTTTGTAGAAAGCAATAACTGTCAACTGTTTCCATATATGTATGTATATCGAGATCTTGATGTGTCACATTGCTGCTCTTTGTATAAGTAGAGTATTTTGATTAAACAGAAATGCATATTAAATTTTTGGATATTTATTTAGAGTGTGTATAACTTAAAACAAATTAATATTAAGCAGAAAGGGAGGCGATCTTAGATTTTGACTGACTGCTGTCTTTATAAGTTTATTATTTAAATGGTATAGAAGTGTCACTTTCAGTAAACAGTGTTAGAGAGAAGGTTATGGAAACCTTGTGCATAGTATCGATGAATATGGCAAAACTAATGACAAATCGGAAGGAAATTTGAACTGGAAATGCTTAGCACCACCCAGTCCCAATCTCTTCTCTGTTTCTTGTAATATCCAACCCTATATCGTGAGAAATAACTACGAAAACATCCAAAAGCGAAGGTCGAACATCAATATAAATTGTTTTACGTTTTTGATGATTTTCGCTGCTTTATACTTAGCCTTGTCCTTCTTAAGGGTCTGGGGTATAGCGCACGAAATTGAGAATCCAAGAAAATATGTATTCCCGTGTTAGCGAGGAGGCGTGAAAGCCTGTTTCCTTTCTCTAGCATGTGTGTCTAAGATGAGGGGATGAAAGTCCAAAAATCGAAAGATAAGGTCAAAAGGTCCAAAGTAAGCTCCAAAGCTCGCCAAAAAAATGAATTTTGCATTTCAAAGCTCTTGACGTTACCTTTACGTTAACTTACAGCAATGATTCAAAAAGCAAATTGAAGAAGAAAGCTTTTGCCATGTCACTTGGGTGATCTTGTTTCAATATCGTATTTGGTTGTTTAATTTACAGACAGTTGAAATATGTATGATTTTGCATTGCGAGTTTTTTTGCACACTAGAAAACTTTTTTGAAAAAATTGCTCTGAGGTGCCATTCAATAAGGTCTTAACTATTGCCATCTGAAATACTGTGTATGTAGTTTGAAAAATAAGTGAGTTCTGTTCGAAATGGGAATCCGTGTTTTAACATGGAAAATACATAATTATGTATAACTGTGTATATCCATGCCCCTTAACAATCTATAGTAGTTGTACTTTCAACTTTAGGTCTTCGAAGCTTAAATTCAAGTATCTCGGTAATTTATTCAAAGTGGACCGTTTAAAAGTTGGCAACGTACTATCTCCATTTAGTTCCTTCGGTACTTTATGTACAGTAGGTATTTTATTTCTAAAAAAGAGCTCATGCACTTTTCTCGCTGGAATCGCATGCTTGACAGCTTCGGCAAATGACTTTACAATACTTTTACGATGTTCACTAATTTTTTGCGATGTTTTACAAATTTCTTCTTCAAGTTAGCATAATAGAATATGTTTTTCTTATAGGTAAATTGTACATCAATAAAAGCACGAGCCTGTAAGATTCAATGCAATATGGTTTTTCGTATGAAGGTATTAAAATAGTTATCTACTGATTTATATTTATACATTTGGGAATACTGTATGAAATATAATATTGCTACAATTATTATATACAGCAGGCAGTGATTCAGCATCCGATTTGGGTCTTTGAATGCTTTGGCGATTGTAAGCTTGTTAATATAAACCTGTGACTTGAGGTATAAAAGACTCCAGAGGTGTTAGATCACAAGAACGTGGCGTGGAGTTTTGGTTACCAAACCGCAGTCAGGAGCTCCTGCATGACAGTACTTGCTGCACGAGAAGAATGACATGTGACGTGAAACTGCATGTCAACAACACCAATACATTTCGCTAACTGAGCCGATTGCGAAGGCAAAACTCAAATACCAGAATACGTGACTCCTATAAAAAGGTGATGTTAGGGGAAGTTTGCTGACGCGGAACTTGAATAGGCCCCACTCGCAGACTCAGTAAAAGGTGTGTGAGGTCACTAGCCGCATGCTAGTGAGAAAGCGGCTGGAGATGACATGTTAAAGCTGGGTCACCGATTAGATGGATTGAACTTCTTTAGACTGCATCAAGTATAGACAGGAGAGTAGGAGCAGCAGCTCTCCAGATATGAGAGCAATACTCGAGGCTAGGTCTTATCTGGGCTTTATGGGTATCAAAGCAATGTTTTGTTGCACATTTAAATGAAACTTTTCTTTCTATTTTTGTTTTTAGTTCCTAAATCTATGTTTTACAACCAAACGTGATTTGGTTCGATATTCAGTTTACAAAAGCTAAAAAATCCATTGAAAATACAAATATTCAAATTGATAACGGAATTACAATTACAGATAACACTATGAAAGCTAACGAGTTTAATGAATACTTTATAAATATTGGAAAAGAAATGGGTAAAAAAATTCCAAATAAAGAGTTGTCAAAAGACTTTTCATCAGATAAGTCTATCAGCAACTCAATATTTCTTGAGCCAGTTACCGAAACTGAGCTGATAAATATTATATCCGCCTTGAAGAATAATTGCCCGTCAGGGGCAGATAATATAAGTATAAAAACCTTAAAACAAATTCATTGTTATATAACCAAACCATTAGCTTACATAATTAATCAGTGTTTTTTAACTGGACAAATTCCTCAACAATGGAAGCTTTCAAGTATCACACCAATCTTCAAAGCCGGAAAATTTTCTGAACTAAATAATCATGGACCTATATATGTCATAAATAAAACCGCAAACATTTTTGAACAATCTATCAAGATATGAAAAAAATGTATACTTGGCTGAATAGTAATAAACTTTCCTAAATATCAATAAAACTGAATTTATAATATTTTCACCTACAGTTACAGGTCAACCAAAAGAGATTGATATCAAATTACATAAACCATCTTGTGATGATACCAAACAGTGTGATTGTAGCATAATAAAAAAAACTAAATCACTTAGATATTTAGGAATCATGATACATCAACATTTAAAACGAGGGGATCATATCAACTACGTCTCCAAACGTTTGAGAAGTCTAATGTATAAGTTTTATGAATTACGTGACAGCCTATCAAGAAAAAATTTAATGATTCTGTAGAATCTATTATCAGATACTGCATTCCTGTTTGGGGTGCAGCCTTCAAATCAACAATTTCATCGTTACAAGTCGCTCAAAATATAATAATGAAGATAATCTTGAAAAAAAACAAACTTTACCCAACTAAGGAACTATTCAATGAATCTAAATTAATAAATGTTGGTACATTTGCTATATATTTACAACTGTTTAAATAGAATGTTTCATGATCAAAATAAATTTACCATCAGTTATATGAGAGATACCCGGTCGAAAATTAACCTTGATTTTAAAACAGAATTTACTCGGATCAAATTATCCAACAAGCTTCCAAAAAAATTAGAAAGGATATGAAAATTTCGCTTATTTAAAAAATAAATTAAAACATTTATACAAAACAATGACGAAAAATTTAACATTTAAGTTTACACCGATTTCTGTATAATTTTCTGAAACACTACTCCTTGGCCGTTTCGTTCACGATAGTAGGTGTAGTTAATATATATTAGTAATTTTGTTTCTGTATTTTAATTTAAGTTACATACTTAATATTAATATTCTGTACATGATATGTGGGATTGAGCAATACACTATTATGAAACAGACTTCCAAGCCTAATGTGATAGCTGTATTAGTTCAATCCCCACTTGATCTACATATTTGTATAATATTGATTTACACATATGATTACATGCCATTATTTTGTATAGAATATTATTCTAAATTTTGAATCTATTGTAATGAACAATGTACAATAAATAAATACATAATAAATAAATAAAAATAATTATGTTTTTTAATGAAAACGTGCTATTGTTTACTGTATTTTTGCATTTTTATCATTGCTGTTGCTAATGTCATAGTTTAAAAATTTAATTATTGGAGTCACACTCGAGGTTAATCTCTAAATCTCTCGGGATCCCGAAATCCAGAGTTTTTCCCGGGATCTCGAAACGGGATCCCGATCCCGAAAATTGAAAACCCTAATTGAATCACACTTCAGTTTGGGCATCTTTTTTTTGTCGGTGAAAATGTGCAGAAACCACTGTTTAATATATGATATTGCCCCAAAAAACAGCTTCATTTCTATACGCCCACCCGAAGTCTGATCTATACAGTGGTCAGTTATTTCAAACAACTAGTGGTAAATACCAGCGCCGTACTGTTTACAGTACGTAAGAACATTGTTTTGATAAACCGCTAAGCACGGTTGCATGATTAATTGTCAGCCAGACAGTTCAAACGGCATTCAACTGTTCAATGAAAAATAAAAGTAATCGGTGCGCGGCTGCCAGTCGCAGTCGGCCACGTTTAAATAAACAACGCCGATGCCCGATTGTTTATTTGGAGGCAGTATCGTAAATATTATGGTTTTAAGTGAGGTGGTGAGAATTCGCATTTACATAATTGTCATTTAACCATAAAGAAAATATACGATATCTTAGACACGCATTGGCGCACTTACTGCTTTTCATTTCGACGCTAAGGCTACGGTCAGAGTGCATCCGACTTTGGCCGATTTTTTACACTGGCATAAACGGGCGACCTAATAGACAGACTAACAGCTCGGTCACACGATAGTGTCAATTCAGCGTTTCGGTAATTTGAACGAGGACTAGACATTTTTTATCTTTCCATGTAAAAAAATATAGTTTGGTTCATTAATTTTCAATATCAAAACAATTGTCGAGTGGGGATTAGCAAATAAAGTACACTTCAACGTACAAAAAACTCAGGCAACAACACTTACAAAGAAGTCTCACGATGGCTTAGCAACCGTGGAAATGGAGGGTCACTCCATAGTCGAATCACCTTCCGTTAAGCTTTTGGGAATCAACATCAACAATAACATGTCCTGGCACGACTACGTCGTCAGTATTGCTAAAACGGCATCCCAGAAGCTTGGAGTTTTGTTCCGATGTAGGAAGTTGTATACACCAGAGCAACTGCTGCTGCTCTACAAGGCACAGATCCGACCATCGCTGGAGTATTGCTCCCATGTGTGGGGATGCGCTCCGAAGCACTCTCTGAAGCTTCTGGACACTATCCAGAAAAGAGCGATTAGACTTATCGATACGCCTAACCTCACAAAGGACCTCCACAGCCTGGAACATTGGAGGAGGGTGGCTGACCTATCCCTGTTTTACAGATTCTATCACGGAAGATGTTCGAGTGAGCTCTCTCAGATAATAATACCGCAGGCCATCCGAACCAGGAAAACTAGAGAAGCTCTGCGAGCTCATCCTTACCAGGTCGAGGTCCTTACTCCCCGAACTAGTCTCCTCCAGCGTTCCTTCTTTTGGAGAACTTCGACGCTGTGGAATCAGCTGCCGGGGAATTTGTTTCCCGACGGCTACAACCTGCAGCGTTTCAAATCTAACGTGAACCGATACTTATCTCCTCTCGCAGCGCTTCTACAGCGCCATAGGCTTTCAGCCTTTGCGGGAGGCTGACCATAAAAAAAAATATATACAGTACGTTTATTTGACAGCGATTACTTATATTCTAAGAACGGGAATCATTAGTAGAATATAAATATGGAATAACATATAGGGCGTCTCATTTAAAAAAATTCATTGCATCACCACGTAGTTATGGATCACCCTGTAGAAATCAAAATATTTTCTGAGCAAGGAGTATATCCTTGGCTACAACTTTTATATATAACATTTTTCCGCTATCTTCTGTAGTAGTGGACTTATTGACCGATCCGGTACTAAAAACTCACATTGTATAAATGCGCGTGGTCTACCAGTGTAACCCAAGCGACTAACGAAGGGTTAACTGACCTTCTTCAGCACTCCGCTGTCTGGTTGGATAATGGGCGGCCCTTGCGTCTGGTCGGCGGGGGCGGGGGGCACTGCCGGAGGGGCGGTGTCGGGGGACGGGGCGTCATTGTCCTCGTTGGGGGCGGACCAAGCCGATCCGCCCCCGTCAGAAAACAGGGTCTCGGTGCCACTGTCTAGTTGGATGTTGGGCGGCCCATGCGCCTGGTCGGCGGGGGCGGGGGGCACTGCCAGAGGGGGGCATCGGAGGGCGGGGCGTCGTTGTCCTCGTTGGGGGCGGAGCAAGCCGATCCGCCCCCGTCAGAAAACAGGGTCTCGGTGCCACTGTCTAGTTGGATGTTGGGCGGCCCATGCGCCTGGTCGGCGGGGGCGGGGGGCACTGCCAGAGGGGGGCATCGGAGGGCGGGGCGTCGTTGTCCTCGTTGGGGGCGGAGCAAGCCGATCCGCCCCCGTCAGAAAACAGGGTCTCGGTGCCACTGTCTAGTTGGATGTTGGGCGGCCCATGCGCCTGGTCGGCGGGGGCGGGGGGCACTGCCAGAGGGGGGCATCGGAGGGCGGGGCGTCGTTGTCCTCGTTGGGGGCGGAGCAAGCGGTTCCGCCCCGTCAGAAAACAGGGTCTCGGTGCCGCTGTCTAGTTTGGATGTTAGGCGGCGCTTGCGACTAGTCGGCGGGAGGGGGAGCACTGCCCGAGGGGCGGGGTCGGGCGGGACATCGTTGTCCACTGCCGGAGGGGCGGTGTTATCTTCGTTGGGGGCGGAGCAAGCGGATGTTGGGCGGCGCTTGCGACTGGTCGGCGGGGGCAGGCACTGCCCGAGGGGCCGAGTCGGGCGGGACATCGTTGTCCTCGTTGGGGATGGAGCAAGCGGATGTTGGGTGACGCTTGCGACTGATCATCGGGGCACTGCCGGAGGGGCGGTGTCATCTTCGTTGGGGGCGGAGCAAGCGGATGTTGGGCGGCGCTTGCGACTGGTCGGCGGGGGCAGGCACTGCCCGAGGGGCGGTGTCAGGCGGGGTGCGTTGTCCTCATTGGGGGCGGACCAGGCAGATCCGCCTCCGTCCGAAAACAGGGTCTCGGTGCCACTGTCCGTCGCCGAGGTGGTCGACGTCGAACCGCCCGATAACGAAGAGGCCGCCAAGGTCGCGATCAGGTCTGACACGCGGCGCTCATGGCAGACACTTTTTCGCTGGTTCTGGAACACACAAAAAGGTTTTTATTAGGAAGCTTCATAATTAAAAATGGCTTAAAATGTAGGCAAGTGTGCAACTAAACCTCCGTCCTGAATTTTGTAGAAATGTCGAAGATGCTCCTACATATTTATTTATATAATTGAAAAGTGATAAAATAATATTATAATTTCGCGACGGAACATTTTCACAGAGAACCAGGACTTTTGACTCAATATTGTAGCAAATACTATATATTGAATATGGCTGATGACCATAGAAGTCGATGACGAAAACAAAAAAAAACTATAGCACAAAGTAAGGGTTGGGCTTCTCCCTATGCCCAATAATGATTTATGAGTTTGTGTATGATAAAGCTAAACTACGTTTCTAAGTAAAATAAAATAAAGTTTGACGATACATTAGTATCTCCACTTGACCCCCAAATATTTCCGATCCCTTCAAACCCCCCTTATCTTGAGAATACTTCTTTGCTTACTGTGCTATCACTACTACTTTTTCCAATCTGACCACGGATTAAAAATGTCTCAAAATTTCGTTGCAATAAAATTAAATTTTCACGAGATAATACACGGTTATTGACATATACCTATGTATCAATTACTCATTCCCATATTCTGTCATTTCTGACAGCTTATGCATAGGGCAAATATAGCCTCAGAGCAATCCAATATGGTGCACCTAAAAATTACTCTCATAACCAACGACGTCATACTGTAGTAGGACGTCGTTGTTCACAACATTTTTTGATCGAAGCCGTATTGAAATCGATGACTTTGTTGCAAATTCCATGAAAACGTTCGTCGCCGAGGTCCCCTGACTCCGTTTAATAAATATTAAAAGTGAAGAAAAAATAACTGCCACTTTTAATTAATTAAAAGCAGAGCATTTTCATCATGAAATTCAAAACAGAGGAGAGTTCTTATTATGGGGAAGCATGCAATACATATTAATAACGTATTAAAATAAATTACCGAAGAGGGGCATAGACTAGTCGGCGTGGAGTTTTTTGCACAGTAATCTTACAGGTATTTACTTTACATGCAAATTCAGGGACATCATGAATATTTTTTAGATAGTTGCGGGATAAAAAGTAGTCATTGAGCTTTAGCAAACGTTGTGCCCAATCTGAACTAACGAATTCGGCATGTTCGTTATGTTAGGGACTGCAACTTCGTTTTCGATACTGATAGACTATTTAATTGCAGGTAGGATTGAATTTGTAGTTTGTTACCTCCTTACCTACTTTTAGCAGAAGCAAAGTTTTTATCGTACTTGAAGGTTTAGTTGTTTCTTCTCAAAGAAGAAGCAGCAGTAACTAAAGGCAAATCAGACTTTCTTCAATATTGATCAATATTGATGGTATTTTTTAGAGACTTTGTTTAGTGTATGTATTACGTAAATTTTTCCCCTGTTTCGATTTCTTTCTCAGTGTTTCGTTTTTTCCTTCATTCTGTCAATCTATCAATCTGCCGTTTTGACATGCGATACCATTTATTACACCAGCTGCTTAGGAATTTAGGTTAATAGCTAATCACTATTGTTTTAGAATTTTCGAATCCAATACTAAGTTTAGGCATATTCAAAATATTTTTGGAGAGGTCAACATACTGAACGGTCTTATACCTACTTCACACTTGTGTTTTTTTTTCAATCGAATTTTAGATACCTACAGCACGGGCAAATTTCACAAATTTTACCTTTGCCTAACACAAGGTTCCTAAGCGAGCATGGTGACAATTTCAACACTCTCTTCCATCAATTAAAAGTACAAATCACCTGCATATCAGCTGCATTTGACACATTGGAATTTACTTAGTAGATAACTCGTGTGCCTTCCTCTTAGAGTAACATAACGTCTCCTCAGTGTGTCTCACAGATCACAGAAACAAAGTTTAGATTTGTCACTTTGCCGTTCTCGCCCAAAATTGTTCTGTATTAGATCGCAAAGTATCCCAAGTCACAAGCTTACGACTTGGGATACTTTGGCTTAAGTACTTGACTTTTGTAGATTTAAAATTCTTTGAGAATGTACAATGTACGTGCTGTACTTCGCGAAGCGCTATACTACTTGTATTTAACATTCCTGATGGAGAAGGATGAATCAATTTCCTTGTAAACTGAATTGATCTCAAAAATGGTTATTATTATGGTTATTAGTTATTATTTGGTTTTTGTCTTCTCCCAGAATTTGTCTCAGAGTACGTACTTATGTTGTTGAATTTTTTATTTACTGGTTTGCGAGAGGGATGATAATTATTTTAATTGTACATAGCACACAACACACGATTTATTGTTTATATGTGAGGAATAAACTATTATACCCAAAAACTCACCTTTCATTCACTATTTCCACATATAGCTCACGTTTATTTTGTTTGTGTATTGTGCATTTTGTTATATTTCCTCAAATTGGTAAGCAAATTAGTATAAGTTGGTTACAGAAGTAAATCAACGATCAATTAGATGTAAACTTAATCTTTAACTACAGACGCTGGTGTACTGTGTACACCATAGGATTTAGGTACGTTGAATTTCTTGAAAGATGTAAGGTGTCGCCTCTGCCCTCAAAGATGGTATTTACTAAAAGCTTGCTTCGCCATCAGTTGTCTCGCAAACTTTGCCGAGCAAGTAAAATTTGACCGCTAGTCCGTCACGCCGCGCGTGTAGTATAGTGAAAAAAGTATATTACTATTGTTATTTAACAAACTTATTCAGTTGTTTTGGGTTTTTTATAAACATACTTTTCAATACTTACAATCCCTTTTAATGAAATAGCTATATAAATGCAAGGATGACACTGTTTTAGCTAATGCTGCTCGTCTCGTGTTTTTTTGTGATAAAACCGTTAATTGTGTTACTACTAATTTCTCAATTAGTTTATTGGCATTTATTACCTAACATATAATATTATATATGTAGGTGGTGTACAGAACACACCACGCGTGTACTTAGGTTTTAAGACAAGACGCGTATAGCTAAAGGTTAAGTTTGAATTTGCCGCCGTACGTAGGGAGTGTGCGACGAACAATTTTTGACAATTGACTATATTCAGTTTCATGTCTAAACAGTGATAAGTGTTTCTGTGATCTGTGGTATGTCTTAATGTCTTACTATGTTTGTCGAGACGACTTCCACTATGCACGTCTTATGATTAATAAATTATGTACAGAAATTGCGATTCGTATTAATTAGTTTGTTTATTATTACAATATGCAAGATTCATCTTGCCTTCAGAAAGTTGAATAAGATAATGAAGAATACCCACTGGGCACTCAGGAGGATATGCGGCAAATCTTGGGGCATTGATCCTAATCTGATTTACTGGATATCAGACGGTGGTAAAACCAATGGTAGTATACTGTGCTGTTGTCTGGTGGCAGAAATGCTTACAACGGACAGCCAGAACCAAGTTGACAGCTGTGAAACGCATCTCCTGCTTGACTATTACCGGTGCCATGTCTACTACACCAACACTGGCCACGTAGGCTATCCTAAACTGAACCCCTCTACACATTGAGGTAGAGAGAGGTACCAAAATGGTCTCCTACAGACTGCTGCTAACTGGCAGACAGGACAAAAATAAACTAGGACGAGCCATATTATGAAAGATCCTACAACGCCTTTTTTTCCAGGAAGAGACGATTGGAAGAGGAGTGACAGTTTGATATCACCCTCCGATCTTGTGCTATTCACGGATGGCTCCAAGTCAGAACTGGATACAGGAGCGGGAGTAGCCGGTACTGATCCAAGAGTTGAAATTACAGTAAACATTGGGAGGTATACCACAACTTTCCAAGCAGAAATGATACCCATAGAGTTGCGAGTCAGGGAGCTGAAAATTTTTTCCATAACACTGGCGCTATACACCAGATCTACTGCACTCGAATACTTCTCTAGTCAGCCCCCCCCCCCCCCCCCCCCCAGAGGATCATAGAATGTAGCAGGAATGATCTGCGCATTCTGGTTTGTCTGTTGACGGCGCATTGTCATCTGAAGAATTACTTGCGGAAGAAGTTAGGTCTAGAACAAACAAACGGTTGTCGCTTCTACTATGTGTAGAACGAAACAGCGGAGCACATATTGTGGGGCTGTACAGTACTGGAAAGAGCTATGTTTCACACTTCCGGATTTACTCAACTAAAACCTACTGGCCTCAAAGAAGTTTCATCCAACAGGACTATCGCCTTCGTCACAAGGTGTGTGGATTGTACGGTGAACTCTAAATAAGTGTGAGCCACAATAGACACACTACGGTCGCCCCGCTCACCTTCAACCTAACCTAAATAAAAATAAATGTTAAAATGTATGAAGATGCAAAATGCCATATGAGTAATGAAATAGTCCCTAACTGTGAGTATTCAGGAAAAAACAAATAATGACTAACTAAAACAAAAACAAAAATGCTGAAAATAGATACTCGTAATGTGGTAATTTAGCTGACACCCAAATCTAGGATACCTAAAAATTCGATATCTTTAGAACCGTGAAACTGACAGCTAGTGTCATAGGTCCGTACAAGGCACTCACCTCCAGTCTATATATCTATATATCTATCTATCTCAGCAGCAAATATATATTAAAAATTTTTTTAAGATAACAATTACCGATCGACCGACCTATTAGCATCAAGTTTTAATAAAATGCAGATTTTTTCAGTGTAATGCAGATGGTTACATTAGCGATAATTATTATTGGCAGTCGCGCTACCGCGCTTCACTGCGGTGGCCCTCGTAAATCGAATATTCATAACGTTGCGCTACTTTGCAGCGCCATCCTCATCACGAGGTTACTCAGCTTGAAAATATTATTTTCCTATAACCAATATTTTGAGCGCGACCTTCTCCGGAAACGATGCACCACTTCATGACATAATATTTCGACACTTAAGTACTACTATATGAAATGTGATTTTGTAGTTACTAGAAACCCAGATTTTATTCGTTCCAATACCGACTGATTCCATACCGATTTTACGTCATAATTTTGAACGAAATGCCCTATTTATGAAGTCTAACGTAAAAGTGGTAAATCTGACAACACTGATGTTACCATTTTTGAATTCTGTATGTTCAAAAACCGCCAAGTATTGAATTTCACCGTTCCAGCTGTGGCAGTTCTGGAAATATTTAAGCGTCGCGGTACCATTTACAGAAAAAGCGGTGTTGCCGTATCTCAGTAATTAATAGAAACAAAATTCTGAAATTGTGAGATCTTACTAAATTCGACATGCGCAATTCATTGCAATAAAAATAAGGAGAGGATTCTATTTGAAATAAATTAAAATTGGGGATATTTGTTTAAAAATTTGGAAGAATAATTTATAACTTGGCAACGTCGCAAACGCGAAAAAAAAAAATATTACAAGGCGTGATAGGGTATTAGTAGATATTTTGATTTAAAATAAAACATACAGGGTGTTACATTTAAAAAAAAACAAAGTAAAATGACCTTCAAATTGCCGTAGTTTAAAATTCTGCCAAAAACACCCTGTAGATACAAATTGCTGGTAACATCCAAAGTAATATCCACTTAATATTCAAGTAACTCGCTGTATAATATTATTAAGAAAAGTTAAAGAAATATCAATTTGGACGTATTACTTGCGACCTTGCAAATCCGGAAATTAATAGAAAATAAATTAAAACTTGGCAACGCCCCTCAGGGGGGTTTAGACAATGTGCGTGTGTTACGACACATGCACATTGCTAAATACGGGGGTGGCGATCCCGAGGCCCCCAGCAGGATGCCTCGCCTTAAGAGGAGCCCCATAGAGTTGAGACTTGGCTATGGGGTA
Organism: Callosobruchus maculatus; assembly: GCA_951848785.1. Taxonomy (NCBI): domain Eukaryota; kingdom Metazoa; phylum Arthropoda; class Insecta; order Coleoptera; family Chrysomelidae; genus Callosobruchus; species Callosobruchus maculatus. Next base: position 363,122 of record CATOUR010000171.1, read on the forward strand.
TACGGAAAGTCTCCGTGGTGTTTGTGCCGTGCCACGCGACCCGTAAGCCGGTCAAGGGGATCCTGGTGGTTGAGCCCTGCCAGTCAGGGGGGCAACACACCACTTTGGCCCTGCGATCGGTGTAGTCGGGCGGCCACGTCTAGTCCAACGTTGGTTAATCGGCTGTGCCATCCCGTCAGAGGGATGGTGGGACGAGCAATCGCACTGTGCTGAAGGCAGACAAATGTAGTTTATTCTACCTTTGGCTATGCTGAATCGCAATGTGATTGCTATATCTTCTTAGTATCCCTGGTGTCCATGTCCCGAACATTGTTTGCAGGCATGGCTCCCCCAATGAGGGCTCCACGGCGGGTGGGGAGCTAGGAAGATGAAAATTAGAGTTCTATCATATGGAGATCTCAAACACACAAATAGGTGCACCCACCACCTCAAGTGAGGGTAATTCCGGAGTGACTCCTCAAAGCGCTCCAACTACACCAGGCAGAGAGAAGGCGGAGGTAACTCCCCGGTTCCTGCTGGTTAAGAATAAAGAGGGGGACTTCAAGAATGTGAGTCCCTTTCTAATATCTAGAATTTTGTATGGACTGATTGGAGAAACAAAAATGATAAGTAAAGTGAAAGAAGGAATCTTAGTAGAGACACGTTCCATTCATCAAGGCAAAAGGCTTTTGGAAGTATCCCGTTTTGGTGAATTTTCGGTAGAAGTAATTCCTCATCCCACATTAAATGTAACGAAAGGAGTGATTACTTGCAGAGATTTGTTGAATTGCAGTGTAGAGGAAATCATGACTGAACTTGAAAGTGCTGGAGTAGTAAATGTCTACAGAATTAAAACTAAGCGTGATGGATCACTAGTAGATACGGCGAATCATGTATTAACTTTTAACACACCAATCCTACCTAAAGAGATCAAAGTTGCATACTATAACTTGAAAGTAAGACCATATATACCTTCTCCGATTCGATGTTTCCAGTGTCAAAAATTTGGACACACTACTATTAACTGCAAGGATGACAAAGTATGCATATGTGGAAAACCTCCGCATGAAGGTAGTCCATGTGAGAAGCCAGTATCGTGCCTTAACTGCCAAGGATCACACTTGGCAAATTCAAAACTGTGCCCAAAATATAAAGAAGAATATGCTATTCAAAAATTGAAAACAGTTGAAAAAATATCCTACTTTGAAGCAAAAAAGAAGATTGAGGTACAAAGTCCGAGTCCAAATATATCATATGCAACTGCTGCTCGATCAACTAGTTTTTTGAACGAAATCGTACCAATAATGAGAAATTTAATCAAAGAAACCATTGGTAAAGAAATTCAAAACCTGAGGCCAATTTTTCCAACATCCTGGGCAATGCCCAATTCGACAGAGTCTCCTATCAGGTCAAGAACCTCCTCTGTTTCACTACCAACTTTCTTGAAGCCAACCGAGGTATATACTCCTGAAAAAAGAAAAAGACCTGATAATCAGGTACCAGTGACTTCAGATGAAGAAACTGGAGCTTCAGGAAGTGAAAGTAGTAAAAATAATAAAAGAAAGCCAGGATGGCCCAAAGGCAAGGCTAGAAAATGAGATTATCACCCCTAATGATCCTCTCATTTATATTTATATTTATATTTAACTCAAACACCTGTGATATTACTTTTTTCTGTTTTATACACTCTTTCTATATAGTTATTTTATATTTATACTATACCTATACCTTATTATATATGTCCGTGTTATTTATTTTATTTATCAAACTTGTCGATCGTCCTTTTACACATTAGTTTTTCTAGTCGATATTTAAATCACTAAATGTCTGAAAACATAATACAGTGGAATTGCAATGGTCTAATTCACCATTACTGTGATTTAAAGATATTACTGAATGATCTAAATCCTTTCTGTGTTTGCATTCAGGAAAGCCACTTACGCCCCGAGCAACCTTACTCGCTTAGAGGATACGAGATAGTCAGGAAAGATATACCCGATGCAGTACGAGCACATGGAGGTGTTGCGATGATAATTCGTGATAATGTGGAGTTCGAGCAGTTACAAATAACTTCACACTTACAAGTGGTTGCGGTCCGCATTTCAGTACCAGTGAAAGTAGTAGTCTGCAATATCTACCTTCCAGATGGGGTATGGGAGCTTGATGACTTAAATACTATTATCGATCAATTACCTACCCCATTTCTTCTTCTTGGAGATTTTAACTCTCACAGTCCGTTGTGGGGATCCTATAAGTTAGACCAGCGTGGCCGAACTGTGGAAACTCTACTGGAAAGGCAAGACCTATTTTTGCTGAACAACCGCTCACCTACACATTTTATCGCACAATCAGCGACCTTCTCTGCCATTGATCTCTGTATTGGCTCACCCTCTCTTGCTGAACAGCTTCATTGGTATGTAGCTGACGACCTGCATAACAGTGACCACTTTCCGTGCGTTACTGTATTTGATACACCTAGACTCAATGCACCTGTACCAAAATACTGGATCATGGCCAGAGCTGACTGGAGCAAATTTGAACGGCACTTATCCTCTGTCGATTTAGCACAGCTAAACGAAATCACCGTTGCAGATTTTGCAAAAATAGTGAAAGAAGCTGCTATCCACAGTATTCCACTCAACAATGGTAGTTCGGCAAAACGTAAACTACCATGGTGGAACACCAAAATCGCAGAGGCTGTGCGAGCTAAGAAACATGCTTTCAATGTTTTTAAGAAACACCCAACCAATTCAAACATGGTGTCTTTTAAAAAAGCACGTGCTAAAGCAAAGCGACTGATGCTAGAGGGTCAAAGGCAATCCTGGAGAGACTACGTTAGCACTATTACCTCGCAATCTCCGACCACTGAAGTTTGGAGCAAGATGAGAGCAATTAGAGGCCGACAATCGTACCGACAGATTACTCATCTTCGTTCGGATGACGGTATTATCCTGTCTGATCTGCCCCAAATAGCCAATAAGCTAGCTGCTCATTTTGCCACTATTAGTAGTACTAGTAACTACTCGGAAGACTTCCGATCAAACAAGTGCACTAGAGAGGTACCACTTGATTTCTCTACCACCACAGAATTGCCCTATAATACATCTTTCAGTACGTACGAGTTGGATGATGCCTTGCAAAATACTAAAAAATCTGCTCCTGGTCCTGACATGATAAATTATGAAATGCTCTGTCATCTTCCGCAGAACCTAAAAATAGCACTGATCAATATATACAACAAAATATGGTCAGATGGTATATATCCTTATGATTGGAAGTCAGCTGTTATTGTGCCAATCCTCAAAGAGGGCAAGGACCCCCGGACAGCTAGCAGCTATAGACCTATTAGCCTTACCTCTTGCGTTGGGAAAGTGTTAGAAAAGATGATAAACCAACGTTTAATGTGGATCCTTGAAAAAAACAATCTTCTCTCTGAACATCAAGCAGGTTTCAGAAAGCACCATTCAACTATTGATCAGCTCGTTTATCTGGAGGACTCAATTCAGAATGCTTTCAAGAATCGTCAACATACGGTTGGCGTTTTTTTCGACATAGAGAAAGCATATGACATGTCATGGAGGTACGACATCCTTCTTCGGCTTTATAAGTGGGGACTAAGAGGCAATCTACCATTACTAATTTCGTCATTTTTATGTGATCGTCGCTTCCAAGTCCGTGTGGGGAATGTCCTTTCGGAGACCTATACCCTGGAAAATGGTATTCCACAAGGATCAACTCTCAGCTGCACACTTTTCAATATCGCTATAAATGACATCGCAGACCACATTAGCCCTGATGTGAAGATTTCTCTGTATGTTGACGATCTCTGCATACTTACATCGGGGAATACCATAGAGGAAATTACAGAGCACCTACAGCCAGCTATCGATCAAATATGTCAAAATGCAGACAATAAAGGCTTTATATTATCGAAGCCAAAAACCAAATGTGTGCATTTCTGCAGGCTAAGAAAGCCTCATTGTCATCCTCAGCTCTTGATAAATGGTGATCAGATCTCTTGCGAACCATCCATAAAATTTCTTGGATTAATATTCGATTCACGACTTACCTGGCGCGATCATCTCGACTACATGATAAGCAAGTGTAGGAGTGCACTGAATATTATAAAATGTTTAAGTTCTACTCGTTGGGGAGCAGAAACTGAAATGACGTTAAAAATTTATAAAACTATCGTGTTGTCACGTATTGATTACGGCTGCGAAGCCTATGGATCTGCTAGACCCTCCTTGCTTAGAAAAATTGATCGTGTCCACCATTTAGGACTGAGATACTCCCTGGGTGCCTTTCCCACTACTCCGGTTGCTAGTCTGTACTGCGAGTCAAGCATTGAACCCTTGCAGCTCCGACGAAACAAGCTCGTGATGTCCTATGCATCACGCATAAGGTCTGCCTCTCAGCATCGCAACAAAAAGCTTCTAGATAATTATGATAGGACATATACATCTAAGCCATCTATTACTAGGCCATTAGCAGTTCGAGCAGCGGAACTTGCACACGAAATGCATATCCCTGAAACCCCTGTGTTTCCAACTCAACTTAGTGAATATCCACCATGGCTCCTGCCTGATATCGAAGTTCGGACAGATTTAACATCCTTATCCAAACGCGATGTACCTCATGAACAGATAAGGTCTATGTTCATTGAAATCATTTCAGCACACAGAGATGCGAAGGTAATATATACCGATGGCTCTAAAACAGAAAACGGAGTTGGCTGTTCAATAGTAACTGAGGGAGTAGGGCACTCCTGGTCCATATCACCGTATGCCACCATTTTCTCTGCCGAGCAATATGCTATTTGGCAAGCCTTGAGGTACTGTGATATGTCGAGCGACAAATCATATTTAATAGTCAGCGACTCCCTTTCTTCATTGACAGCCCTACAAAATCGAAACAGCGATGATCCATTGACGAGAATGTGCATTGACACCCATAAAGCCATAAGTGAATCCAAAAGAGTTACCTTTATATGGGCGCCTGGTCACATAGGTATATCAGGCAATGAGATTGCAGACCAAACTGCTAAAGAGGCAACCAGACTTACAACATCTGATGTGGAGCAAATCAAGCTTGCTGAACGGAAACAACTTATAAAAAATTGTATGCATGAAACATGGCAAAACAACTGGAATACTAGTAGTTCCCAGCTAAAGGATATTAAGCCTAATATAACAACATGGAAAGCTCCAACATCCTTGAAACGATGTGAGGCAATTCGTCTGCATCGACTAAGAATGGGTCACACAGCAATATCTCATGCATACTTGTTATCCCGAGAGGACCCACCAACATGCACCCAGTGTCTGGAAACATTCACTATTCGCCATCTCCTCTCTGAATGTCCCATATATGTAATGTACCGGGGAGAATATGGTCCACATGGCACAATGCAGGAATGCTTAACAGACCACAAAAAAATAGAAAAACTGCTTGCTTTCCTTAAACGTGTGGGTATATTTTGGAAAATATAAATAATGTACATAATTGCAATAACAAATATAAGTGCTCCTAATCAAAATGTATGATATAAAGAACTTCTACAGCTAATGACCATCGTAGTCGATGCTGAGAAACACAAAAAAAAAAACTTGGCAACGTCGCAACCGATCTCAAAAATATTTTAGGATTAAATAGAGATCAATGATGGAAACTAGAAGAATTTAAAAAAAGGGTATAGTTCCATATAAAAAAATTAAGTTGATCACTATCCTACTTTTCGCAACACCTTGTATATTTCGAAATATTTTTAGAATATGCGACTTAAGTAACCAAATAACTTTTGTATTTGACATTTTCTTTTGCCAGGTATACCTTGCGAGATATCGAAGAATTACACACTAACTGGACACCCTGTATAACATCGTGGAAAAGAGTCAGCAATACAGCAACATCAGCGGCATTGAGTTGCAAGAAACACGTATAAGCATGTATATAACAAACACAAATTTATAATATACAGGGTGTCCTGATATTCGACCAAGTAATAGACCTGACATTTTTATGAACACTGAGATAGTACCATAAAGACTTAAAATGCTTAATTTTCAAGACACAGGGTGTCAAAGTTTTACTTTTATTTTCGTTTACCTGTCATTAAACTCAAGGCACTTGAACATAATATTACCTCATGCATTTTTGAACCAGAGCCTACGCTATGTTGGAATAAACCCATTTTATTAGCCAGAACAATAACAGGTTCTTCAAATATGCTAATAAGGACCGTGAATGTATCCTTGAATTCAATATGAATCAAGAAAGGTACGCCACTAGGTAGATTAGTACCAGTAGCATGGGTACGAAGGCTAGATGGCACAGAAGAAGATAAAGACTTCACCGAAATCTCAGATAGTCTTCGAGATTTGTATGATAGAAGCTGTGAGAATTTGCGACCCAAGCAGCAGTGGAATGTTCTGAAGCTACTAAGAGAACTTCGTGGTTCTCCCCCCACCCTTGAACTCATTTAAATTAACAAAAATGTATTTCGGTTTGATGCGACAATGTCAATATATAAAATAAAACGTTTCCTCAATGTGTTTTACGTAAAAAAGGTATACTTTGTTTGATCCCATAGCGGTAACCGTTTTCGAGATAACCTTTATTGAAATTTCAAAGGCAACCCAATATTAGTTGTAAAATTATCGGTATTCCCGCATGAATTAATATTAGATCAAAAAATAAGTTTAGATATCTAATTCTTATATTAGTTGAAATACAGCGATGCCGCTATGCTAATACGGTACGCCAAGTGAAGTGCCGGCATATCATTTTGACCAATTTGAAAAAGACAAAATGTCAGCCAATTTGGAACCCTATTTTTTTGAAGATTACTTTAAATAACTCTTGCTCTATGTTTGTTACGGATTTCTAGTTCTGTGAGTACATTATGTATTTTGCGGACTTATTTTCTAATAAAGATTTGATATCGTTATTGTTATTTCCTGTAAAGGCAGACTGCTGTTCTCATAGGGATTAATAAGAGCTTGGGTTATAAAAAAGTATCGAAAATTTTAAGGTTTTTCAATTTAAATATTATGTTAGCTTCATAAGATGTCCTTTGGAGACATCGAAAATTTTTAAATGTTCGACTTCGCTGTTTCAGCAGATTTATCAAAACTAGTTTTAAATTAATTGGCTTCTGACTAATACGTAGAAATTACGGCCACCATAACGTATTTGTAGATTTTATATGGATGATAAAAGAAGTAAACAAAAGCTGGGCTGGGTAGTGTTATTTGTCCGTCTCACTAGCTGTAAGTATTATTCCTATGGATCTCATTTGTACCTATTAGGTAATACATAAAAATTAAGGTAGTTAACAGATAGCCTGAACAGACTTTTCAAAGTTTAATTTGCTTCGGAATCATGTTGTCCGTGAAGTACCTGCTGGGCTAATTGATTGGTCAGGATATAATTTATATTTCTATACCATACTAGTAAATTTCATGCTGATTTATAGCCGAATTCTACATATGATTAAGTGGTTGATTAAAAGAATTGTATGTTATCCATTCAGGATTTTTTCCGTTAATTTATGCGACCATGACTGATTTCGAAGTCGCTGGGATGGAGCAGAGGCAGGTATATCTTTTTGAGATCTGAATGGCATGGTGCTGTTTCGAGAATGGCAGGTAGAAGCAGATCTGTACATTTTTCTGGGCTGGCGTCATCTGTGGTATACAGCTGCAGCGTTCTGGAAACTTTTGTGATTAGATCGAGTTATTAGGAAACATCTTATGAGAGAATATATTAGAGGAGAATAATTAGATTTTGAGGAATTTAAGTTTAAGGCCAAGGGTAGTCTACAGAAATAGCTATCTGTGCGTGCTACTCATCCTATATGTAGAACTATCGCTTGACTACTACCCGACGTCTGGGCTTTTAAAACACATTTTGATGACGAGTGGTTGAAATCTTTTGTCTTAACATAATGAGTGTGAAATCATATATTTAAAAAAATAATCTAACATGTTAACATTTTACTGCAGTGCCATCTTCAGCAAATCCTTTATCCTTCAAGTAAAGACGTAGAACTAATAAAGATATGGAAAAGGAAAGTTGTGCAACAAGTCATTTTACATTCTATTTATAATAAATGAGTATTAAAATTCGTGATTCTTTAGTACAAGTATTCGATTACAGTAACAGATGTAATTATTTTGTATTAGGGTTATACATAAATATTATTTCAATGTTATCTTATAAAAAAATTATGCCTTCTTAAGTGACTTCTAACATTTGACCGATTGCGTACTAATAATGTATTGTAAATTATGTTAAAAAATCGTCAGAAGTGAACTTCATGAAATAGAATATAAAATTCAAGATATAATAAATTGAGTGGAGCACCGATGTTCTTACTATCGATAATATAAAAACATTCTTCCACCTAGTCGTCTGAAAATTTGTAATTAGTCTCATTTTGACTCAAAGAATGAGTATGTAAATTTTCAGAATTGTAGTGAGTGCCAACATTTTTCGCACCTTATGCGCCTTCTGACAGCTCTTTACCTTCCGCCTACGCATTTGAAATTTGTTTTCCTACTTTCTCATACTATTTCCGTTTGTGTGTGTGTGCAAATTTTCAAAGCTGTACCACATCCATTACTATTCGAAAAAAAATTGCATGTTTAACCCTCTACCCTTAGTTCGTACATCCACGGCTCGTTCTGACGGCCCAACTCTCCCTATGTCGATAATTACCAATTACTGATAATTACCTGTAAATGATAAAATTTATACTTTACTGAGTCACCCCTTCCTTTCCTCCGTAGCCAGCTCTCCATCTAATATTTGCTGAAGGAGCATCAAGTTCCTTTTTTAACAAACTTAGACGTGCGGTTAAAAAATAAACACGAATTTTCGTTCCTTGATGGTAAGCATGAGTTCTTTTTGTTTCCTTTATACGTCGTTCGTTATTCGTTGAACTCGTTATATTCTGAGTATTCGGTGGTAAATATACATTCCAAAGATGTCTCTTTTTTTTAAGTGAAGCATCTCTAGAGTCCAAGTGTCTGCGGTACAGAAAAACCGAAAACATGTAGCAGTTGACCATGCATATCCGAAGTTTTAGGCTCAAATATGACCTTATAAATAATCTTTTCATATACAGGCATTTCTGGCCTATTCCATGCGGCATCTGACTTCTTCCTTCGGATCACATGTCTCATTTAAAATACACCCCAGTCATTTGTAAATTTGTATGACGACACCATTCTACCACTGATAGTCAGATGAGCATATATACAGATGCCATGGCAAAGGCAACGACCTCGACAACGACCTTATTTTTTGCCGTATTTATGAGAGGCCAAAGTTTTCGGTATCTTGAATGACATGATCTAGTAGTATTCGCAAGTCCTGCGCATTCTTAGCTAACACAACGATTAGCTAAGATAGTATAGGATAGAAAGCGCCTTTTATCCTGTTTGTTGCTCCTCTCTGTCTCACTGCTATCTCTCTCTCTCTTTCTCTCTCTCAGCCTCTCTGTCCCTCTGTCTCGCGTTCTCTCTGTCTCTCTCTATCTTTGTCTGTATCTCTGCTCTCTTTCTCTCTTTCACTGTCTCTCTCTCTTTCACTCTATTTTTCTCTCTCTTTTTCCCCCTTTTTATCTCTCTTTTTCCCCTCTCTTTTTCTCTCTATTTCTCTCTCGCCTCCTCTCACTTTCTCTATGTCTCTTTTTCTCTCTCTATCTTTTTCTCTCTCTCTGCATTCTTTTTGCGCAACCTTAATAAAAACTATACAGTCTAAGCACTCACCAAACTGAGTTTTTCATACCCGACTCGTGTTTGGATAACTGTTTTTCGCATCTTACTTAGACAGGTTAAATCTTCCCCTAAAGATACTAACACCGTTAAGGAAACACGTGTCGAATTTGGAAAAATCAGTTTGGTTTGACTGCGTAGTGTTTGTTATATTAGGTAAAAGAATGCCATGAAGCTATAACTCCCGCTCATTAGTGTAGGCCTCAACTTTGAAATGTGAACCTCATCTAATGTCCGCAAATTAGTTCGTCAGACAGGGCCGGGGATTGCGTTAATATCTACCGATGCGGAATATTTGAAGAATGCCGAACGTTCGTCCGCTTAGAATGGAGGAACTGCTATGTCGGGAATTCGCAGGAAATGGCTGAAAATTCTTCGGCGTTTCGCAGAATGAAGGTGAGCCTTTCTAAGCGTTATATTACACACAGCACATCGGGGCTGTGTGATGGAAACAGCGGCATTTCAGTATCGTTTCTGATAACATCTGTAGACCCGGACGTATTTTTGCTTGGAGCATTACAACGTTCATACGTTGAATTGGGGGGTTGTACTCCACAACAGGACAACTGAAATGGCCGAGGATACAACCCTTATTGCTGCTTCTCAGGAAGAACTAGTAGCTCTACTAAACGTCTTAGAACAATACAGTGCAGCGTATGGTCTTGGTATTAACTACAACAAGACCAAGGTTATTATCGTAGATAGAGAGCACGATGATCGTCGAGAAATGAAGTCCCGCTGTGAAGAGGCTCAAAGTTTTGTGTACCTCGGTTCTTTGATCTACATACAATAATTAGGGTAGCTGTGAAAATGAGACTCGACGGCGCATTCAACAGGCACGTGTGGCCATGACAAAGCTTACTAAAATATGGCGTGACCATACATCACTAAAACTACCAAAATAACGCTGTTTCAGTCTCTTGTGGTCTCAATATTTTTGAATGCCTCGGAAACTTGACTGTTAAAAAGGCAGGTCGAGCTCGCATAGATGTTTTTGAAATGTGGACGTGGAGAAGAATGCTGAGAGTGCCTTATACCCCTATCGAACTAACGTTTCCATACTGGATGACCTCGGTAATCTAAAGAGACTATCCTCCATTGTGTCGACGAGAATGCTTACATTCTTCGGACATATTCACAGAAGCGATAATGTGGAGAAACTTGTAGTACACGGACGTGCCCCAAGTGGGCGGCACAGTGGCCATTCCCCTACACGCTGGGTGGAATCGACGAAACAGTTGCTGGATATGAGTATGAAGAGCGCCACTGAACTTACAGTAAATCGAGAATTATGGCGAGCTACAGTTTTCAAAACTGTTGATAATATTCGTGTCGGTAATACTCTAGCTAAGACTTGATGCATTTTACGAGCTCACAACATGTCTGTTAAGACATTGTGACTATGATGATGATTCTACAACAGACGGGGTAGGAAATATTGACAAAGATGGAACTATCAATATTGGTTAGCGCAACTTCTGCTTTCCATCTTCACTGGCACATCATTACAAAAACCATATGCGATCAAAGGTGAACTTTACTGATGTTCAAACCACCTCTTTGTTAGTTTACAAAAAACAAAAGCTGTTCCTTGGTACATCCGTCAAACAGTGTTACTTATTTTAAATGAATCCTTTGTCAAATTGTGTACTATGATGTAGGCCACAAAGGTGACTTACAACATGTCAATAACGTTTATCCTACAGCTCATGTGTTTTTTTCTTTGTGGACCAATAATCAAGAAAAAAAACGAAAAATATGTTTCAATAAGTTACATCTAGATCAAAACTGTAACTAAACTGCGTATGGTGTATGCTAACTATAGAATAATACAGAGTGTTTACGATATTATTGCCGTTATGTAAAGTACGAATATTGCACATCATTGTAATGCTTGTACCACAAAATTTAATACGAATATCCCAAATTTGAAGTTTCAAAAGAATCGCAACTTTTTCTGATAACACAGAATATGCGGCAACAAGTCTAGACATAATAGCATTTGTTTATGTGAATGTCTCCAAAAACACCTGACAGAAAAAACTAGGGCGAATACTGGGCAATGTTGTCGGATTGTGGTTTTGCAGTCATACTTTTTTTAATTCTTTTCTGTTTAACTATGCGTTAACTAGTGAAATGGTACTGAGGTTTCAGGTTCGAAATATCATGATCTATCGTTCCTCCAAATTAATGCACTAAGATCGTAAACACCCTGTATAATTGCTATAATTAACTTGCGAGGAACTTTCGAATATAATGAACAAAAGAACAGATTCAAGAATAAAACTAGCTTGTAGATGCCACCCACAAAGGTGAGAGACGTCGGAGTGTAGTCTAGTTCGCCTCCTCGTGGTGGACCCTGGCTAATGCTAAATGAACTAGAGTACTGATTGCCATTCCATAAAATCTTCATCCTGGTTTCAAAAACCTCTATAAGTGTAAGAACAAAACATGGCTTTTTGTCGATTCGAAAACTAAGACATATGTTGCAAATGTGGCGAGAAACTAGAGGGTCAAAGATACCCTCTAGAAAACGACAGCCCTACTTTACGCAGTTAAGCCCCTTTGAGCAGGGTCGGATTTTAGGTCAATGAGAACGTCGTGCTTCTTTCAGAGCAATTGCTGTAACCATGGGGCGGAGCATGGCTAGAGTTGTAGCAGTATGGTACGCATCGATCGAAGACTGGCGAATGCAGTGAGCCAGAGGTTCTGGAGCACATATGTGATTTACCGACCGACAAGACTCTCATCTATGACTACTGGCCCTACGAGGCAGAATGCGAATCAGTAGTGCTGTTGCTGGCACTTGTTATGCATATTGAGGGAGGGCTCTACGAATCCGCACGGTGTACTAAAGATTGCATGAAATGGGCTTATAGACCAGTGCCGAAGCCTTCAAAGATAATAAAAAGTGAAAAAAAATTACAGTAGAATGAAACTCATTAGAAAAGGAGGGGAATATGATAAGAATAAAAGGAAAAATAAATTACGGTCGATTCGAGATCGGGAAGTGGGAGGGGGTGAGTTTTTAAGGTTAGAAAATGGTTTATCTTGATTTCTGGCAAAACTACAGGTCCTATGGGAAAAAGTTGAATGGCAAAGATGTAGGTAATAAAAAGGTCTACAACTTTTGTATTCTCAATTTTTTCACATAACCTCAAAATTTTGGTGAAAAATTCAAAAAACCATGTTTTTGGTCTTTTATTCTTATCTTTTTCAAAAAAAACAATTTTTTTACGAAATTTGGTGAAAACTTACCTTATTATGTCCCAAATACACTGTAATTTATTTGATTTAAAATATTTATTTTTTCGCTTTATTTGACCTTAAGATCAAAAATGCACCCCAATTTTCAATCGAAAATTCTCGCGTCAAAATATCAGCTTTTTTCAAAAAGTTTGGGAGCCTTTCGTTCGTTGAAATCTCTATTTTCTGATGGTGTAAAAAAATGTACATTACTATAGAAAATCTTCTCAGAAAATGCAAAAAACTTAAAAAAAGCTCAAATTCGAAATTTTTTTTACGCACTATGTACAATTTTGAGCTACTTATTAAAATTTACACTTATTTACTTAAAAAACGTGAGATTTCATGTTACATTGATAAACGAAAAAATTGCAAATTGGAATATCCCACTATAATTAACAAACAAATAAGTTAATATCTAATAAGACATCTACAATATTTTGAAAAAGTTGTAAAATCTTCTTCAAATAATATTTGTAGATGCCTATTTATTGCTGTTGTAAGATAATTTATATACCTGAGTGACATACGGTAAATGTTAGCCCATTGTAAGGTATTTCATGGAGAAGTGGGGACGGACTTAGCAGGGTCTGCGCCTTACTACATACCTGCTATTTCGTAGCAGCTGTAAAACCGTTAGTCAGTGGCCATGGTAACGCAGACAAATTAAATACGCTGATACTATAACGCTGGCGCACTTCCTTGTATCAACGCAATGCGTTAACTCAAATGCGCTATGATACACGATACAGTTGAGAGCCAGAAGTAGATCCCTTACAAATATTCACTTACTCCGCACAGCCGACGCGGCGCAACGCGCAACTAATGCGTCATGTACCACGTATTGTGCGGTTTGAGATAATTGAGGTTATGTACGTTGACAAATGACAAGATTAGCGTTTTCGAAAAAAAATATAATGAATGACGTAATCAGAATTAAGTATCTAAATTCAATAGTACGATTTACATGTATATTTATATTTTTTGAAATTTTCTATGACATGAATGTAATTCGAATTTAATTAATAAACCTTTCAACTAAAAAACTTGCAGCAATCACATTTTTTTGATGAAATTGTACATAGGGAGTAAAAAAAATTACGAATTTGAGTTTTTTCAGTTTTTTGCATTTTCTGAGAAGATTTTCCATAGTAATGTATATTTTTTTACACCATCAGAAAATAGAGATTCCAGCGAATAAAAAGCTCCCAAACTTTTTGAAAAAAGCTGATGTTTTGATGCGAGAATTTTCGATTGAAAATTGGGGTGCATTTTTGATATTAAGTTGAAATAAGGCGAAAAAATGAATATTTTAAAACAAGTAAATTACAGTGTATCTGGGACATAATAAGGTAAGTTTTCACCAAATTTCGTAGAATTTTTTTTTTGTTTGAAAAAGATAAAAATAAAAAACCAAAAACTTGGTTTTTTGAATTTTTTACCAAAATTTTGAGGTTATGTGAAAAAATTGAAAATACAAAAGTTGTAGACCTTTCTATTACCTACAACTTTGCCATTTAACTTTTTTCCATAGGACTTGTAGTTTTGCCAAAAATCAAGATAAACCATTTTCTACCCTTAACAACTCACCCCCTCCCACTTCCCGACCTCGAATCGACCGTAATTTATTTTTCCTTTCATTCTTATCATATTCCCCTCTTTTTCTAATGGGTTTCATCCTACTGTAATTTTTTTTGGTTTCAAAAATTATCGACCCTGGTCTATTAAGATAATATCATCCGCATCTAGTGCTTCAACTCCATTTGCAAAATATTTTGTTTCGTAGATAGTTCCTAAAAGTATATAAATCAATAAATAGTTGAATACTTTGCTCCAGAAGAATAAGCATGTTTGGATATGGAGTGATATAGTTCCTCCTACATATCGCTTTGACTGCAAATTTACCGTGAGGTATCCTACAAGGGAAGAGTGGGGGCTAAGCGACAAGCGGCCTTTTGAGGTGAGAGGGCCAGTCTTGTACACCGACGGCTCACTTACCGACGAAGGCTCCGGCGCTGGGGTCTATGGGCCAAAAACAAAGCTCTCCCTCTCTCTTGGGGGAAACACCACGGTATTTCAAGCAGAGATATATGCGATTTTAGCTTGTGTCTTTCGCATTTACGAAATTTAGGGGCCAAGCAGGATCACCATCTGCTCTGACAGCCAGGAAGCACTAAAAGCATTAAGTGCTTGCAGGTTTACATCAAGGCTCGTCCTGCGATGTAGGAAAATAAGGTCTTGGATGACATTTCGGCGAGACATCAGGCGTCACTAATGTGGGTGCCGAGTCATCCTGGAGTTAGTGGTAATGAAATGGCGGACGCGCTTGCAAGGTGAGGGTCAAGGAATAACTTCCTGGGTCCTGAGCCGGCTTTGCGGCTAGCAGCAGGTACCATCAGAAGAAAAATAGAGGTGTGGTTGCAAAATCAGCATCTTATCAGATGGAGAGGAATCTCCGGACATCTCCGTCAAGCTAGAGAACTTATTTCAGGACCTCTGGATAAGGTGGGACGGTTCTGTCTTTCGATGGACAGAAGCCGACTAAGTTTACTTGTCGGCCTGCTATCCGGCCATAACACCTTCAAACGCCATTTGTATGTGATGGGTGTGGTAAATGATCCGACGTGTACACACTGTGGTAAGGAGGAAGAATCCTCGGCACACATTCTTTGTCGTTGTGAAGCCCTTGGGTATCACAGGCAGACTATACTCGGTTTAAGGGTTCTTGAACCTGAGGATATAAGATGGGCAGGAACCAAGGCCACCCTCACCTTTGCGATGAGAGCTGGACTTGGGAACTAGGGTAAGGAGAGGTGCAAAAGGGCCCGTTGGTAAGTCTATGCACTGGAGGTTCCAGCCACCAGATAGCCTCTCTCCCTCTTTCATTCATTCATTCATTCATAAGCATGTTTCATGGAGCCTTACAATCTTTTACGCTACTGCTGTCATTTCTTTCTGGTAGATACTATAGGCTAGTGTTACAACTCATAGTAATAGTATTTTCTTATCATACACACCACTCATCATCATATACCTTAGAAGAGGGACTATATTTCACATCACTAATTGAACTAGTATTTTCATTTTTTTTCGAACATTCTTTTCACACTAAACGAGTGACGAACAGACTTAAGTGGTAACACAACGGTCAATTTATCAAATCTATCAAGCTGTTTCCTCTGTCTAAAAATCAACTATTGGAAACTTTGAATCCAAGTTGAGTGAACCAATAAGGATAAGGAATAGTGCAGTCAGACTGAACTGTGAGTTTTTCGACAACATACATTATAGAATTAATGATCCAACAGACAACCTGCCTCCGTAAATCACAACACACAATCTGACCATAAATTATGGTATTTCAGGTTTCAACAAGTGTGAAAATAGCTAACGCCCATTTTGCTTTGAATTATGCCTGTTAATGTTTCATTGCGACCAAAGTGCTCGCTCTTTACTTCTCTTTGCTGTCTTGCGGTTGGTTTGGTGAGTTATCGGCTGAGGCGTGGCACGTACAGGAAGACGGCGTGTTACATATCGCTGACGTTAACAGTTAGTTAAAAATTATCACTATACGTATGTCGCTCGATTAAGAGACATCTATTGTTTGGCAAGGGAAAGACTGTGAGCCAAAGGAATGCAGAGAAAAATAGGGCTGCTGTCAGATGTTCCGGATGAAAAGTTGTTCACGATCTGCTATTTTCAGTTATAATATTACTGAACGATGATAAAAATACTATACAATACATCACGTACTTTCATAGCATGTACTAATGTATAATACACGACTTGCGTCTAGCCGGACCGTGCAACTTTCCAACCTGCAGTCCCGAAGACCGCCGAAGGTTTCCGACTATTATCCGATGATGCCGCAACGGCGCCAAATTTAAATCTATATAACGTAACATTATTGTTGGTCTTCTACATTAACGATTCAAGATTACATGAAGGGGCCGATGTCAATTATGGGATAATGGATATTCTCTATTCTAAAAAGACGCTTCAACGATGGAGAAACTATAAAAGTTGGCTTTATTGACAGTTCAAAATGTACAAAATTGAAGTAGGGCACTTTACTAAATAACGCAAAAGTTTTCTATATTTGTGTAATATTGGGGATATATGTGGAAGATTGTTTGTGGCTGAAAAATAATATATTTCGTGAAGAAATTTTAAAGGAAACGTCTGAGTCATCCAATAAATAGTAAAATTTGTCAACTCATACAAAATTAGAGAGAAATTAAAAAAATAATTCTTCCTTAACCTTAAAAGTAAAAAAAATCGGATCCCTTTAGATTACTGTATAAAGAGCAAATGTGGTACATTATTATACCTATCACTTTGTTTTAAATTAGTTGTAAAGGATTATTAGTGGAGAATGTACTGTGTAAGGCTTACGCGGCCATCATCTAATGGATTTGTGGTTCTTGGGTTTTTTAGGCCGCCTTAACGCTAAACGACGCTGGCCTAAAAACCCAAGAACCACAAATTCATTATTAGTGGAGAAGTATACAGTAAATATATAAGAAAGTTGGACCTAGTTCTGAAGAAATGACTCTCCTCGTTACCTTTTGCACTAACTTTCCCTTATAATAGATATACTAATGTAAGAAAATGAATGCATAAAAAACACTCAATTTCAATTAAACATAATATGCGACAGAAATGATACCCTCACTAAATAAGCAAAATTTTTTGGGTTCAATACTGGTCAAGTAATGCCAATAAGAAGGGAATTTTTGGGTAAATGACTTTCTAGACTTTTCTACATATAGCATAAATGTAGAAAACATTTTTCAAAACACTTTATTATAGATTGCTGGATCTGGATGGTGGATACAGAAAATGAAAAACACCACGGAAACAGAGAAACTCTTCCAAAACAACACACATTTTTGAATTCTGCAAACGGCACACAGAACTGTCACTGTCAATGTCAACCTCGGTAGTCATGACAAATGCGCATGCGGAACTGCGGGTTGGAAAGTTGCACGGTCCGGCTAGACGCAAGAATAATACATGTACTGCAACATTTTCAATTAAAATATGTAGTTATTAAAGAACAAAAGTATAAATATTTTGGAACAAGAAAAGTGTTGAAAGGTATTTGAGATAATCTGCCACTTCCGGCAACGCCGTCGTAAGTTGAATGGCTGGAGTCAGTCGCTTGCCCGACTGTGGGCCCCTCCCACCTCCCTTTCCGCCTCATTCGCCTCTCGCATTCTCTGCCCGGTCGAACAGTTTGTACGATGTGCAACTTGGATTCAGTTCTGCGTGAAAACTCAAAATAATTGAGTCAAGTTAATTGATTAAGTAGTTCTCACCAACGAATTTGTTGGTTCCCACACATCGAGTGATAGCATTTTATTATTTTCCCATAGTATAAACATGCAACAAAACATCCAAAACAAAAACTCTTGTAAATGGTGTCTTGCACCTCTCTCCGTAGGAACTTGGACGACAAAGTTTTTATGCTGCAACCTTCAACTTATATTCCAATCACACGGCCTGCTGATTTAGAGTAAAAACAGATTATATTACCTGTTTCAATCTCTAAAGGGCAATGAAAAGTGTTCTATAGATACAAATGTCGAAGTTTCCCAACCACCCTAGCCGAGATCCCATTCTACCTCGGCTCATTTTGACCGCTCCAAAAAACAAAAAAGTAGAAAATGACCAAAGATTTCTAGAGTATTATAAAACAGAGTTTAAACGGTTTTCGTATTATTTTGCATTATTTCATTTTTCAGCTCAGACGCGATTAAAAATAAAATTAATTCGGTTTCACGCCACTCACTCAATTTTCAAAATCACAGCCTTTATCGATCTCAGTCCACAATACGGTTTTGAAACTCCATTGCAATCACTTCAGTAATGAGCAGACATTACAGCATTATCAACAATATAATTTAAAAAATATTTTCTGTCTCAGGTGGGGTATTCAGACATACGGATAAAGCTAAAAATTATATTATGTCATTCCTTCACAATAAAGAGCCCACTACGCATAGAACAAATCTTTCAGTTTTACAACTCGCTACCTTCAAACTACCCCAGCTTTGTATCCTCTAAAAAACGTGGGTAACACAATCAGGAACTCCCAAATTGCCTAAAAACAAAGTTTGAGCTGTTTTTATATCTCCAATTATCTGCTTATTGTTGCACCGCCACTGACACGATTTCTAAAGTTCCTTGATTTCTGTCATAGGCAAGGCAATGTCCGGATGGACCTATAAAAAGTTTGTTATGCCACTAGATCTTTCTTGTACAGATAAACGGACAGCCTATTACGAATACAACAAATGTTTCTGTTTTACACCACTCGAAAAAGCAAATATCATCGGCAACCCCTAAAACACTTAAAAATGAAGTTTCAGGAATATTTGAAATTATTTTTTTTTTTCTTTCAACAGGCGGCATCGACAGCTATGGTCATTAGCCGACCTCATACTGGTAATTTGCCTTAAGCGTTAACACATATATACACACACATATACACACACACATACGTGCATACAGATACTCATGAACGGACACAAGCACATTTCAAAATCCTAAATATTAAACTTCTTAAAAAATATAACTATATATATATATATATATATATATATATATATATATATATATATATATATATATATATAGTTATAGAGCAGCCGCCAACTGCTGATCGCGTGGAGACTTTCTGGAGGGGCATTTACGAACAGCCCAAACCTCTCCAAGCAGACACTCCGGCCTTGGCGCAGTTCGAGTCCGTTTGTAGGAGGACTCCAAACTTGAATGTACTGCGTCACCCGATAAACACGGAAGAAATTCTTGGTGCCTTACGAGGCGCAAAGAATTTCGCAGCTCCTGGCCCGGATGGCATAAACACCTACTGGTTGAAAAAGTTTCCCAGTTGCCACCGGCATTTAGCTAGAGTTTTTAACTCGTGGCTAAATCAGGAGCAGCCAATTCCGGCTTGGTTTGTCGAGGGTCGAACCGTGCTTCTCCCGAAGACCGGAGATTTGTCTGATCCTAAAAACTACAGGCCAATAACATGTCTGAACGCATGTTACAAGCTCTTCACCAGAATCTTGTACATGCGTATCCTTCAAGCTGTAAATCCCGTATTTCTCAGCGTATATGAACAAAGAGGGTCTAAGAAAGGAGTAGCTGGCTGCAGGGATAACCTGTTGATTGACCGCTGTGTCACACAGGACTCCGTGCAGTACCTGCGAAACCTTTCTATGGCCTGGATCGACTATCGGAAGGCATTCGACACTACGTCTCATGAACTGATTGTGCGGCTGTTGGAATGTCTTTCGGTAGATGATCAAATAGTGGGATGCATCAAACAACTGATGCCGCTCTGGAAGACTCGGTTCACTATAACATCGGGTGAAACCAGGGTTCGGACAGAGTTGGTATCATTTAAAAGAGGCGTCTTCCAAGGAGACTCCTTGAGTCCCTTGCTCTTCTGCATCTCGCTACTGCCTTTGTCCATAGCGCTGAAAAATACTAAGGGATATAGCTGTGGCAAGCCCAATTACCGGAGGCACAAGGTCACCCACTTATTTTACATGGATGACCTGAAACTCTATGCCTCCGGACAACGCGATTTAGAGCAGTCGCTGAGGGTAGTGCAGGATTACAGTCAAGCTATTGGTATGGAGTTCGGGATAGACAAATGTGCCATGGTTCATCTCAAAAGAGGACGTTGCGGAGATAGTGAAGATGAGGAGCAGCTCGTTGATGGGAGCATCTTGCGACAACTGCATGCCGGAGATACTTATACCTACCTTGGAGTGGCGCAGCGTCACATCCAAGAGGCAGAATTGGTCAAAGAGTGTCTCCGCCGCAAGTATTTGCACCGACTCCGGCAGATCTGGTCGTCAGAACTGTCCGGCAAAAACAAAGTCGCTGCCACAAACATGCTTGCGGTCCCATTGTTGTTATACAGCTTTGGTGCTATCCACTGGAAAGTGGAAGAGCTGCGACAAATCGACATAAAGACCCGCAAAAGGATGAATATGGAGGGAAGTCTACATCCTAGATCCTCTGTCCCGCGAATATACCTCCCGCGACACCTGGGAGGGCGTGGACTATTGAGTTTGGAGCGTCTGCACAACAGAGTAGTACTGGCCACTGCCTGCTATGTTACGACGAGCACCGATCCCCTGATCCGCTTTGTGCGAGAGCACGAGATTGCGGGTAAAGGAGCCTTCCTTTTTAGAGCAGCAACACGGGCAGCCGAAGAACTTAGTCTCACGCTCGACTTCACGCGGAGGTGTCAGCAGTCCGTTACGGAACTTGCTCCCGCACAATTAAAAACCCGGATTAAAACTGCTGAAGTCCAATTGCTTTTAAGACTTCACAAAGATAAACCAATGCACGGAATCTTCTACAAACATCTAGAAGAGCATGGTTTATCTGAGCAGTTGACCTTCTCCTTCCTAAGGTCTAATGGGTTGAAGTCGGAGACTGAGAGCTCTATAATGGCTTGCCAAGACGGTGTCTTCAACACCTTAGTATACCGTAGCCGGATTATGGGTATGGATGTGCCCGATATCCGCTGTAGAGCCTGCCTGCAGGCGCCAGAGACCCTTACGCACCTCTTGTCGGCGTGTAAGGTGTACGCTGGCACAGCCTACGTCTATCGGCACAACGCGGCTCTACGAGTGCTATACTACCATTTAAGGCACTCATACGGTATAGATGAGACACCGGTGCTGCCGTATGCTCCAGGGGACATTGAGTCCGTTGTGGAGAACGAGAGGTGCAGAATTTACTGGAACTACTCATTCTCCACGCTCGAGCTTATACATGCAAATAAGCCAGACATAGTCCTCCTCGACTACCAACAAAAGACGATGTTCGTTATCGAGTTCTCGGCGCCTGCCGAGGGGAACATCGTCTCTAAGGAGGAGGAAAAGCGGACCAAGTATCAGGAGCTCCTCGGACAACTTCGCAGGCTCTGGCCGGACTACACTGTGAGTCTGCTAGTAATGGTCATTGGATCCCTAGGTGGTATGAGGGATACGCTGCTCTCTGCACTGCGCAAAATGCCGGTGTGCCGTGCGGCGGCGCACATCTTAGCCGCCAGAATGCAGAAGGCAGTCATCCATGGGTCCCTTCGTCTGCTTAGGACGCACGATTCGCGGACCCAGTGATTGCTCACCTCACGGTGTGAGGAGTAGTCGCTGGGAAATGGAACAGCAGCCCGGTGTGTCGGAGCCCGGGTTGCACCCTTTTTGTTTTTGTTTTGTCCTATATATATATATATCCTATATATATATAGGACAAAACAAAAACAAAAAGGGTGCAACCCGGGCTCCGACACACCGGGCTGCTGTTCCATTTCCCAGCGACTACTCCTCACACCGTGAGGTGAGCAATCACTGGGTCCGCGAATCGTGCGTCCTAAGCAGACGAAGGGACCCATGGATGACTGCCTTCTGCATTCTGGCGGCTAAGATGTGCGCCGCCGCACGGCACACCGGCATTTTGCGCAGTGCAGAGAGCAGCGTATCCCTCATACCACCTAGGGATCCAATGACCATTACTAGCAGACTCACAGTGTAGTCCGGCCAGAGCCTGCGAAGTTGTCCGAGGAGCTCCTGATACTTGGTCCGCTTTTCCTCCTCCTTAGAGACGATGTTCCCCTCGGCAGGCGCCGAGAACTCGATAACGAACATCGTCTTTTGTTGGTAGTCGAGGAGGACTATGTCTGGCTTATTTGCATGTATAAGCTCGAGCGTGGAGAATGAGTAGTTCCAGTAAATTCTGCACCTCTCGTTCTCCACAACGGACTCAATGTCCCCTGGAGCATACGGCAGCACCGGTGTCTCATCTATACCGTATGAGTGCCTTAAATGGTAGTATAGCACTCGTAGAGCCGCGTTGTGCCGATAGACGTAGGCTGTGCCAGCGTACACCTTACACGCCGACAAGAGGTGCGTAAGGGTCTCTGGCGCCTGCAGGCAGGCTCTACAGCGGATATCGGGCACATCCATACCCATAATCCGGCTACGGTATACTAAGGTGTTGAAGACACCGTCTTGGCAAGCCATTATAGAGCTCTCAGTCTCCGACTTCAACCCATTAGACCTTAGGAAGGAGAAGGTCAACTGCTCAGATAAACCATGCTCTTCTAGATGTTTGTAGAAGATTCCGTGCATTGGTTTATCTTTGTGAAGTCTTAAAAGCAATTGGACTTCAGCAGTTTTAATCCGGGTTTTTAATTGTGCGGGAGCAAGTTCCGTAACGGACTGCTGACACCTCCGCGTGAAGTCGAGCGTGAGACTAAGTTCTTCGGCTGCCCGTGTTGCTGCTCTAAAAAGGAAGGCTCCTTTACCCGCAATCTCGTGCTCTCGCACAAAGCGGATCAGGGGATCGGTGCTCGTCGTAACATAGCAGGCAGTGGCCAGTACTAC
Source organism: Callosobruchus maculatus (assembly GCA_951848785.1). Lineage (NCBI taxonomy): Eukaryota > Metazoa > Arthropoda > Insecta > Coleoptera > Chrysomelidae > Callosobruchus > Callosobruchus maculatus. The sequence continues at coordinate 386,541 of CATOUR010000171.1, forward strand.
TCTGTTGTGCAGACGCTCCAAACTCAATAGTCCACGCCCTCCCAGGTGTCGCGGGAGGTATATTCGCGGGACAGAGGATCTAGGATGTAGACTTCCCTCCATATTCATCCTTTTGCGGGTCTTTATGTCGATTTGTCGCAGCTCTTCCACTTTCCAGTGGATAGCACCAAAGCTGTATAACAACAATGGGACCGCAAGCATGTTTGTGGCAGCGACTTTGTTTTTGCCGGACAGTTCTGACGACCAGATCTGCCGGAGTCGGTGCAAATACTTGCGGCGGAGACACTCTTTGACCAATTCTGCCTCTTGGATGTGACGCTGCGCCACTCCAAGGTAGGTATAAGTATCTCCGGCATGCAGTTGTCGCAAGATGCTCCCATCAACGAGCTGCTCCTCATCTTCACTATCTCCGCAACGTCCTCTTTTGAGATGAACCATGGCACATTTGTCTATCCCGAACTCCATACCAATAGCTTGACTGTAATCCTGCACTACCCTCAGCGACTGCTCTAAATCGCGTTGTCCGGAGGCATAGAGTTTCAGGTCATCCATGTAAAATAAGTGGGTGACCTTGTGCCTCCGGTAATTGGGCTTGCCACAGCTATATCCCTTAGTATTTTTCAGCGCTATGGACAAAGGCAGTAGCGAGATGCAGAAGAGCAAGGGACTCAAGGAGTCTCCTTGGAAGACGCCTCTTTTAAATGATACCAACTCTGTCCGAACCCTGGTTTCACCCGATGTTATAGTGAACCGAGTCTTCCAGAGCGGCATCAGTTGTTTGATGCATCCCACTATTTGATCATCTACCGAAAGACATTCCAACAGCCGCACAATCAGTTCATGAGACGTAGTGTCGAATGCCTTCCGATAGTCGATCCAGGCCATAGAAAGGTTTCGCAGGTACTGCACGGAGTCCTGTGTGACACAGCGGTCAATCAACAGGTTATCCCTGCAGCCAGCTACTCCTTTCTTAGACCCTCTTTGTTCATATACGCTGAGAAATACGGGATTTACAGCTTGAAGGATACGCATGTACAAGATTCTGGTGAAGAGCTTGTAACATGCGTTCAGACATGTTATTGGCCTGTAGTTTTTAGGATCAGACAAATCTCCGGTCTTCGGGAGAAGCACGGTTCGACCCTCGACAAACCAAGCCGGAATTGGCTGCTCCTGATTTAGCCACGAGTTAAAAACTCTAGCTAAATGCCGGTGGCAACTGGGAAACTTTTTCAACCAGTAGGTGTTTATGCCATCCGGGCCAGGAGCTGCGAAATTCTTTGCGCCTCGTAAGGCACCAAGAATTTCTTCCGTGTTTATCGGGTGACGCAGTACATTCAAGTTTGGAGTCCTCCTACAAACGGACTCGAACTGCGCCAAGGCCGGAGTGTCTGCTTGGAGAGGTTTGGGCTGTTCGTAAATGCCCCTCCAGAAAGTCTCCACGCGATCAGCAGTTGGCGGCTGCTCTATAACTGGTGGTCGCTGTTGGAAGAGACGAGCAGGCTTTTCGGAAAACATTCTGTTTTCCTCCAAACCTCTCGCCCGCGTCACCAGTGATCGTTTAGCAGCGATTAGCGTCCGTATCCTGTCAAGACAATGCTGCTTGACAACAACCAGTACCGCTTGACTGAGCGTGTGATGGTCGCGCCTTAGCTCTCGGGCTATCTGGCGCACGCGGCGCGTAAAAGGCCTACCGGCCGCTCTATATTCCATCACACACTGGATACGGGATGCTTCTTGGCGAGCCAACTGGATTTTCGCTTCCATCTGGCGCACCCGCCTCTGTGCTCTCTCGACAGGAGAGTCTCTCACTCTCCCCTGTCCAGCCAGCCTCAGAGCCGCAGCGTAAATTTCGCAATTGATGCTCCAAATGTCAGAGACCTCCGATAGACGTTCACTCAGCGCCTCATCCTCTCTCTTTAAATCTGCCAGCTTGAAGGACCTCTTGTTGTTATGCAAGGCCCTTCGGTCACTGAAATCTCCAGGTGAGACGGCTTCGTCGATTTCCCTCTCAGCGGGCCTCATCGGCGACCTTTCAGCCTGGTTAACAGGCCTTTCAGTCACCGGAGGGGCAGGCTGAGCTGGAGCACGAACGTATCCCTGCCCCCGAAGGTAAAATACCTGGTTCCGCAAGCTCTGGGAGGTAATTGTGCTATGCTCTGGATGCATTTCACACCACCTCCCATGCATGCGGGCCATGTATCCCCTACGGCGCGGGCTACTGCTCTCGTAGCAGCTCAGCAGGTCATCCTTCAGTTCCGTCGTCCACCTAAAACAGTCCATGTCGTTGCGTGTGTCGTCGTCAGGGCGATCCGAGGCACCGCCACCTTGCCCAGAGCCGGCTTCCGATACCGGCCTGGTGTGGGTGCTCTTCTTCTGGGGCGGTCGAACCAGAAGGTAGGGCCCGTCCGGTGGTTAGCCTTAGGGCCCCCAGCCGACATTTCAGAGGCAGCCGACCACATTGCCTCCTAGGGATGACCTGTACAGGTTGCCGGCCGGCTTTCATCCCTGGCTTGGGTTATCCCCGCAGTGTCGCCACGCACCGAATAGCCGTTTGATGTTGGTCGGCTTCCTGGGGGCGCATTTTATACCTACTGCCAGGTTTGCTATCAGCCGCCCCTAACCTGGGGTCAGACGCTGTCGGGAAGCCGTCCTTAACATAGGTGCAGCCGCTTCCTCACTATGGTGGTTCATACGCCTGCTTCCACAGCCGGTGACCACCATAGGCCCTTTTAAGGCAAGGACTACCAATCTTTTAGTCGCCTCTTACGACAGGCAGATTAAACCCTGGGAACATTCTAATATATATATATATATATATATATATATATATATCTCCTAAGGTCTAATGGGTTGAAGTCGGAGACTGAGAGCTCTATAATGGCTTGCCAAGACGGTGTCTTCAACACCTTAGTATACCGTAGCCGGATTATGGGTATGGATGTGCCCGATATCCGCTGTAGAGCCTGCCTGCAGGCGCCAGAGACCCTTACGCACCTCTTGTCGGCGTGTAAGGTGTACGCTGGCACAGCCTACGTCTATCGGCACAACGCGGCTCTACGAGTGCTATACTACCATTTAAGGCACTCATACGGTATAGATGAGACACCGGTGCTGCCATACGCTCCAGGGGACGTTGAGTCCGTTGTGGAGAACGAGAGGTGCCGAATTTACTGGAACTACTCATTCTCCACGCTCGAGCTTATACATGCAAATAAGCCCGACATAGTCCTCCTCGACTACCAACAAAAGACGATGTTCGTTATCGAGTTCTCGGCACCCGCCGAGGGGAACATCGTCTCTAAGGAGGAGGAAAAGCGGACCAAGTATCAGGAGCTCCTCGGACAACTTCGCAGGCTCTGGCCGGACTACACTGTGAGTCTGCTAGTAATGGTCATTGGATCCCTAGGTGGTATGAGGGATACGCTGCTCTCTGCACTGCGCAAAATGCCGGTGTGCCGTGCGGCGGCGCACATCTTAGCCGCCAGAATGCAGAAGGCAGTCATCCATGGGTCCCTTCGTCTGCTTAGGACGCACGATACGCGGACCCAGTGATTGCTCACCTCACGGTGTGAGGAGTAGTCGCTGGGGAATGGAACAGCAGCCCGGTGTGTCGGAGCCCGGGTTGCACCTTTTTTGTTTTTGTTTTGTTTATATATATATATATTAACAGATACAGTCCAACTTATCGTGGACTCATCAATCATCAAAGAGATTATATATTAGACAAAGCGGACAAGATAACATATAGTGCTCCTTCTATAGTTTCACACCCTCCAGTATAGTCCAATCGCCTTTAGGTAAATTAGCGTATTTTTCGTCTTGGCAGATTGTGTGAGGCATTCGCTCAAGGTATCTGGCATGTTGTATACCTCTCTGAAGTATGACAATGCTTCACAGGCACACAAAATGTGGTTTACGGATAAACGCATACCACACCAGTGGCAATTTGGAGGATCTTCACAGCATAGCAGGTATGAATGTGTCATGAATGTATGCCCCAGACGTAGGCGATGTACTTTCACTCTATCCATTCTACTTAGATTTTTGGGTGAGTATCTAGGTCTGACTTTAGGTTTTAGGTGTCGTAATTGTGTCTCCGTGCTATTCCATTGATTTTGCTACTTATCTGTTAGCATCTGATTAAGATAGAACTTTTGGTCACACGTTTTAATGAATTGAACGTCGACAGTCTCGCTAGAAGCAGCTAACTTAGCAGCGGTGTCTGCTAAGTCATTGCCTGGGATGCCTGAGTGACTCGGGATCCAAATAAACTTAATGGATTTGCCTAAATCCTGCAGGGTCTTTAGCAAGGCAATGCTCATTAATGCTAGAGGATCTTTAGACCTCCGAGCAAGTAACCCAGTCATGGCGGAAAGTGAGTCACTTATGATAACAAAGTTTTGCATTGTTGTAGTCATGCAGCAGTAATGTAGAGCTTGCCAGATCGCGTATTGTTCTGCAGTATAGATGGATGATATCTTCGGCAGTGACCATGAGTGAGCCGAACCATTGACCACAAATGCGCAGCCTACCCCAGAATCTGTTTTTGATCCATCAGTAAATATAGTTGTCGTATTAGGGTACGGTTGAATCATACTTCGGAAGTTTGCATGTATTACCGACGGATGAGATTCCCTTGTAACTAAGTCTTTAATTTGGGTATTCAGGTTTATTACTGGACGTTCCCATGGAGGTATCTCTCTTACTAGTGGTAATACTTGTGGCCACAGCGATACTTGTCTGGCGTTCAGTATCTCATGTACTCTAACCTTTAATGGCCTTGTTACGGTTGGTCTGCGGGTGTAAACTTGGAGGTTGCTCTCGAAGAGTATTTTGCGATTTCTATGATTGGGAAGGGATTTGATTTTCGCTGCATAGTTTAGTGAGAGTCTTTCTCTACGTATGTATAATGGTTCCACACCAGATTCAGCGTAGAGGCTGAGAGCTGGTGTTGTACGGAAAGCTTCCAAACAGTATCTTAGACCAAGGTGGTGTACAACATCCAGACGCTTCAGAAGTGATGGTCTAGCAGACGAATATACTGTTGAACCGTAGTCAATTTTGGACAGGATTAATGCTTGATATATTTGGACCAGGATATCGGTATCTGAGCCCCAGCGGATGCCGTACAAGCATTTAATTAAGTTTAAGGTTGCTTTGCATCTGGTAATGACACTCTCGATATGCGGTGCCCAGGTCAGTTTTGCATCAAGCACAACACCAAGGAACTTTATAGATGAAGCGCACGGAATTGGTTGACCATCCAAGATTAAACGGGGATCGTAGTGAGGCCTTCTTAAACGGCAGAAATGGATACATTTGGTCTTTGTTCTAGATAGGAGAAAACCTCTTTCCGTGGCATTTCGACTTATTTTATTTATTTCAGGTTGTAGCTTCCTAGTGACTTCTCCTATTGTGGTGCCAGATGCAATGATGCATAAGTCATCCACATATAGAGAGCAACCTACGCTTGGATTAAGTGATCTGGTTAGGCAGTTGATAGCACAGATGAATAGCGTGCAACTCAACGATGATCCTTGGGGAATTCCGTTCTCTAATACTCGAGAGGAGGAGACGTTGTTTCCGATTTTGACTTTGAAGTACCTGTCTTCGAGAAAGGATGAAATAAATTTCACAAGGTTACCTCTAAAGCCCCAATCATGCAGCTGTAGCAAGACCCCTTGGCGCCATGTCATATCGTAGGCTTTTGAGATGTCAAAAAAGACTGCAACTGTATGTTTCTTATTTAGAAAACCATCCTGGATGAGGTTCTCAATGTAGACCAATTGGTCAGTAGTTGCTCTATCTCTTCTAAACCCCGATTGATGCTCCGCCAGAAAATTACCTTCTTCCAGGGACCACGAAAGTCTTTCGTCCACCATCATTTCTAGAAGTTTACCCAAACAGCAAGTGAGACTTATGGGCCTATAATTCGTCATGTTTAAAGGACTACTGCCTTCCTTAAGTAGGTACCGGTATGATCAGAGCCTCTTTCCAGCTATTCGGGTATGAGCCTGTTCGCCAGATTTTATTATAGAGATCGAGGAGAGCCTTCTTCAGGTTGTAAGGTAAATGACACAGCATCTCAAAATTGATCTTGTCAGGCCCAGCTGCTGACTTCTTCGATCCATTCGATGCCGATTCAAGCTCTTGTAATTGAAACGGAGTATTATATGATGCCGAATTATCATCAATTGAGGTTATTGCGGATTCTAGTGCTTGTCTTCTCGCTCTAAAATCAGGAGTGTAGTTGGATGAGCTACTAACATTAGCAAAGTGGTCAGCAAATGCTTCCGTTATACCTATAGGGTCGGTGATCAAGGATTCGTCTGTTCCCCTGATGCAATTGATATTTCTGAAAGATCTACTTCCTCGCACAGCTCTTATTTTATTCCACACCTCACTGGGACTAGTACTGGAAGTGATAGAGGTGATGTATTGCTTCCAGGATCGTCTTTGACTTTCCAAAATCATACGGCGGGCTTTGGAGCGAGAACGTTTAAATTTTATGAGGTTGTTCATGTCGGGATGTCGGCGAAAGGTATTAAAATCTCTTTTTTTCGTACGAATGGCGGCTGCTACCTCGTCGTTCCACCATGGTACTCTATTTGCCCTTAGACTTTCACGACTAAGCGGGATGCTGGACAGAGCGGCGTTTGTAATTATGTCCGTTAGATCCTCGACGGATACCGCTTCTAGACTTAGACCTTCTACCGATGACAACATTTGTTCGAACATATGCCAGTCCGCTCTGGACATCAACCAGTGTGGAGGTATTGTATGGCAGGGTCCTCTGATATCAAGTAGATCTATAATACAAGGAAAATGGTCGCTGTTATATAGTTCCTCTGCGACGTACCATCTCAGATATTGCTGATGAGCACATAGCTAAATCTATAGAAGATAGGCTCCCTGATCCAGCACTAAAGTGTGTTGGATCACCGGTATTCAACAGAGATAAGCTTTGATTTTCGAGCAAGTGCTCCAGCGTACGACCGCGCGTATCTCGTCGCGTTGATCCCCATAATGGGCTGTGTGAGTTGAAGTCACCAACAATCAGGTAAGGGTTGGGAAGCTGAGTAAAAATACTGTTTAATTCTTGCTCGGTCCACGCTGCATTCGGTAGGTAAATATTGCATACTATTAGGGTCAGAGGAGCTTTGATCTTGACTGCCACTACTTGTAGATCAGTATTTATTGGCAGAGCTTCGAACTGTACATCATCTCGCAAAATTATAGCAACTCCTCCATGTGCTCTTTCACCTGACAGCACTTCCTTCCTAATTACATTGTATCCCCTCAAGGAATACGGCCTATCGTGGCGTAGATGCGTTTCCTGTAAACATATGCACATAGGCTTGTGTTTACTGATGAGCAACTTCAGCTCACAATAGTGCAGAACAAGTCCGTTGCAATTCCATTGGATAAGTTTTTCTGCCATTTATGAAAAAAAAAAGTATATTAATGAGTGCATATATGAACATCGCATAAATAAGAACATTATTGAATAAATTATAAAAATGAATGTGACAATATGTTTTTGGTTACTTTCTAGGTTTCCCTTTAGGCCAACCTTTCTTCTTAGAAACTAAGGCGTATTCATTTTGACTAACGTCTTCTTCGGAAGTGCTTTGTATATCTTTCCTCTGCCGCTTCCGCTGATCGGATACGGCTGATACGTTAGTTGAGACAGAGTCCGATCTATCTCTGCCTTGGGAGGTAGTGGGGATTTCAGGGGTTTTGAAAGCTGTTGATGGGAGAAACTTGGTTAATGTTTCTCTAATTGCTTTGACGATTTGGGGAACGATTGATGTTTCTATTGTGGATTGTGATGTTGACATCGTGGACTGTGCTAGAGCGGTTGCAGAGGCATAAGAGATATTCGGTTTAGGTGTCGATTGTCTCACCCTTTTCTTTGCTTCAGCATAGGGAATTCGTTCAAGTGTCTTCACTTTCTGTATTGCGGTCTCTTCCTTGAATTTGGGGCATCCTTTGTATAAGGCAGAATGAGATCCTTCGCAGTTAATGCACTTCTTAGGGTCTTGACATGCCGTTTCTTCATGGGGAGCTTTTCCACAGACACATACCTTTTCTTTTTTGCATATCACTGCAACATGCCCAAATTCTTGACAGTTAAAACACCGTACCGGTGGCGGGATGTAAGGCCTTACCGGTAAACTATAAAACGCGATCCTTACGTGTCTAGGTAAGACAGGTGTATTAAATGTAAGTACATGGGAAGCAGTTTCCACAGCCTCTCCATCTTTTCTTGTCTTCAATCGTCTTACATGTGTAACGCCTATAGAGGATAATTCTACCTTTAGTTCTTCTAACGAGCAATTGAGTAGATCTTTACATACTATGACACCCTTAGACTGATTCAATGTTCTATGGGGTACTACATTAACATCCCATTCGGAAAATCTTTTAACCTTCAGTAACCTTTCGGACTGTTTATCACTCACGGTTTCTACCAAAAGACCATCTTTAATTTTCTTCACAGATCGAGTTTCTCCAATCAAGCCATACAGAGTCTTAGCAACAAACAAACGGATTACATTTTTCAAAACCAGGAGACCCATCTCCTGTCCTTTCAATGAGTAAGAACCGGGGAACATGTTCCTCCGTCCCTCTACCCAAATAACTGGATGGTGCGGTACCACCCGATTTTCCTGCATTTATGGCTGCAGGATGCCTAGAGTGTTTTTCTGTATCTCCCATATATGCTTAGGTGATTTTCGTCACTCCGATTCCTCACCCTCCATGGAGCCCTCATATGGGGAGGCCACGCCCACAAACTGAGCAGCACCCCAAGGTTACCAGAGCGATATAGCCTCCGAAACAGGCTACAACGAGGCCAGTGGATATTTCCACCGTCCGCCTTCACCGGCTTCTGAAGGCTCACCCTGCCATCCCTCTGACGGAATAGCACAGCCGATTGATCGGGAGTGGGTTAGCTCCCGACCGCCCGTCTAGCCGAAATCCAGGCCAAAGTGGTGTGTTGTGGAGCGGCATGCACGACATCAGGCGCACCGCCCACTCAACCACCAGGATCCCTTCATCCGATGACACGGGTCGCGTGGCACGGCACAAACACCACGGAGACTTTCCGTATACCCCACAGCCAAGCCTCAACTCTGTGGGGCACCTCTTAAGGCGAGGCATCCTGCTGGGGCCCCGGGATCGCCATCCCCGTATATAGCAATGAGCACATGTCGTAACATGTGCTGATTGTCTATACCCCCCTGAGGGTGAGATGTTTCTTAGATCCATCTGAGGTGACTTTGCAATAGTTTTCCCCAAAGTCACCCCATCCGGAAGCCCCCCGACCGACGACAAGGTCTTACATCTCCTACGGGGGGATTTGAAATTATTTATTTTCTAATTATAGCCTCTGACTACAACCCCACTGCATATCGCTACCCAAATTCCATCATAATTCATGCAGCGGTTACTGAGATTATGAGGCTAGAAAAACGCCAACAGACAGACGGACCGACAGACTGAAGGAAATGAGATAAGATGTGCGTTCTGCTATTTATAATCTGCGATTGATTACATCAAAGGTTTTGGAGTAATTGAAAAATAGAATTGCACCAAATTGAATAATGGGGTAAAAGCCTAAGTTTGTGGCAACTTTCACATTTTTTAAAGGGAACAGTAAATAAAAACCTGAAGACCCAGAAGCAAGTCAAGCTGACCCTATTATTTTTATATTGTTTTAATATATTACTATAACCATTAAATAATAAGGTGGCAAGCAAGGGATTTCCAAAAACCGGCTATCTTATGTTGCCATCCACATTTCCCCAAAAAAAACCGTAACTGTTCCCAAGTTACCTACGAAATAAACAAACATTGAAATATCTCGGTCTAGGCAGAACAACGTTATGCGTAATACTAGTATACACCTTGGCTAAACGGCATGCGGCGTGAAGGTACTAAACTTTATGGGGCAACAGCCCTTTACTGCCCGTCAACTGTAACAGCTCATTTTACGGTTAAACACGGTCGGTTATAAAGCCATAAACAAATATACCCATCTGAACTTTTAACTTCTCGCGCTAATTGTTTTATGATAGAGCTATATTGCTCGTCTACTTGAAGAATTCCTAAGTGGACTCACCACAACTCTTGAGTACACAAACATCTTTTGGTGCTATTTTGAAAAAGGTTCAGGTATTATTTAGCTTGTATTTTATATCGTATATATGTTACGGCTAAAGTGTTTACTTGGATAGTTTATATACTAGCTGGATAGTATACAAACTATCCAAATGTCTCGCTATTTTGATGGAAAATCATATTTCTACTAAAATAGCTATGAATATTGGTTGGTTTATATACTAGCCAGCCAGTTTATAAACTATACAAGATATGCCGCTAAAGTATAATACCACAAAGATATCACACATATTAACCAGTGTTTCTGGTTAGTTTACAAACTATCCACATCATTTGGATAAAGTATGCACCTAATATCTCTAGTAATACATAATAACCAACTCGCTGGTTAGTATGTAAACTAACCAGTCCTTTTTGGTTAGTATGTAAACTAACCAATCCTCTTTGGTTACTTTAGTTTAGAAAAACAATTTTTAATTAAAGGTAAAGTTTATTCATAGATGCAACATACAATTGCTATCACTACCTAAAAGTAAGTAAGACAAACGGAAATACTATTTGTGTAACAAAATATTCATATAAAATAAATCTCTAGACCCTAAAACCGCAAAAAAAAAATTATTATTTATTAGAGCATGTGGCACTGTTGTGGCACTTTTCTGTTAAATTGACCAAAGAAAATTAGTTAGTTTACATACTAACCAAAGAGGATTGGTTAGTTTACATACTAACCAGCGAGTTGGTTATTATGTATTACTAGAGATATTAGGTGCATACTTTATCCAAATGATGTGGATAGTTTGTAAACTAACCAGAAACACTGGTTAATATGTGTGATATCTTTGTGGTATTATACTTTAGCGGCATATCTTGTATAGTTTATAAACTAGCTGGCTAGTATACAAACCAACCAATATTCATAGCTATTTTAGTTGAAATATAATTTTCCATTAAAATAACCAGACATTTGGATGGTTTATATACTAGCTGGATAGTATATAAACTATCCAAGTAAACACTTTAACCGTAACATATATACAAGTTTGGTGTTTTCATTTTTTTATGACTCAACAGACTGCGAAGGCAAAGCCTAGATACCAGAGTACCGCGGCGGCTATGAATTTTTTTATGGACAGCTTCCCGCAAAGGCTGAAAGCATATGGCGCTGTAGGAGCGCTGCGAGAGGATGAGTGCCAGTGCCGGTGCACGTTAGATTTGAGATGCTGCAGGTTGTAGCGGTCGGAAAACAAATTCTCCGGCAGCTCATTCCACAACGTCGAGGTTCTCCAAAAAAGGTATGCTGGAGGAGACCGGTTCGGAGAGTAGGTACCTCGACCTGGTAAGGATAAAAGGATAAGGTCGCAGAGCCTCTCTAGTGTTCCTCGTACGGACGCCCTTTGGTATTATTAGCTGCTTGAGGTTGTATGGGTTTCAGAATACCTCATTAAAAAATATTTACTAAATTTGTTAAAAAATCTCATTTTTAAGGCGCCTTAATTTTGTGTAACTATTATGTCCACATTTCACGAAAAAGTTCATTCCGCATAGAATCATTATTTTCAAGTAACCAAAGAACAAAGTTTAAAATCAATCCATTATAGGTATCACCATTATCACCACTTAACTGTTCATGAAGACAGCACCATATCTATACAGGCAGATGGCCATATTATAATCCAAAGTTCCATGTTTATGGAGAAAAGATCAGAAGTATCATGTTTTCTTTGTTGTTGTGAAAAGTGTTGAATTTACGTCAGATTTAGGTTATGCTATAGGGATAATGTCGACGATTTTACCTCAATATGACGTAAATAGCTGTAGAATATCTACATGTCATTCTCGACCTATTGGTTACAAATTCCCCTTCTACCTCATATTGACCCCTAAATTACTTTAGTTTTATTCCCCACTTAGGGAAAATGTTGAACAGTTAGAAGTAAATAATCCGTGTTGAAATTAGTCATGTAACCTGTACGGTGGTCGATGTGAGGTAATTTTAACTTATAGCGTTTTCGACTTACTGCACTGATTTTAACCACGATTGCACTACAGTGCACATTGAAAACTCGTCTGGTGCCCAGAAGTGCAATAAATCTGAACTAGTAAGTCGAACATACACCAGATTTCAGTGCAATTCAAGTAACTGTTCTGTCAGCCAACTGATGACAGTTTGATGCCATTTTGCATCCCCAAAGCTCAATTTCATTCTGTGATGGGCCTGGAATTTGAATAGTTTGAATCCGCCTTATTCAATCATTTATTCTATTTATCGACATAAAAACTAACAGCATTTTGTGCAATATGGCTTTAGCACTAAAAAAGAATATCTATGTATATCGGTAAATATTTATGTATATCTTGTTGTATCTCTTCTTTCGTCAGTTTATGAACATCTTCAACAAATATTCGTATTTTTGGGACACCCCAGCCATTGTTTGCAATTTAACTAGATATGCTTCAATTTCCTCATCATCCGAGGATGACGATATTCGCAGTTCTTCCAACTACACTTTCCGCACCTTCCGTATTCTATCGTAGCATCTATGCTTCTATGTATATAATATACTACCCCACTACCTAGCTCTTATTCTTAATTCAAAAAATTATTTTCTCTGACAAATAAAATAGGTTATAATTAATATTTTATAGACGTCAAAAATGCACTGAAATCTGCACGAGCTCAGAGAGTCCGTGGCGATAATTTGCACTCAAGTGCAATTAAGCGGATAAGTCGAAAACAAAAACCACACTAGTTTTGCACTCAAACCTAAGACGAACATAATTTTGACACTCAGTTCCTATGAGTGCAGTTATAGGGCAATAAGTCGAAAACGCTAGTTTTTTTAGTATGAGCAGCGTAAAACATGTTCATTGTTCATCAAATATTGTAACAGTAGAATCTACATATATAAAATGAATAATACAAATTAGATAATATTATACAAAAAAAAAACGTCAATTATAATGTTGATATCGTAGAACTATTAACACTTAAGCTAAAAGCTTGTGTGTGTTAATGTAAATTGGATTTACTATTAGCGTTACTTGGAAACATCGTGTTTGTTGAGTACAGATATTAACTAAAATTCCATATTTCCTTCGTACCCAAAAAAAAGGTGACAGTTATGTATGCAGAGGAGTCATTAGTTTAGTAGTGTGCAGCAGAATTGATACCAGATGTCATCTTCGTATTTTCCATTCAATGAGTGAAATTAAAGAGAAATGAAAAAAAACTCTCAATGCATCAAATGATATAGGAAGGTAGCCTGTTGAAATTCTTGCTTATGTACTTAGTAATATATTTTTTTAAATAATATTTCGTCATAGTCTTATACTCATAAGGAATACTGTTATATAATCTTAAACCATTGAAACCGATACATTTTTGATAAACTGATCTGTCCACTTTTGTGTAGGTAAAAAATAAATTTTTTTTCGGTCTTGTATCATATATTATGTGATTTGCAGTATCAAGACTGTCACAAGAATGAACAAATTTCAATGCAACTAGTATATACAATTCTTTTAAATTCATCAGTTCGTTTTCCACATATATGAATTTACAGCTTGTCCTAGAAGAAATCCAGAAAATCACTCTTAGAATGTAATTTTGTGTAATCTGTAAAGGTTTCAAAACATTATTATATGCAGCACCCCATGCACTAATTCCATATGTGAGCAAAGGCACCACCAATGCCGTATAAACCATGAGAAGGCTTTTTTTGTTCAACACATTTCGCAGCACAAAAAACCTATGTATAATTCGTCTTAGTTTTGTCGTTAACATTTCGACGTGACACCGCCACTTCAAGAAACAGTCAATCATGACACCTAAGCATTTGATGGATTCAGCTCTTTCTACGGTATTAGCGCTTCCATTTATAACCAGTGGGCGAGTGTTCACAGGCATACCAACTCTAGTGGGTGAAAACGTTATGTATTTAGTTTTGGAAATATTAAGCTTTAACAAATTGCAATCCAACCAAGACTTGACTTTATTCAAAGTTAATTCCGCTTTCTGAATTGCGTCATCCCATGTTCTACCAGTACAGATTAGGACAGTATTAGAATGCTTGTTGGGAAATCGTTATACAAATCTAGTATTTTGATTCCCTAGTTGTGCCAGCAGGGAAAATGCAGAGTGCACATTCCCGATCCTCGTAGTAGCGAGGCTTCGGCGCCGGCGACGTCTGCACTCCTGAGAGCGCGAGCGCCGCGACGGCAACGTCAGCCGTCGGCGTCGTCCTTTGAGCACGTCACTCCGGCTGACAGCTACCGCCGCTGCCGCGGTGGTAGCACGTCTACGCTGACGATAACACCCCGGCCAGACGACGTTTGAAAGATTTATTTCGGCTCCCTCTCAATCATTTTTCACTGCACCTCGCTACCTCTGGGCTCGCGCCGAACTCTGATTGGCAGGTGACGGCTCGCCGACGCTGAGCTCTTATTTCGCTGAGGAACTGGACGGTATCTCGAGCTGTGGTAGCCAAATATACTTATAAAAAGAGACTTTCAGGCTTTGCAAGTTGCACATTCCGTTTTTATTTCATACAGAGTCAGGGTGAGCCAAAAGATGCCAGAAACTGCCCAACCATTGAAAGTCCAATTTTTTATCGAGCAGGCTATGGAGTATGCTACAGAAATCACCGGAAAAACATGCCAGCATAACTCAGCTAGAGGTGACCGGGATAGTCATAGCAGCTAAAAACATAGTTGTATGCCCCGTACCTATTAGTCGGGCAAGCCAATTTCTGTGCCCTTGACAAGGTCCAGGAGCTTTTTCCCAGTACTATAGTCAACTTCATCATCCGGCTGCGTCACACCAATTAGAGCCCTCCCACAGAGTTAACATCTATAGAGGGAGTGTAAACTACAAAATGCCCAGGTCGCTGACCAGCCAACATGTAACGGAAATTTTGACAGCTTAAGGGCATTACCAGTAGCGTGCGGCTTTATATTAAAATTAGACGTTCATTAATAGATTCAATTATTACTGTGATGTTACAAACTGATACCAATAAGTTGTATTAGTACTAGTACTATACTTAGAGAGTTACCCTGATTATAATTTCATTGTAACAGTTGATAATTTATTATTACCATGAAGTGTTTTTCAAAACATATCTATCAGTGTTCTGAAAGGTAGCCTGTTGGAATGGTTGCATCGTATTTTTACTTCAGCAATAAAATATAATAATTGCATTAGGTAATATCCAGTTCTATAAAATTATCATAGATAGATTTTCTGTAAGTAAATGTGGCACACATTTTTGCATTTCACGTCCTCAAATAGTGTAAAAAATGGAATTTGGAAAATTCATGTTGATTGACATGAATGTAATGCGTGCACATTGTGTGTACATTAAACAACCATTATTATTCCTCAAACTGGAGTGAAGTTACTTTTGTTCCCACTTATCCCCATATATTATGCTACTGAAAACTAATACAAAACCTATACTCACCTATGATAAGAAGTGTTCACCGATTCGTCGCTATTACAGCAAACTCTGCACTTTTTATGTTGTCTCATCACGCAATTATGACAATATTGTTCATAAATAATTTAATTCACACCACAAATAGTCACAAAGTCAGTCAAATATATACTAAAATCACAAAAATCTCGACACATGCAATAACCGCTACTACAATGACAGCCACATTTATTTACCATACCATTTTTGAGATTTGATTAAATCAATACAAATTATCTTCACGTAAATCAGTTACATTGCAAGAATATTGGAATGTATAGTTAAATACCCAGTTAAATACTTTGTGTTCAAACTGCGGAAACTGCCAGATTTTGAAGAAACTGGAAGCGGACGAAGAAGAGTGGCAATAGCGCTATAGATGTTGGCTGGCCAATATTCAAATTAGGCTCTCTCTAGAGATGTTAACTCTGTGAGCCCTCCTCATCGCTCCGAGTGCCTCGTCTTCAAAAATGATATATCGAGCAGTCCAAGGGCATTATTTTCCTAAGCTACGATTAACATAAAAAAAACTAGCTTGCTGGATAAAATGAAGAGAGGTAGGCAAAACTTCTACAGTTAGAGGTACAACCAGTGCATTTTTAGGGGTAGAAATAAGTTCTCCTTGAAACGAGGCATTAAGTTCATAAATGTTCTGCAATCTGGCATAAAAGTTTATCAACAGTGGACAAGGAATTCCGACATTACCGAAAGTACTCTTAGAGGAGGATACATGCTTCAGGAATTAGAAAAAGGTCGCGGTCTATAATATAAATAAAATAATGATAATAGAAACCATCAGAATATTAGACACTAGAAAGGCCTTATGAACTCATCCTCGCTAGGTCAAAGTACTATAATATTGGTGGAACCTGTTCTAAAAAAATCCTTTGAGGAACTTATTTTCTTCGATAGTGTGTTATGTCTTCATTGACGATACCTATACCTATTTTGTTTTATCAGATTTTGTAACTGATCAATGGAAGTGCAACGTTTGCTATACTTAGGGCCGGTTTTTCAATGTCCAGTTAAAAGTGTCAGATAGGTAGCTGTCAGTTAGCGTTTCTATGGATACAACTGTCAGATAAGATTTACGTGAATTCGTAAGTTTAACCTTCAATTGTTTAAACAATTTATCTAACAGATAACCGTTAACTTCCAGATAAATATTTAACTGGACATTGAGAAACTGGCCCTTAGCCTCAATGATCTCTCCTTTTACTTCATGGAGATTAAGGGCCATATTCCAAGCCATACACATAATTGCCACTTGACTGTTCCTCAGGTACTTTTTTGTATTTCACAGTGGTTCGGTATTCAACTAATAGAGTATCAACATGACATTTCGTTACCGTCAAAGCGATTTTGAAGGTTAATTTTGGAGTAAGGTGTTGAAAATTACCGTCACAAACAAAAAAATGTTGGGGAAAAAGTACGAAGGACTGTCACAAACAACATAGAAACAGAAAACATCAAAATGCGTAGGCATAAGCATAACAAACTGACTTATATTATTTGACCTAGGGACAAACATCGCCAAGCGTTTTACCTCCTTCTCGTAAGTATTATCTAGAAAAAAGATGCACAAGAACACACTTGAGTATTGCTGAAGTGCATACTTGAAAGACGACTATGAATAGGACTACATAGACGTGTGCACTTAAGAGTGCCTTACGCATGTATTGTACAGGTCAGAAATATAAGAGCAGTTTACATTTGTTGTGCTACTATCGGGTGCACTACAAAAGACCCCTTAATCCTTCACAAGACATCTGACCGGTCGAATGACCCTTATCGCTTTTGGCTTTTTTGCTGCGCCGGCGCCGTTTACGACCATTAGTATTTGTCTGTGTACAAAGAGATGTTATTGTACAATAAATAGACTAATTTACTTTATTTTTATGTATTGCAAATTGGTATTTTCGCTTATTTTGATCCCCTACGACTTTCTGAATTATTGTAATATATATTTTGTATAGATAATTACCCAACAAGCATTCTAAGTTAAAATTACCTCACATCGACCACCGTACAGGTTACATGACTAATTTCAACAAGGATTATTTACTTCTGACTGTTCAACATTTTCCCTAAGGGGGGAATAAAACTAAAGTAATTTAGAGGTCAATATGAGGTCGAAGAGGAATTTATAACCGATAGGTCGAGAATAACATGTAGACATTCTACAGCTATTTAGGTCATATTGAGGTAAAACCGTCGACATTATGCCTATAGTATAACCTAAATCTGACGTAAATTTAACACTTTTAGCAACAACAAAGCAAACATGATACTTCTGATCTTTTCATTTTGTGATATAGGTAGTAGACTAAAGCAAAGGTCACAAATCTCACCTCATAAAATCCCAGAAATTCAACTATCTACAGTTAAAAAATATCTTCGGCTGAGTGGGAACGGTCAAACCTACCAAAAAGCAATTCCAGTTAATATTGGTGAGTCCCGCAATTCAGCTTGAATATCATTTCGACCATTTTGATTCCATTTGACAACTAAATTGACAAGTAGATCAATAGGTCAAAAGATTATACACATATTATACTGGATGTTAAACTGAAAGTCAAATGAACAAAAAGAAAAAATTGAAAAAACTCGATTCAGTAGGATCATGTAGTGAAACTGAATCTACAACACAGTCAACACAAAAATCCGAAGCTGAGAAACTGATAGAAGAAAACAAACAACTAAGAGAAATACTTGAAGAAAAAGAAAAATTAATATACCAACTCACAAATGAAAACCTCAGACTCCAACAACAATATGATTTAATAGCATCGAATATAGTAGAAAAAGACTCTATAGTTACCACGTTAGATAAAATTAGTATGAGACTAAATGAAGTAGAAAAAAATCAAACAGCAAGAGAAAAATCATATGCCCAGGTATTGAAACAAGAAGCTGTACAAATTAAACAAAATTCAAATAAAAGTATAATTATAACACCTACTCATACTCAATCATGTGATGAGACGAGAAAAGATCTATCAAAAAAAGTTTCACTTTCAAAATTAAAAATCCACGTTGCCAGTATTCAGAACTCAAAAAGTGGTGGTCTCGAAATTAAAATCAATGAAAATAATCACAGTGAACTAAAAAAAATACTGAACGAAAAATTGGATACCGACTACAAAATCTCAGAACCAAAGATGTTTCTTCCAAAAATCAAAATTGTCAATTATAAATCCAAAGAAAAACCCAACGAAAAGGAAATCGAAGAGGACCTAATACGAGAAAATCACTTTATTGAAGATGGGGATATCAAAATTACATACGTGATGTACATACCAATAAAGAACTCGTACACCATCCATGCAGAGACCTCAGGAAAATTATTCAAACATATTTTTGAATACAACAATGGCAAAATTCTTCTTGGCTGGCAGTGTCTACATGTTTATGAAAATAATAAGGTAACACAATGCAGAAGATGTTTTCGATTCAACCACTCAGAAAAGAAATGCAGGAACAAGAGGATCTGTAGAGATTGCGGCATCGAACACGAAAACAACGACAATTGTAAGCATGCACAAATTCAGTGTTGCAATTGTATATATATGAATAAGAAATTCAACAAAAATCACAATGTCAACCATTGCCCAACAAATACAGATTGTCCATCCTACAGGTATTATCAGTACCTCTACAATACAAAAATACTCTTCTAAATTCTAAGTTTTAGGTCATCCTACAGTAACTACTTAGTAAGTATTAAGTATGTTTGAATACATAAACAATTTCCAAATTCAAAATATCAAGACAAATGTTTTACAAGACGTTGATGCATTTAATAATTTTTTAATAAATTCCTATGTTAGTCTCAAGATTTTTCACATGAATATAAGAAGTATTAGTCATAATATTGATTCATTCAAAGTTTTATTAACTTTCGACATTATTGTTTTAACTGAAACATGGAAGCTGATTGATATATCGTTATTTCAGTTACAGGGATATGACACCTTATACAATTTTGGCACATATAACCAGAATGACGGGGTGATAGTATATGTAAGAAACAATCTCAACTACAATCACGAAATATTTTCGTTGAACAATGGGATCAAAATTCTAAATTTATTCATTACTTTTGATAAGAAAAAAATTAAAATATCATCAATATATCGTTCTCCGTCCTTAGCACCTCATGAGTTCCTAACCGATATAGAAAATTTCATCAATAATCATGATAATAACCTTCTAAACCAACATATACTTATAGGTGATATTAATATCAACATTTTGGAAGAAAATTCAATTACAAAAAGATACCTAGACATCTTAAATGCTAACGGTTATTTATCATACATTAATGAACCGACTAGAGCAATCAACGGGACATGCATAGATCACTGTTTTATTAAAAACTTTGCAAAACATTTTTCCTATATTCCATTTATTCTTGAAACCGATATCACGGACCACTTTTCCACTATACTATTCATATGCTCATACAAAAATATATCTAATAAGCTAATAACGGATACAGGCAACAAAAATTACAAATTTTTTATAGATAATTCTAAATTGATCTCCAATGCTAAAAAAGAATCATGGGAAGGAATATATTCCTCGAACGATATTGATCAAATTACAAATATATTTGTAGATAAAATTATAAATTTAATAAGCACAAGCACAAATAAAGTTAAAATCAGCCACAATGAAATAGGTAGGAGTATGTGGATAACTAAGGGACTTATCAAATCTGCAAATGAAAAAAATCGACTTTACATATTAATGAAACAAACAAATACTGAAGAAAATATAAATAATTATAATAGATATAAAAATAAATTCATAGAACTAATTAGACAAACCAAAAGAGAATATTATTTAAAAAAAATAGATAACAATATCAATGATCCGAAAAGACTTTGGTCAACTATTCATGAAATTTCAAATAAAACAAATCAAGTCAAAGATACTACCATTAATGAATTAAATACGAGCTCTGGGAAAGTTACAAAAGATCAACAAATCATTAGTGACGAATTTGTGAAGTTTTTCACTGAAATTGGTGAAAATTTGGCAAACCTTCTACAAACAGTCCCGAACATAGGAAAAAGTAACGAAAAAAGATCACTAAACACATTTGTTTTGAGGGAAGTAGATTCCAATGAAGTATTAAATATAATTATGTCATTAAAGAATCGAAAATCTCCCGGACTTGATGGAATTAGAGCTGAACATCTCAAAATCATAGCACATGAAATAACAGAACCATTTACCCATATTATTAATAGCTGTTTTCGGTTAGGAACATATCCTTCACAATTTAAGAAAGCTATAATAACTCCCGTCTACAAAGCAGGCGATAAAACAGAGGTTAGCAATTATAGACCTATATCTGTGATATCAAGCTTATCAAAAGTAATTGAAAAACTACTCTCTTCTAGGATACAGGAATATCTGACTAAATATAATTTATTACATACAAATCAATTTGGATTTACAAATGGTAGATCTACATCAGATGCAATTTTGACGGTCGTGAATGAAATTTATAAAAATATAGATGAAAAAACACCCTCCATTTGTATCTTTGTTGATTTGCAAAAAGCGTTTGATACAGTGAATCATAAATTACTTCTGAACACCTTAGAACGACTTGGATTTCGTGGCACGATGTATAAATTGCTTGAAAATTATTTATCTAACAGGCCACAATCCGTGAAGATAGCAAAATCAATAAGTAAGGAAATGTTTGTTAAGTGTGGTGTTCCACAAGGAACAGTTTTGGGACCACTTTTATTTAATATATATTTAAATGATCTTTTCGAAATTGATTGTGTTGGTAAAATAATCAGTTTTGCAGACGATACAGCCATACTGTATAAAGAAAAAGAATGGGATAAGCTAAAAAACATTATTGAACACGATTTTGTCAAAATTATTCAATGGCTTACTCAAAAAAAATTGACAATAAACTTTTCTAAAACACACTTTTTACCGTTTACTTCCTATTCTAGATATTTACCTTCTTTCAGCAATATTACGTTAAACATAAATAATAAAATAATCAAAATTGACAGATTAAACAGTATAAAGTATCTAGGAATCTATTTAGACACACACTTACGTTGGGATGTACATATTAATAATCTATTAAAAAAAATTAGATTCATTTCATACAAGGTAAAATTACTAACAAACATTTTAACAGAAAAGCATCTACGTACAGTATACTATGCATTAATTGAAACCCATCTCATTTACGGTATATTGGCATGGGGTGCTGCATGCACAACATACATAAATGATTTAGATATTCTCCAAAAAGCAATTCTAAAATCTATGTTTAAAAAACCAAAACTGTATCCTAGTGACGATTTGTTCAGGGAAGCTCTAATATACGATGTCAGGCAACTTTATTTCTTACATACTATCTTTCGTTATCACAAAAATTCAAATGAGCAAGACAGCATCAAACACGATCATAACACAAGATATAAATTACATGCAAAAGGCATACCTAAAACAAGAAAATCGATTATGCAGAAATCATACATTTATTTAGCGCCAAAATTATATCAGAGAGTACCTAATGATATAAAGGAACTACAGTCCACTAAACGATTTAAAAAATATCTTAAAGAATGGTTGAATACACTAGATAGGAAAGAAATACATGAATTAATAAATAAATCATATTATAACTAAATCCATAAGTAATCTTAAAATTTTATAAACAAATTTCATTCAAATTACTCATAGCCATGTTATCTAATCTCTACCATATTTATCTTATACATACGTAAGTATGTGATTGTAATATTTATGTACGTATACATTGTAACACTGAATTCGTCCATGCACAGGCCTAGTCCTTCTATGGATGTTAACATATTTATTTACTCATTTTTTTCAATTATTTGTTTTTTGTACTTTGAGTAAATAAATATTATTATTATTATTATTATTATTATACACATGGAACTACGGATTATAATATGGCCATCTGCCTGCATAGATATGGTGCTGTCTTCATAAACAGTTGAATGGTGATAATGGTGATACCTATAATGGATTGATTTTCAACTTTGTTCTTTGGTTACTTGAAAATAAAGATTCTATGCGGAATGAACTTTTTCGTGGAATGTGGACATAATAGTTACACAAAATTAAGGCGCCTTAAAAATGAGCTTTTTTAACAAATTTGTTAAATTTTTTTTAATGACGTACTCTGAAACCCATATAACCTCAAATTATAAACACGTATCTTCTGGCGCGGTTGTTAGCTATATAGAACAGCATATTTTTTTCATGTGTTTTTTTCATTATTAGAAGGACTGATCTAGCATATTTGAGGAAATAGGAATCTATATATGATTAAATATAAATTAAAAATGTCTGCTTTTAGAATTTTTACCTATAGGGATTTATTGCCACCATTTTTAACCAATAGCATATGTTTTCCATAATGGTGTCGAAGCAGAGGTACATTTTCAACCTCGAGGGCAAAGTTTCCCTATTTTAGACTAAAAAATTACTTTAAGGTCAAAGTCTATTTTAAGGCGAAACTAGGGTCCTGTTGGATAATTTAGTATGGGGTGCGTCACATTTTGTTTATTTTTGATTCATGTGTTCAAGAAAATTAAATTGTTTAAAGCAGTCCCAGGTCCTTCCATCTTTTGGCAGTTCATTTCTACCATGAGCTCTAAGAATTGTTAACAGCTCTCCAATTGCAGTTATAGTTATTTTATATTTTAAAGCCAACATCCTCAGTTGATCAAGAGTTGTACCTAATCACTTAAGACTTCATCAGTACTTATTTAAGTCATGTTCTGTGAATGAATATGATCAGGATCATTTCAGGAGAGTAATGGCTCATTGTTGGTTGAATAACTTGCGCAAGGACTAAAACTATTTTCCGTAACAGCAGTGCCTATTTTTCCTATATTTTTTATTACTCTATAATGTATGCCTATAAACCTCAGGTCGTTTCAGCTTATAACTTGAACTGTGCAAAATATCGGATAATGCTGTTGTGTAGGATACAGTAGGTATACATATTGGGGAAAGTATGTAAGTATCTTGAAGGGCAATTTTGGGCACTTCAACTTTGAGCGAGTATTTCCAAGTAATTTTAACTTCCATCAAGACATTTGTTGCTATAGGTCTATAGAAATAGAGTTTTTGCCCTCAAAGTTAGTGCCAAAGTTAAAATTAGGATGATACACCTACTAAAAATATCCCTGTAACCTCATGGCACTTAAGAAAGGTATTTAGTGAACAGTTCAACCTCTTGTTTTCCTTTTTATGTCGCTAACTTCCAATAAGTTTTTCTAGGTAATAAATAAGGTAATTTTTCCCTATTAAAATGCCCAAAAAAATCCCTAACTTTGAGGACATATTCTAGGTTAGTGCTAGGTAATTTATTACCTCTGCATTGATGTTTGCAGACACATATTTTTTGGTTAATATGATGAGGTGTATTTCTTGTAATTCTGAACCAATTGTTTCGACCTTTTCGTCATCTGACTATTAGAACACTAATTAGGCACATTTCGACTATTTTTCGTCAATGATTTGAACGCTCCAAGACATTCTGAGTTTATGAACATTAATTAAGTATACAGTTACTAACATTTGACTTATACAGGTTAATTTCTCTTGGGAGGTGGACTATTTTAACAAAATGCTACTTGGGTACGGTTTTATCATTACTCAGGTCTACGTAATAACGTAACTGCACTGTAGAAGTGTCCACACTGATTGAGACCTGAAAAAAATGTAAACAGCTACGAGAGGGCAGGAAAGCGTTTGGTAACTTTAGGCCTTTACCGAAACACTGATCTGGATCCGGATAGATCAGTTATATGTCAAACAGCTGTCAAGTGGCATTTATGATTCCATGAATTTAACGGACATATAACAACGAAAAAGTTGGTTTAACAATAAAAAACAGGTTGCAAAGTAAAGCAGCTCAGTGATCCAACTGGCTAACCCGATCATAGTTTCCGTAAAGGCCTTTTGTCATATATAAAATATGTCAGTTTGTTGTGTTTCTTGTTTTTGTCGGACACTTTTCTTGTTGTGACAGAAGCATACCTTACTCCAAGCTTAACCTACAAAATCGCCTTGAGTGAAAGGAAATGTCATGTTGACAATACGTTACTTAGATGTTTCTCAAGTGAGCTGTTATAGTTGAGAGATTTTCAAGTGGCTGCCGAATAATTTTGCAAAACTGTACTTGAGGGTATTGAGGAATACTCAAATGGCAACTATGTAGACGCTAATAGATGTTTTCGTAGAACTAATACAGAACACACTCAGAACGTTAGTACATGCGCAGTTACAATATTGTTGTTCGCGGTGAAGCAAATTCTGGTTCTGGCTGAAAAATTCCTCGTTCGTGGACCACGCCACCACACGTTTGAACGCGTTCGTAATGCGTTAAACAGATTTTGGAATACAGGCAGAGATATTCAATTCTGAAGTCAAATAATTATGTATAACCTCCGTAGACCTGGTCTGAAGTACTTATGTTGTGGTAACCCCTATTTTGCAGAGTTTGTGGTTTATGTTTTGGGTCTATGCCTTATAATATTCTGTACACAACGATCTTTCTCACCGCACTGCGGCTGGCCGTGCGGTTCGCGGCATGCGAAAAATCTACGCAAAACATAATCCCTATTCGCACTGTGATATGGCTAGCTGCAAACCGCCGCGGTTGCTTGGAGAGCTGCGGCCCCACGATCGCACGGTTGCTATTCGCACTGTGCGTTTAATTTGCGGTCAGCCGTAAATACTATTGTTGTGTCTCTCTATAAAAACATTTTCGTTAGAAACATTTTCGAAATGCCCATTGAACTGTATCCAAAAAGACTTATCTTCATATTTTTTTGACTTCTTCGAAAAATATTTAAAATTTCTTGCCTTCGTCTCGTGTTTGCAAGTAGGGATGCATCCAGTACATATTTTTCTGTTTTTTTCTTTATATAGCGAGCGTAAATGTGATAAACAGCTGCGACTTCTTCAACGTTCATCTTTGAGATGAATTTATCGCATGTTGCGGTTGCAGCTGCTCCCCATCCGGCTAGCCGCAAGTTCAACCGGTTAACCGCACAGCGAGCCGCAGAGCGGCTGACTGCATAGTGCATATGTGCCCTTAGACAAGCTTTAGCGGTTCTGAAAAATTCGGAACTAATTCGAAGACGAGCATACGCATTTGATAAATTCCTAAGTTATTTGGCTTATGTTCGGGAAAGCATCTATTGGTTCGAATTTACTACCTAGATCAGCAAAAGTTTCTAGTGTGGCGCTCTTGTCATCGTAGTAACGTGAAGCCAATGGCCAAACGAATAGCTGCATCGCGGATCGCGTTGCCCTAGCGCCATTTTTCATTTTAACAGAATTTTAATTGCTGGCCAGAATCGCGCTTAATGGCGACAAATAAAACCGTGCGGGAGCCAGCGCAGCGGCCGCGGCCCGCCGGCTGTACATTATCTCGACAGACAGCGCCCACTATTATAAACACCGATATTAGAATGTCAACTGTTCTGCCTTTTGTGCCCGGCCCGTGAAAAAGCGGATAACTTTTGCGAAAATATGCTGACAAACGCAAATCGCGTCGAGCATTTTGAGGCTTCATGAAAAGGTAAAGAGATGGGTAATTTCATTCTCTTTCCTCATGATAGACCTTGTCAATCCAACTAACAATTTTTCTTTATAATCTCCAGGTAATCCGGCTATTTAGGTTTATAGATATTGTATTAGTGTTGTGAGAATCCAAATTCGTTTTAATAGGTCTGCGCCAACGAGCATTTGGCTCCCTGCAGCCGAAACGTTATATTAGCTAGCTACGGAAACGTTGTAGTAGCAAAATTATAAAGTATCTTCGAAATAACATCAACCTCATGCTAAGATAACTGAAATATTAGATATATTTAATAGCTACCATGCTAGAATTCAATTCACAGTTGGAGTTGAAGTAAACAATAAAATTCCATTCTTAGATACACTCATTATTCGAGACTCCGGCAATAATCTTAAATTTGACTGTTATCAGAAACCCACGTTCTCTGAGAGATGCCTCAATTTTAAGTCTGAGCACTCACATAAACATAAAATTAACATTATAAACAATCTCAAACATAGAGGCCTTTATTTGTCAGACCCCGAATTTCATAATAAAAACATAAACTATATAAAAAATATACTACCAAGAAATGTTAGAAATAAAAAAACATAACAATATTGTAAATAAAAGAATTGATATTGCAGATTTGAGCATATCTTACTACAATATTATCAACCATATCTAAAAAGATTCGTAATCCACTCCCTAGACCATAATATTTTTGAAACATCAAACTAAAAAGTACGTATAAAAAACAGAATGCCTTCACAGCTATTAGATAATTTTTCCACCTTCCATACAGTCTGTTTGTGACGTTAAGAGAAGTAACTTCTTCTGTAGTTAGTGTGTGCAAATATAGAGACCAAAATCCCAATATCTAGGACACACGCATGTACTTAATTTTAAAGAACCTGGTGACTACCACAACTTTTAACACAAAGGGTCTGTTTGTTTTGTTTTTTTTGTGATTATCTCCCTTATTTAGTCCTATATTTTTGCTTTGTTTCATCAATCCATCAATTAACTGAATAAATGACCAATAATTAGATTATATGGTGGGGAATCTTTACTTTTAATTTATTGTAAAAGTTTTTGACTGTTCTCCTTTTTAATTTTTTTATTTTTACATTTTAGCAATACTTTTAATTTTCGTTGTATATGTATAATGTGATTGTTTACATTCATGCTTCTAATTAACAACAACAACCAATAATGTTAAAAAAATGTATATAATTGCCTTTTTTCTGTATTCTAGAGCCCTGAAGATGAAAATATAATTTTCGAAACGTTGGCAAATTTGAGCTAAAGTTGTGTTTATTTGGACCCTATCACCCAATCAAAAAAGGCAGCAATAAATCTATAAGAAGGGTCGTAAAATCATTACTAACTTTATAATAATACTCACTGCAGCTAATTTGCTTTATAGATAATGCTTATACAGTTATTTTATTATAGCTTATAAAACCCTTACACAATAGTTTTATAAATGTTCGTGTGGTAGAAAATTTGCACCACGACTAAGTACTATAAGCAGCTTTAATACAACTTCAAAACAATTAATTTATAGTAGCTGTGTGCATATATTGATCGATACTCTGATAAACTCTTCGTAAAAACATTACTGTTCTATCGATAGCTTATATGTCCCATACGATGATTCTTTTATACATTATCTAAATGCAAATGGCCATAATTTTGTATTTGGGATTAGGAGCAGTACGTCCTCAACCGCTTGCTATATTATAATCTTTTCTTTGCAGCTGTCTGATTGGAAGATAATCTAAAGAAATGGAGGTTTCCGAAAAAAAAAAACATGAAAAATAACTTTAAAAACATGTTACTACTTAACCATCCAGATTTATTACAGGCATTGTTAGCACCAATAACGCGTACGTTGAAAGAGAAGATACAAATCGTTAAGTTTTACACATTTTGTCAATATTAATAAACTACATCTGGACATTACAACGACTTAACAGCCACTAGCTGTAATCTGAAGGAATGTGCTCATCTGATCAAATTTGCATCGACATTTCTTATGTCCCTAATTCGATAAAAAAAATGGGATCCGATAGCTTGACCTCCCACACATATACGTGCAAACATTTTTGAGTTTATTCACACCACAGCTTTCCTAAAAAAATGGAGTCAAGTTGAGTGACTCAGCACTTCTCATGCCTTATGATGATACCACTTGATTATTTTCTTATTGCATGAAGCTATACAGTATGCCAGTCTACGATGCCCTTGCAGCCAAATCAAAGCCCGCCCGCCCGCAAAATAACCAATACAAAGACTCTCATAAATAGATTATTCCATTTCTCTTCATAGGAACTAAGGCGACACGGTTTTTATTTTGCAATCTTCAAGTGATTTGCCAATCACACGGCATGCCTATTTTCCGATATCTAGAAATGGATTATATCAGTATCAATCCGAGACCCCTTATACCTCGACTCATTTTAACCAATCCAAAAAACAGCATAAAACGATCAGAGCTCCTTAGAGTACAAGGATACAGTTTAAAGTGCTTTTATACTGTACTGTTTCTTTTTTAATTCAATTTCACCGCCGCTAACACAATTTTCAAAGACCATAGACCATATCAATTTCTACTAAGGCCCACGGTACGATTTAGAAGCTTCATTGCTATCTATTTAGTACTGAGCTACACTTATGAGAATTATCTACAATAATATAATTTCAAAAATTATGTTTTATCTAAGGTAGGGTAACAATTGAATAAAACTGAAAAGTATTATGTCATTAGGATGGCAATTTTTCACACACAAAATCGGGTGCTTTTCAAAACATAGTAAACAAAAAGGTAGGAGCACCCTTATTAATATAGGTTTCAAAGAAAAGGTCAAGTTGTTTTGAGATTCTTTCGCCCATTGATTTCATAACACACATTTTGCCTAAACCTGTTAGGACACACTTACAATTTATTATTTTTTCAGATGAAAAACATGATCTGGTTATAGATGAGAGCGGAACTCAGTCATATAAAGAGCAGCAACGCCCGATACAGATTATCGGCAAGAAAAAAGACAAAAAAGCACACTTAAAAAGAAAAACTGAAAAGAAAATTGAGAGAGCAATGAAAATGCACTGCCTACAACCAGCAATATAATCCCACGCAGTAGAAATATCAATAAACAACGACGTCTGTTTTCGACCAAGAAAAAAAATTAAAAAGTTCAATCCTTCTTTACATAAACCACCAGTCCAAGAAGCAGACGTTACTGCTATACAGCTTTTGAAAATATAATATTTTAACCAATATTCTGACAGTAGATTGATGCAATATAGGAATAAATCAATAACACATTAAATTTTTTTATTCATTCATTCCATAAGCAGTATGTATCAAATTTTGTTATTTTCGGAAACATCAAATGAGGCTCAATGAAAAAATACGATCCATTACTTCCGATTTTCAAATTGTGCGCCATCTGAGATAAGACGTGCATGCAGGGGCCAGGGATCAAAAGTGGTCTGCTGCCTGTTAGCCCATTTGGCTGCAAAATGCTGCTCAAGTCAGAATACTGTCTCAGAAACACTGCTGGTGCTAAGCCGCACTGCTTGATGCCACTTCAAAGGTAATCAGCCTTTAGAGCCGAAGGACTTCGCTAGTTGGTGTTTCGTCAGCACGAGTGGATGAAATCCTCAGAAGTTATTACCTATTCGGCTACTTTGTACAACCAACGTCAAATCCAACATTTTGAAGGTGGGCTCCCTAGCGTTCTGTCAGCAATAAATCTAACGGTACTCGGCGATAAATCCTGCCATCTAAAACAAAAAAAGTCAAAAACGAACGGGACAAATTACGAGAGCAGTGTTAACGGCGACAAACGTCATCAAGACAATCCCCGGCCAAGATAAACAAAAAACCATTTCATAAAATTTTTCAGCGGCTGCCGCGCATATTTTCACCCAATAAATCTCCTCGTACGCTGGCCGGCAAAAGTAATAGCTCAGTCAATTTGGAAGCAATACGTATCTATTAAATAACATTATTAACGCTCGAACCTATTTTTCATTTCAAATAGACTTCCCATGTTAACATCTCTGAGGGACCGACCATTCTGAACTGAAGACCGCCTTAAATGTCATCGTCAAAAATAGTTAGGTATATCAAGGACAGCCACCCTTCACAAAACTTCCCAAGGAGTTGTATCCCACTTCTGATGATGTTAGGAATCAAGCACTGAGCATACCTCCAATTATATTTACTGTCGAAATGCTCCCACTACGGAGTACCTAAGGGCCATGTTCATAGCTGCCACTTAAGGGTTCCTGAATACGTGAGGGTTTGCATTTCACAGTCGTTGGACAACGATTTGAGGGTCCTTCCTGTTGTATTCGGCTGTGTTTAGTCGTTTTCTATTGTTTAGCGCTGTTATCTGCTTGCTTTCTGTGGTTATGGGCTGTTTTCTGTTCTATTCGGTTGTATTTGGTCGTTTTCTATCGTCTGCAGTTGTTATCTGCTTACTTTCTGTTGTTTTTAGCTGTTTTCTGTTCTTTTGTGTTGTATTCGGCTGTGTTTATTCGGTTTCTATTGTTTCCCGCTGTTATCTGCTTGATTTCTGTCGCTTTGAGCTAGTTTTGACTCTATTTGGTTGTATTTGGTCGTTTTCTACAGTTTACAGTTGTTATCTGCTTGCTTTCTGTTGTTTTGAGCCGTTTTCTGTTCTTTTTTGTTGTATTCTGCTGTGTTTAGTCGTGTTTAGCGCTGTTATCTGCTTGCTTTCTGTTGTTATGGGCTGTTTTCTGTTCTATTCGTTTGTATTTGGTCGTTTTCTATCTTTTACAGTTATTATCTGTTTACTTTCTGTAACGGAACATAATAGCTTGAATGAATAAGGACCAGAGGCTATCCAGCACGGAATGTGGCTGGTGCATAGGCCACACGATGGGCCCTTTTGCACCTCTATCCGCGCTAGTTCCTAAGACCTGCCCTTTTGGCAAAGGCAAGTACATTCTTAGGTCCTATCCGTTTTATCTCTATTGGTTCCAAGGTTCTTGAGCCCAGCATAGTCTGCCTGTGATAACCCAGGGTTTCACAGCGACACAGGATGTGTGCCGAGGATTCTTCCTCTTCACCACACCACGTGCACGTTGGGTCGTTGACCACCCTCATCACAAACAAGTGACGCCTGAAGGTATTGTGACCCTTTAATAAGCCTACTAACAATCTCAAGTTACTCCTATCCAGAGAGAGACAAAATCGTCCTATTCTCTCTGCAGGCCCTGCTAATAGCTCCCGAGCCTGACGGAGATGACCAGAGATGTTGTTCCATCTCAGAGAGTGTTGATTCTGGATCCACTCTCCAGTTGTTTTCCTAACCAAGTTTGCAGGCAGTCCTAAGGCTGGTTCCGGGCCCACAAAACTGTTTCCGGATCCCATCCTGGCTAGGTGATCCGCCATTTCATTACCCTTTACCCCAGCGTGCCCAGGTACCCACATCAGTGATACCTTGTGTTTAGATGAGATGTCGTCAAGAGCCCTCCTGCACTCCAGGACCAGTCCCGACGTTATTTTCCAAGCACTCAGTGCTTTGATGGCTGCCTGACTGTCAGAGCAGATAGTAATCCGCCTCCCGTCAATTTCCCGAATACGATTTACACAGGCAAGTATCGCATAGACCTCAGCCTGGAATACTGTGGTGTGCCCCCCAAGAGGGAATGAAAGTCTTGTACGGGGTCCGTAGACTCCCGAGCCCGAGCCCTCTCTAGCGAGTGAACCGTCTGTGTACCAGACCTGTCCTCCTCCTTCGATGAGCTGTCTTTCCCTAGACTCCCACTCTTCCCTTGACGGAAACACCACCGTAAATTTGCGATTGAAGCGATGCGTAGGAGAAACTGTATCGCTCCTCGCCAACAAAATAGGACAATCCTCATGCAACTCTGCTAGAATCGTCGAATGTCCTTTGCCTGGATTCATAAAAGTCCAGCTACCCTGACTCCAGAGACGGAACCCAGTTTTTCTAGCTTTCCCTTGGATTACCAGATCCAAAGGCTGCTTAATGCTTATATCATAATAGCTTACTTGAGGGATCCTCAAGTAACGAAATGTCAACATGACATTTTTGTTGAACTAAGGCGATATTGGAGGTTAATCGTGCAGTGAACTGTTGTGACACAGGCCAACTTTGCCAGATGTTCTCCATTCCCCTCACAAAGTAGGACTGAAACAGGCTATCAAACCATCTTACATAGACTGCCCATGTCCACATATGTTTAGGTAAGCAATGAGTTCAAAAGATCATGCCCGAAGCGATTCAGAACATGTGATATCCTTCAACTCACTTTGGGTAAGGTGGAAATCATTTTCTTGATGTTTCCCTAAAGGAAGCACTCAAACCAATAGTGTAATTTAATGCCGATTAATTCATTGCGTTTGACAAGCCCAACCTTCTCCATATCACTAGATCAACCTTTAAACATCTAAAATTGACCTTTACTCATGCTTTCAGGCAAGTTTTATCCCACAGAAAGATATGCAGAATATCTCCATGATCCTAATGATCATAATAACTGTTTTAAATATAAGCCCAACCTGCTCCGTATCACCAGATTAACCTGACCCCTTTTAATCATGCTTCCAGAAAAGTTTGATGCTGCGGTATGATCTCCTGCACAGATACAGACCAAGAATAAATATCTCCATGATCCTAATGATAATAATGACTGTTCTAAATATAAGACCAATCTGCTCCGTATCACCAGATCAACCTTTAACACGTCAAATTGACCCCCTTTAATCGTACTTTCAGAAAAGTTTGATGATGTGGAATAATCTCCTGTACAGATACAGATGAAGAATATCTCCATGATCCTAATGATAATAATAACTGTTCTAAAATAAGCCCAACCTGTTCCGTATCACCAGATCAACCTTTAACACGTCAAATTGACACCTTTTAATCGTACTTTCAGAAAAGTTTGATGCTGTGGAATGATCTCCTGTACAGATACAGATAAAGAATATCTCCATGATCCTAATGATAATAATAACTATTCTAAATATAAGCCCAACCTGCTCCCTATCACCAGATCAACCTTTAACACGTCAAATTGACCCCTTTTAATCGTACTTTCAGAAAAGTTTGATGATTTGGAACGATATCCTGTACAGATACAGATGAAGAATATCTTCATGATCCTAATGATAATAATAACTGTTCTAAATATAAGCGCCCAACCTGCTCCCTATCACCAGATCAACCTTTAACATGTCAAATTGACCCCTTTTAATCGTACTTTCAGAAAAGTTTGGTGATTTGGAATGATCTCCTGTACAGATACAGACGAAGAATATCTCCATGATCATAATGATAATAATAACTGTTCTAAAATAAGCCCAACCTGTTCCGTATCACCAGATCAACCTTTAACACGTCAAATTGACACCTTTTAATCGCACTTTCAGAAAAGTTTGATGCTGTGGAATGATCTCCTGTACAGATACAGATAAAGAATATCTCCATGATCCTAATGATAATAATAACTATTCTAAATATAAGCCCAACCTGCTCCCTATCACCAGATCAACCTTTAACACGTCAAATTGACCCCTTTTAATCGTACTTTCAGAAAAGTTTGATGATTTGGAACGATATCCTGTACAGATACAGATGAAGAATATCTTCATGATCCTAATGATAATAATAACAGTTCTAAATATAAGCGCCCAACCTGCTCCCTATCACCAGATCAACCTTTAACATGTCAAATTGACCCCTTTTAATCGTACTTTCAGAAAAGTTTGGTGATTTGGAATGATCTCCTGTACAGATACAGACGAAGAATATCTCCATGATCATAATGATAATAATAACTGTTCTAAATATAAGCGCCCAACCTGCTCCCTATCACCAGATCAACCTTTAGCATGTCAAATTGACCCCTTTTAATCGTACTTTCAGAAAAGTTTGATGATTTGGAACGATATCCTGTACAGATACAGATGAAGAATATCTTCATGATCCTAATGATAATAATAACTGTTCTAAATATAAGCGCCCAACCTGCTCCCTATCACCAGATCAACCTTTAACATGTCAAATTGACCCCTTTTAATCGTACTTTCAGAAAAGTTTGGTGATTTGGAATGATCTCCTGTACAGATACAGACGAAGAATATCTCCATGATCATAATGATAATAATAACTGTTCTAAATATAAGCGCCCAACCTGCTCCCTATCACCAGATCAACCTTTAACATGTCAAATTGACCCCTTTTAATCGTACTTTCAGAAAAGTTTGATGATTTGGAACGATATCCTGTACAGATACAGATGAAGAATATCTTCATGATCCTAATGATAATAATAACTGTTCTAAATATAAGCGCCCAACCTGCTCCCTATCACCAGATCAACCTTTAACATGTCAAATTGACCCCTTTTAATCGTACTTTCAGAAAAGTTTGGTGATTTGGAATGATCTCCTGTACAGATACAGACGAAGAATATCTCCATGATCATAATGATAATAATAACTGTTCTAAATATAAGCGCCCAACCTGCTCCCTATCACCAGATCAACCTTTAACATGTCAAATTGACCCCTTTTAATCGTACTTTCAGAAAAGTTTGATGATTTGGAACGATATCCTGTACAGATACAGATGAACAATATCTTCATGATCCTAATGATAATCATAACTGTTCTAAATATAAGCGCCCAACCTGCTCCCTATCACCAGACCAACCTTTAACATGTCAAATTGACCCCTTTTAATCGTACTTTCAGAAAAGTTTGGTGATTTGGAATGATCTCCTGTACAGATACAGACGAAGAATATCTCCATGATCATAATGATAATAATAACTGTTCTAAATATAAGCGCCCAACCTGCTCCCTATCACCAGATCAACCTTTAACATGTCAAATTGACCCCTTTTAATCGTACTTTCAGAAAAGTTTGATGATTTGGAACGATATCCTGTACAGATACAGATGAAGAATATCTTCATGATCCTAATGATAATAATAACAGTTCTAAATATAAGCGCCCAACCTGCTCCCTATCACCAGATCAACCTTTAACACGTCAAATTGACCCCTTTTAATCGTACTTTCAGAAAAGTTTGATGATTTGGAACGATATCCTGTACAGATACAGATGAAGAATATCTTCATGATCCTAATGATAATAATAACAGTTCTAAATATAAGCGCCCAACCTGCTCCCTATCACCAGATCAACCTTTAACACGTCAAATTGACCCCTTTTAATTGTACTTTCAGAAAAGTTTGATGATGTGGAATGATCTCCTGCACAGATACAGACGAAGAATATCTCCATGATCCTAATGATAATAATAACTGTTCTAAAATAAGCCCAACCTGTTCCGTATCACCAGATCAACCTTTAACACGTCAAATTGACACCTTTTAATCGTACTTTCAGAAAAGTTTGATGCTGTGGAATGATCTCCTGTACAGATACAGATAAAGAATATCTCCATGATCCTAATGATAATAATAACTATTCTAAATATAAGCCCAACCTGCTCCCTATCACCAGATCAACCTTTAACATGTCAAATTGACCCCTTTTAGTCGTACTTTCAGAAAGTTTGATGATTTGGAACGATATCCTGTACAGATACAGATGAAGAATATCTTCATGATCCTAATGATAATAATAACTGTTCTAAATGTAAGCCCAACCTGCTCCCTATCACCAGATCAACCTTTAACATGTCAAATTGACCCCTTTTAATCGTACTTTCAGAAAAGTTTGGTGATTTGGAATGATCTCCTGTACAGATACAGACGAAGAATATCTCCATGATCATAATGATAATAATAACTGTTCTAAAATAAGCCCAACCTGTTCCGTATCACCAGATCAACCTTTAACACGTCAAATTGACACCTTTTAATCGTACTTTCAGAAAAGTTTGATGCTGTGGAATGATCTCCTGTACAGATACAGATAAAGAATATCTCCATGATCCTAATGATAATAATAACTATTCTAAATATAAGCCCAACCTGCTCCCTATCACCAGATCAACCTTTAACACGTCAAATTGACCCCTTTTAATCGTACTTTCAGAAAAGTTTGATGATTTGGAACGATATCCTGTACAGATACAGATGAAGAATATCTTCATGATCCTAATGATAATAATAACAGTTCTAAATATAAGCGCCCAACCTGCTCCCTATCACCAGATCAACCTTTAACACGTCAAATTGACCCCTTTTAATTGTACTTTCAGAAAAGTTTGATGATGTGGAATGATCTCCTGTACAGATACAGACGAGGAATATCTCCATGATCATAATGATAATAATAACAGTTCTAAATATAAGCGCCCAACCTGCTCCCTATCACCAGATCAACCTTTAACACGTCAAATTGACCCCTTTTAATTGTACTTTCAGAAAAGTTTGATGATGTGGAATGATCTCCTGCACAGATACAGACGAAGAATATCTCCATGATCCTAATGATAATAATAACTGTTCTAAATGTAAGCCCAACCTGCTCCCTATCACCAGATCAACCTTTAACATGTCAAATTGACCCCTTTTAATCGTACTTTCAGAAAAGTTTGGTGATTTGGAATGATCTCCTGTACAGATACAGACGAAGAATATCTCCATGATCATAATGATAATAATAACTGTTCTAAAATAAGCCCAACCTGTTCCGTATCACCAGATCAACCTTTAACACGTCAAATTGACACCTTTTAATCGTACTTTCAGAAAAGTTTGATGCTGTGGAATGATCTCCTGTACAGATACAGATAAAGAATATCTCCATGATCCTAATGATAATAATAACTATTCTAAATATAAGCCCAACCTGCTCCCTATCACCAGATCAACCTTTAACACGTCAAATTGACCCCTTTTAATTGTACTTTCAGAAAAGTTTGATGATGTGGAATGATCTCCTGTACAGATACAGATGAAGAATATCTTCATGATCCTAATGATAATAATAACAGTTCTAAATATAAGCGCCCAACCTGCTCCCTATCACCAGATCAACCTTTAACACGTCAAATTGACCCCTTTTAATTGTACTTTCAGAAAAGTTTGGTGATTTGGAATGATCTCCTGTACAGATACAGACGAAGAATATCTCCATGATCATAATGATAATAATAACTGTTCTAAAATAAGCCCAACCTGTTCCGTATCACCAGATCAACCTTTAACACGTCAAATTGACACCTTTTAATCGTACTTTCAGAAAAGTTTGATGCTGTGGAGTGATCTCCTGTACAGATACAGATAAAGAATATCTCCATGATCCTAATGATAATAATAACTATTCTAAATATAAGCCCAACCTGCTCCCTATCACCAGATCAACCTTTAACACGTCAAATTGACCCCTTTTAATCGTACTTTCAGAAAAGTTTGATGATTTGGAACGATATCCTGTACAGATACAGATGAAGAATATCTTCATGATCCTAATGATAATAATAACAGTTCTAAATGTAAGCGCCCAACCTGCTCCCTATCACCAGATCAACCTTTAACACGTCAAATTGACCACTTTTAATTGTACTTTCAGAAAAGTTTGATGATGTGGAATGATCTCCTGCACAGATACAGACGAAGAATATCTCCATGATCCTAATGATAATAATAACTGTTCTAAATGTAAGCCCAACCTGCTCCCTATCACCAGATCAACCTTTAACACGTCAAATTGACCCCTTTTAATCGTACTTTCAGAAAAGTTTGATGATTTGGAACGATATCCTGTACAGATACAGATGAAGAATATCTTCATGATCCTAATGATAATAATAACAGTTCTAAATATAAGCGCCCAACCTGCTCCCTATCACCAGATCAACCTTTAACATGTCAAATTGACCCCTTTTAATCGTACTTTCAGAAAAGTTTGGTGATTTGGAATGATCTCCTGTACAGATACAGACGAAGAATATCTCCGTGATCATAATGATAATAATAACTGTTCTAAA
The DNA here is from genome assembly GCA_951848785.1 of Callosobruchus maculatus. Taxonomy (NCBI): domain Eukaryota; kingdom Metazoa; phylum Arthropoda; class Insecta; order Coleoptera; family Chrysomelidae; genus Callosobruchus; species Callosobruchus maculatus. The sequence goes on from CATOUR010000171.1 coordinate 424,716, forward strand.
TATAAGCGCCCAACCTGCTCCCTATCACCAGATCAACCTTTAACATGTCAAATTGACCCCTTTTAATCGTACTTTCAGAAAAGTTTGATGATTTGGAACGATATCCTGTACAGATACAGATGAAGAATATCTTCATGATCCTAATGATAATAATAACAGTTCTAAATATAAGCGCCCAACCTGCTCCCTATCACCAGATCAACCTTTAACACGTCAAATTGACCCCTTTTAATCGTACTTTCAGAAAAGTTTGATGATTTGGAACGATATCCTGAACAGATACAGATGAAGAATATCTTCATGATCCTAATGATAATAATAACAGTTCTAAATATAAGCGCCCAACCTGCTCCCTATCACCAGATCAACCTTTAACACGTCAAATTGACCCCTTTTAATTGTACTTTCAGAAAAGTTTGATGAAGTGGAATGATCTCCTGCACAGATACAGACGAAGAATATCTCCATGATCCTAATGATAATAATAACTGTTCTAAATGTAAGCCCAACCTGCTCCCTATCACCAGATCAACCTTTAACATGTCAAATTGACCCCTTTTAATCGTACTTTCAGAAAAGTTTGGTGATTTGGAATGATCTCCTGTACAGATACAGACGAAGAATATCTCCATGATCATAATGATAATAATAACTGTTCTAAAATAAGCCCAACCTGTTCCGTATCACCAGATCAACCTTTAACACGTCAAATTGACACCTTTTAATCGTACTTTCAGAAAAGTTTGATGCTGTGGAATGATCTCCTGTACAGATACAGATAAAGAATATCTCCATGATCCTAATGATAATAATAACTATTCTAAATATAAGCCCAACCTGCTCCCTATCACCAGATCAACCTTTAACACGTCAAATTGACCCCTTTTAATCGTACTTTCAGAAAAGTTTGATGATTTGGAACGATATCCTGTACAGATACAGATGAAGAATATCTTCATGATCCTAATGATAATAATAACAGTTCTAAATATAAGCGCCCAACCTGCTCCCTATCACCAGATCAACCTTTAACACGTCAAATTGACCCCTTTTAATTGTACTTTCAGAAAAGTTTGATGATGTGGAATGATCTCCTGTACAGATACAGACGAAGAATATCTCCATGATCATAATGATAATAATAACAGTTCTAAATATAAGCGCCCAACCTGCTCCCTATCACCAGATCAACCTTTAACACGTCAAATTGACCCCTTTTAATTGTACTTTCAGAAAAGTTTGATGATGTGGAATGATCTCCTGCACAGATACAGACGAAGAATATCTCCATGATCCTAATGATAATAATAACTGTTCTAAATGTAAGCCCAACCTGCTCCCTATCACCAGATCAACCTTTAACATGTCAAATTGACCCCTTTTAATCGTACTTTCAGAAAAGTTTGGTGATTTGGAATGATCTCCTGTACAGATACAGACGAAGAATGTCTCCATGATCATAATGATAATAATAACTGTTCTAAAATAAGCCCAACCTGTTCCGTATCACCAGATCAACCTTTAACACGTCAAATTGACACCTTTTAATCGTACTTTCAGAAAAGTTTGATGCTGTGGAATGATCTCCTATACAGATACAGATAAAGAATATCTCCATGATCCTAATGATAATAATAACTATTCTAAATATAAGCCCAACCTCCTCCCTATCACCAGATCAACCTTTAACACGTCAAATTGACCCCTTTTAATTGTACTTTCAGAAAAGTTTGATGATGTGGAATGATCTCCTGTACAGATACAGATGAAGAATATCTTCATGATCCTAATGATAATAATAACAGTTCTAAATATAAGCGCCCAACCTGCTCCCTATCACCAGATCAACCTTTAACACGTCAAATTGACCCCTTTTAATTGTACTTTCAGAAAAGTTTGGTGATTTGGAATGATCTCCTGTACAGATACAGACGAAGAATATCTCCATGATCATAATGATAATAATAACTGTTCTAAAATAAGCCCAACCTGTTCCGTATCACCAGATCAACCTTTAACACGTCAAATTGACACCTTTTAATCGTACTTTCAGAAAAGTTTGATGCTGTGGAATGATCTCCTGTACAGATACAGATAAAGAATATCTCCATGATCCTAATGATAATAATAACTATTCTAAATATAAGCCCAACCTGCTCCCTATCACCAGATCAACCTTTAACACGTCAAATTGACCCCTTTTAATCGTACTTTCAGAAAAGTTTGATGATTTGGAACGATATCCTGTACAGATACAGATGAAGAATATCTTCATGATCCTAATGATAATAATAACAGTTCTAAATATAAGCGCCCAACCTGCTCCCTATCACCAGATCAACCTTTAACACGTCAAATTGACCCCTTTTAATTGTACTTTCAGAAAAGTTTGATGATGTGGAATGATCTCCTGCACAGATACAGACGAAGAATATCTCCATGATCCTAATGATAATAATAACTGTTCTAAATGTGAGCCCAACCTGCTCCCTATCACCAGATCAACCTTTAACACGTCAAATTGACCCCTTTTAATCGTACTTTCAGAAACGTTTGGTGATTTGGAATGATCTCCTGTACAGATACAGACGAAGAATATCTCCATGATCCTAATGATAATAATAACTGTTCTAAAATAAGCCCAACCTGTTCCGTATCACCAGATCAACCTTTAACACGTCAAACTGACATCTTTTAATCGTACTTTCAGAAAAGTTTGATGCTGTGGAATGATCTCCTGTACAGATACAGATGAAGAATATCTTCATGATCCTAATGATAATAATAACTATTCTAAATATAAGCCCAACCTGCTCCCTATCACCAGATCAACCTTTAACATGTCAAATTGACCCCTTTTAATCGTACTTTCAGAAAAGTTTGGTGATTTGGAATGATCTCCTGTACAGATACAGATGAAGAATATCTCCATGATCCTAATGATAATAATAACTGTTCTAAATATAAGCCCAACCTGCTCCCTATCACCAGATCAACCTTTAACACGTCAAATTGACCCCTTGTAATCGTACTTTCAGAAAAGTTTGATGCTGCGAAATGATCTCCTGTACAGATACAGATGAAGAATATGTCCATGATCCTAATGATAATAATAACTGTTCTAAAATTGTGCGCACTCACCATCCAGCATGTTCAATGAATGTTTTGTTTTCCCGAAAGTATTCGGATAGCGGGCGACAGTATTCGGTGGGGGCGGAGGGGAGTTGAATAGGAGCTATAAATCTAGCTGCGTGCGTTACAAAACAAACCAAAATAACAATGGGCGGCCGTATGAGTGACACAAATAACCTTTTCGGAGCGTGTGCGGAAAGTTGCTGGAAGCTGAAATAGCGACGATCGCAGTTTCAGAGGCGTATCCGAAATGCAGAAGAGAGTAGATGAACCATATCGTAGCGGACAAACAAGACTAGCTTATTGTAGCAGGTGACAGAAAGGTTCTGCCGGTGCGCCATCTGGTACCCGAAGGTAACGGCAAACCAAGGAAATCGCTGCTGAACAGCAGTAGATTTCTTGGTGGGACGCCACGGCGCGTCCGCTTGGCCACCAGAGAGCGCGGGTTCTATACGCTGCTGCGTATGAAAGCCGATATACGAGGGTTGCTCTATACCTCCGTCAATCCACCAGTACGCAGACAGCTGTTTCAAGCTTATTAACGATCATCAGTGCGCCATAGGTCGATTGACGAAAATAGAGAGCAACAATTCTTTCATGTCTACCAGACATGTGAAGCATGTTGTAGCAGGTGACAGAAAGGGTCTGCCGGTGCGCCATCTGGTACCCGAAGATAACGGCAACCCTCGTAAGACTAGCTTGCATATAAAAAATGAAGTCAAGTTGATTGACTTAGTACTTCCCACACATTACGGTGATACCAGTTTATTATTTTCCCATAGCATGAAGCTATAGTCTGAGATACCCTTGCAACCAAATCATCGCTCACCTGCCCACAAAAAAGCATGTTATTCCGCTAGGTTCTTCTTTCACAGGTCAGTAGACACCCTATTATAAATACAACAAATTTTCCTCTTTTACAACTCCCCACCTCCATAACCACCACAATTTCACCCCCACTAAAAAAATATAAACTGATCACGTACCCCTAAAACGCCTAAAAACGAAGTTTGAGCTTTTTCTTATATTTTTAGTTTTTTGATTACATAGCTGCGCCGCCACTAATACGACTTTTAAAAACCATAAGCGTTTTTCATCCTCGCCAAAGTAACAATAAATACTGTGTCGAAATTTCATTAAAATCAATTCAATAGTTTCCACATTACACAATACATAAAGCAATACTCGAATGTTTACATCTGCAAATTCTAAGTCCCTTGGCTTCTATAGTAGGCAAGGAAATGTTCGGATAGACTTAAAAAAGGGTCTTTCTTTCACAGGTGAGTTGACAGCTGATTATGATACAACAAATGTTTCGGTTTTACAACCCCCCTCCCAACCACCCCAATTTCACCCCCACCCAGAAAGGTAGAAAAAGATGAAGAACCACTAACGCCCGTATGCACCGTTTGGCGATTCTAATCCTAGTTCCCTAATCGCGTTTTGCTAATCTTTGCAATCTAGCCATGCACCGTCAAGAGATTACCTAATCCTGATTGGAGATACGGCAAGGTTGTGTTCGCAAGGTTGTTTTGACAGTGACAGTGTCAAAATTGTCAGTTTGCGGTGCATAGTAAACAAGTAATCTAATCCAGGTTTACGTAACTAACCGCGCAATTGACTTACGGTGCATACGGGTGTAAGACGCCTAAAACTGAAGTTTGATCAGAAGTAATAAACGTTTGTACATACATCATGAGAAAATTTGAAAAGTTCCTTGCTTTTCTAATAGACAACGAAATGTTCGGGTGGACCTAAAAGAGTGTATTATGACGCTAGACCTTTCTTTTACAGGTCGATGGATAGCCTATTATGAATACAATAGACTAATCAATTTCTTACGCCAGCCAACCACCCCAATTTCACCCCAACCAAAGAAAAGTAGAAAATGATCAGGTACCCCTAAAACACCTAAAAACGAGGTTTGAGGATTATTTGAAATTTTTTGTTTTTTGCTAATTACTCCGCCGCCCATGCACCGACAGACAGACAGACCGACGGAAATGAATGACGTGAATTTTCTTTTGTAGGCATTATAAAGCACCCAAGAAGGGTATTATCTCAAAATCGAAAATTTTTGCGATCACAATACTCCCCTCACCTGTCGGTGTGGGAAGTAAAAACAGTAAATATAGGTTGAATGGTCTTATACTTGAAACGTACCTAAGTAGCAGTTTTTGTGACCTCTACAATTTGCTACGCGAATTTATTTATTTATATCAGCTTATTTGCGCTATCGTTTTCTTATTTCTGGAATACAAAATTGTTGACAATGAACAATGTCGTATGCGGATACCTGTGACCCATTTTTTTTTAAAGCATGTCAGTATACCGAGGAACATAATATTGACGTTATTTTGAAATTTTAAAGCTTCCTTTCAATATGTTGTCTTATTCAGTTAGTGAAAATGATTTAAACCATATGAATGATGCAATAAAAATATAATTTATTTTAAATGTAGGCAATTGTTAATATACATAATTTAAGGTAAACAACAATAAACAATGTTTTATTGGTATGGCCGACTAATTTATCAAAACAATAAGGCTAACAGCAACTTTGTCACTTCACACAACCTCTTGCCTGTATAAAGAAGGTGCTACTTTGCGGTTAATACTGGTAGTTTGTGCATAGTGAAAGCTACAACAAAATCTTACCTTATAGTAATTTCTACTGTAGCGTACCAAATATTACTCTGTAGTAGCAATAACTTTAGTACCATTATAGCATAAACTCTAACTTTTCACTTTGCAATCCAAAACACAGAGACAAACTTCGTGGAGTATAATATATGTAAAAACCACATAACTGAAGCTGTTAGCGGTGGAATGTATAACTTACAATTTGTCCAATGAATTGACATTCTTGAGAAATTGCATGAGGCTATGTTTACAGAAGTTTCTAAAAGCAGACATTCACTAAGTATATGCTTTAGAGTTAATTTCACTCCACAAATATCACAAATGGGCTCTTGGTCTCTTGAGATTACCATGGGTAGGTCTGATGTCTCCTAAACGCAAGCGTGTAATGAGCGTTTGTCGTCTCCTGTTGATATCGATGGAAATCCATGGACCTAGTTCTTGCCACCGATTGTTCTAGGTATTAGTTAGCGACTGCTTCAAATATACTATTACATCTGATGTTGGTTGTTGTGAGGGTGTCCAAATAAATGTGATTTGGTAGTGGTAATGTTTGACAGTTTATCATGCCCGGAGGTGTACAGACGACTGTTCCAGTGTCAACTCCTATCTTTGATGCGTCTGTATGCAGTGTACAACAGTCATTGTAGTGGTTGATTATTTCCTGGAAGTTTTGCAAATATATTGGATCTGGAGTATCGCTTTTATTGTATATTGTTTTATTAATATCCATGGAGAACTGCTGATGCTTTGCGAAAAAGAAGTTACGGATAGTTGAGAGCCTGTTGTGCGAGGCTTACTTGGTGCATACAGAAACATGCGAATCAATATCACGTTTGTGGAGAGAAAAAATTTCAAAAAAGTTTCGACACACAGTGCCTTTATCAGATAATGATCATTACCTAAGTGTTTGTTATTCTTTGGTTTGGAGAACATTGGTTAGGTTTTTCTCTGAAGCATATCACACTATCACAATCTTCTGATCTAACCGTCAGCCTTAACCAAATCGATATACCACAAACAAAAGTAGTCAAATACTTAGGGCTAAAAGTCAAAGTAATCAACTGGTTGATAGGTCAAAAATCACATCTAATAATCGAAAATATATTGCTCATCTACGAAACAGAACATCTAACCAATATGGACGTATGGAATCGTACTTGGATTTGGATTTGTACCAGTAAATCAAACATAGCCATTTCACAAAGAAATCAGTCGAAAATTGTCCACCATGATACTATACAGTATCACAGTGACCTCAAAATTCCTGATATTTCAACAGTTATCCATTGAAGTGCCAATAAATGCCATCTAAAATTAAAAAATCATGTGAATCAATTACTTAAATCTCATTTCTTCTGGAGTGGATATCAAAAGACTAACATGAATTTGGCTAATGGATATTTTATGAGAAACCGAAGCGAAGTTGCTGGATGATGCACCTCACCACGCCATTTATTGCACATAAATTTAAATAAAATGTACTGTTCAACAAATTAACGTATACAATGTTAAATACAATTGTTAGTAAAGAACATACAAAAAAGTCTTCTGATGAATTAGGAATGTAATCGTGATTAAACTTTATTTTTTATATGGAACTTTTTGAATCAGTATCATCATTGGTTGGTTTTGTCACAAAATGATTTCCAAACCAAACAGTGGCCAATAGGTTTTTCCAGGTACTCTTATGGTTTGCCTCTCACATGTCTCATTTGGGGGGTTGCGGTCTCTATTTTTCGTTATCACACGGCTGTCAAGCAAAGCTACTTTATTTCAAATTAACTTTATGTCAAACATTTAGTACTTTGATAGAAGCAGAGGTAGTGTATGTTGATGGTACCAAATCATGGAAATATGTATAGCTTTAACCAGTAGCGTGCCAAGGTCTTCGGGGCCACCCCCGCGATTTTTTTCACGGGGCTCCCTCTACATAAAAAAATTATACTGCCTATATTGGATGAAAACGAAATTATAATGTCTACGGTGATCTTTCAAATCGGTTTATAGATAGAAAAAATTTGTTGTGACCTCAATTTTATATCTTGATTTCTTTCTTTCGAGTTTTTGAAGAATAAGGATTCATAGATCTTACGTGAATATGATTATACATCGATTAATGGCACAGATACGCCTCGTGTCAGTGTAACGTTGCCACTTGTTCTAGTCGTTATGGAGTCTATGTTCGACCATGTTGTGGTGTTGTTAAATTTTGCCATAAAATGGGTACCTGCTGATAAGGCAAAAGATATTCAATTTGGTTATGGAAAATTATGAGGTATAGACATATTGCTCCGCTATAAAATTAGTTTTTAGTAGTATTATAGTTGTTACTATGTAAAAAGCTGCAAGGCTGAGCGGGGGCCCCTCGGATGCCCGGGGCCCCCCCGCACCGCGGGCCCTGCGGGCCCTTTCGGCACGTCAGTGGCTTTAACGATAGATTAATAAAACTTTACAAGATTGATGACGAGTGGCATGTAAATTAGATATTGATGACCATTGACAAAATAAAATCTACCTATCTACCCGTTTGCTCTCTCGGTATATAGAAACAGTAATTAAATTAGCGTCATATGATGACATAAGTCACCGTTTTTTGACATTTAGCCCCCTTCTTAGGTGTCTCTCCCTCACGGCTTACAGCCAACCACGGCTTTTCTATGGCGCGTCTACCAGCCGATGGAAAGGAACGATCGGCCGATTTAGGACTAAGACTCAATAGTGGTCGCTTTTGTCCTCAGGATTTATGGTGTGACACTTTCGAATATATACGAACAAAAAGTAGATTCTTGAGCTTTTCTTAAGGACCCCGACGCATAAATCACTTAGCCGCACTGTGCACCATTCTGCGCTGCTCTCGTCTAGATAGGCATGGGATGTGGCAGGGGCGTTCTCTGGAAACTTTTTTCACACGGTTGACTCCTTGGAAAAAAAAAACTGTCCTATATCAACAGATAAACATTTCTAATGTGCAAATCGTATCACGTAGAAATCTAGAAATCTTTACATAAAAGACATAGACTTTCCTATTGATTCTAAAAATTGACCAGATAAACAGCGACCATCTTCCTTCAGTGGCAGATATGTTGAGGTTACTTAGAGAAAACATAAGTGTAGCAAGACGGGGGCACTAGAATCTGGTAAATTAGCAAATGCCTTCAAGTATAAAGGCGCGTTTTATAATACTGATAATAACAGTGTAATAACAATAATAAGAATAATGCTATATAATACATAAAATATGTTCCTCAAGACCGCATAAATGAAATAGAGTCGTACACCTGGATGCGGGATGGCCAGCTCTTTCCAGAAACGGAGGGTTTTATGCTTGCTGTTTAGAACCAAGTGATTGCGGCAGGAAACTACAAAAAATACGTAATTAAAGATCCAGTCGTAACCAACGATAATTGCAGGAAATGTTAACAACAAAAGAAAATAATAGATCACATATCAAGCGGGTGAAAAACTCTCGCGATACCGAGTACACAACCAGACATAACTCTGCAGCCAAAATCATACACCAAGCTCTAGCCACAACTAACAAACTAATAGTAAACACAAATACACATTATAGTTACATTATAGTTACACACTAACATTGGTAGGTTTTCAAAAACAATCAATACAAACTGTACTGGGACGTTGAAATACATAAAGACAAAACTATCACAGTCAACAGACCAGATATAGCTTTTCAGTCAAAGACAGGCAAAGTTACCTACTTAATAGATATTGCTATTCCTAGTGATCAGAATATCCAAAACGACTACGCTGGAAAGGTACCTAAATACACAGATCTTGCCATAGAAATAGAATGACTGGAAACAAAACACAGTTACTGTGTTACTATGTCGCTCGCAAGTCTTAATACCAAACACATTTACACAACACCTGCAACAGTTAGCTAAAGTATGCCAAATGGCCGTAATCCTGAAGACCTGTAATATATATATATATTGTCCATAACCCTATCTAACGAAAGGTGTGAGGGGAAGACCTGTAATATAATCCTAAATTCAGATCAATAGTTCAGGCGTTGACTTGTCAGTCCATCAGCATTTGTTGCTACCGCAATCATGCGAGAGGATCTGACAAATCAGAACTATATTAAGAATATTCAAAGGTCTTTATTTTTACCTCTACGGAATTCAGCCCAGATAGTCAGATGTTCTGCAACAGTTGTAACAGCAAAAGCGCAAATTCTACGCCAGTGTATCCATAAATATAACCTCAAATAGCCCGATGTCAGAACCAAAGATTCTAGACCACCACTATTGTTTTATAAAAGTATCATAGTATCATCTATAACATTCGCAGAATATTACTTAACCAATACAAAAATTCAAGTACATATAGTAGATATAGTAGATAGATATAGATAAGATCTCGATGATATTTTTTCAATAGACCTATGCCCTAAACATCTCTGATTTTTTATATCATTAAATTTGCAATATTTTCAAGAATTTACAAGAAAGTGGAATTTTAACTTCTCTGTTTTTAAGTGCTTCTTAAAGTAATTTTGTGTGTTTTTGATCTGCAGGTATTCTTTTTCAACTGAGGTAATAACTAGTCAGGAATGATACCAAAATAATTAGCTGTAGGCTGAAATTTCTAACAAATGCATTAATTAAACAAAATTAGAGAAATAACTTCAACTTGATGTAAAAAAATAAATAAATTCGATAAAGCTGGTCAAGTGCTTTTAAAAACATCAGCACTTAATACTTTTTAACAATAATATGCGACGCGAATCACCAAGCTCAAGTAGCTTGTTAAAATTAACGACATTAAGGAAAAATACAGTCAAGAAAAACATTTATTTTTTTATTCCAAAGTAATAAATTTCGTTCAAAGTACGCACATCTGATTTTAATACATGGCCAGCATCGTTGTCGGATATCGAGTATGGTGATGCGGAGCCGCATTTCTTCACTCGTTCTCACAAAAGCTGCATCATTCTTTGAGGTGCTCCATGTGGTTAATTGCTACTTCGTACACAAGTTCTTTTGCACTTGGAAATCAAGTGGTGTCAAGTCAGGGGATCGTGGGTACCAGGTACCTTGCAATGGGACCCAATCTTCCGATCCAAGGTGATGTACAGGTACTTACAAAAGAAATTATATAAAAAATCAGGTACGTTTAGGGCACAAGTCTATTAATAAAATATCTTCAAAATGGGCTCAACTATACGCCCACGAAGTTTGGATAAATGTCTGCCAAATATCCTGCATAACACACTACAGTTTTTGTATTATTGAATGCTGCATTTCTGTATCTAATAACTTAATTTTAAGGCTGTCAAAAAATCTGAACATATAGATTTAGGTAAAAAACCTCACTTTTTAATAGTTGCCACAAAGTGGATCTATTATCTATAAAATTACGCATAATATTTTCAAATTTAGTTTTCATTATCAGTAGTTTAGTATGTAATTTGAATTCCTTTATAGTCTTAGGGATTTATGAAAAAAAAATGGCTCATTGGTTGCTTACCTCATCACGACTGTACATCTTCACCAAACCTAACGTAATACCTTCAGGTGGGATGAACCTATGGAACAGGAAGTGATAATTAATAGTAATAAATTTCCAAATTAATACAAACTATCTAGCCTGTATGCAGGGCTTTAGAAATGCTAGTAAGCGTTCAATGTTTAGGAAACAATATTTAAGTTTTTCTGAATAGGACACCCTGTACATTATTAGATATTTTTATTCTTCTTCAAATTTAAAGCAAAACCTGCATGTACCAGTCCGCTTTGGTTCAACAACTTCTGAGTCTATGCGCAAGTTACCAAAAATTTCAAACGTGGGTTTTAGGGACCTTTAACTGTTTGGTTTTGCGCACATGAACCGTTTTTTTTTGTTGTAACATTCTGTATGTTATTGAATGAACCAATTATATTTTCAGTTCTATGCAAAAACTATATTCAACGTAGACTGCCTAAATTTAATCATTTGAGAGTTACTAACTTTCCAACTATGATGTTGAAAATAGAAAACCAATTCATAATTTTATTTATCACTACTTCATAAGGTGTCCAAATTTCATAGATTTCATAGAAACTCGATAACTAACTAACTTATTACAGTTTTTGCTTAGAATTAAAAGAAGGAACTGCACAATATGTTTTTTACTGCTTAGTAGACACTTAAGAACCGTAACACTTTTTTTAATTTTTTCTATGACTTCTACATTTTATACAATAACAGATCACGCTCAATTTTTGTTAGCATTTTTTTTGTGATCTCACCACACAGTCATTCGTTGAAAAAATTGCATCATTTCTCTATGAACATGTTCATTGCTTAGTAGACTTTGGCTTTGAAACTTCTTTCAGTACCTAAGCCTGTATAATCACCGACTGCATTTAAATACTCATTAAGCAAAAAATATCTGCTTCGGGAAATTCCTAAATTATTGACAAGATAAATAATTTTGGACGTCACTAAGTGTAACAGCTCCTAAAAATAAATGGACAATTACAAACCTCAAAGTATGTAAAATTAAGCAGACGTGCAATTGCACATGCATCTAATCCCAACCCAAAAATAAGATCAATGCAGTTGAAGCGCATACAAATCAAAAACGATAATACCACTGAGAGCGTTTATTTTGGAAATCATTAATATTTATGTTACACGTCGTACGGTGTTAGCATTAGTGCTGAGATCTAAATTTGAATGTGTTGAAAAGCTTCACAAAGTCCGAAATATTCATTTATTCCCGATACATCTGTAGCTGTGACAGTGACAAAAGGAATTTAAGTCGACCGAGAGAGAAATGGGGTGTCGTCCTATGCTGAGCTCCGAGGATGCTGATCCAGTGACGGAGGCATAAAGGGTTCAGACATTAGGGTTGGCTAAAAATACATCATATATTCGTCGTCAGTATTGTTAAACCGGCATCCTAGAAGCTTGGACTTTTGTTCCGTTGTAGGAAGCTGTATACACCAGAACAACTACTGCTGCTCTACAAGGCACAGATCCGACTATCGTTGGAGTACTGCTCCCATGTGTGGGGATGCGCTCCGAAGTACTCTTAAAGCTTCTGGACACTATCTAGATACGTCTTACCTCACAAAGGATCTCCACAGCCTGGAACATCGAAGAAGGGTGGCTGATCCGTCCCTGTCTTACAGAGTCAAAGGCTGTCCGAACTAGGAACACTAGAGAGACTCGCGAGCTCATCTTTACCAGGTCGATGTCCCTACTCTCCGAACCAGTCTCCTCCAGCATTCCTTCTTTTGGAGCTGCCGGGAATCTGTTTTCTGACGGCTACAACCTGCATGATACCGTTAATTGCAAAATCCATCTCGCATAAATCAGGATGACGGGAAATTCATATCTGACACAGTTCCTGAGAATAACAAGAGGTTCTACATGGGGACAGAGGAGTTGGTGGAGAAACCAGAAGTATGGTCCCCTCCAGGGAGGTGTGCTCGTGCCTCTTCTGTTCAATTTGTGCAAGAATTACCAGCATTTCGGCCCTTCTAGTTTTATCTATGCCAATGACGCCAATGGTCGAATACTATAAGCTAAACCAGCTACGTCTAAACCCAGATACAACACAAATATCCTATTCCATGCATTAGACAGGACTCTGTCCTATGAAAACACATAGACAAACGTAGAACAAATGTAGATACCTACGAGAAGAAGATCGATACGAATCCCCTGTATGGTCCAGATCATGCTAACAAACTGGACCCTACCCTAAACACCTGTAGGATAATCACAAATTTTCTAAAATCGACCAACTTAGACCACCTGTACATGTTAGCGGAAATAGTCCCCTCAAATCATACGAGAAGGCTAATGTATGGCAGAACGAAGTTGATACTCTCTAAATGTTAACAAACGTGCTGACAGACTCCAAATCAGTAACCAAAGAGGTACTGTGGAAGTTTTTCAGCCAAGAGGTTCTTCTTCTTCCTTGGCTTCTCTTGCCCTTGATCTTCCCTTCCATAAGGTGTTAATTATTTCTTCCTCTTTTTGGATTCTCTGCCGTAGTTGCACATTTGAGACCCTATCAGTCCAAGAGATCCTCAGCATTCTTCTATAACACCATCTTTCGAAAGCCTCCAGTCTATCCATTTCTGCCTTCTTAAGCGTCCAAGCCATATAGCAGAGTCGAAAAGACACAACACCTCAGCATTCCTAGTCTAAGTTTTAGGTTTATATCTCTGCTGCAAAGAACTTTCTTTAATTTTACAAATGCAGTTCTTACACTCTCTATTCGAACTCTTATTTCCTGATATTGCTCAGTAGTTTCGGTTAGCCAAGTTCCCAAGTATCTATACCTACTTACTCGCTGACGTGTTCTCTACTGTAATATTGCCGATTGCGTTGTTATTTTCTGTAAATATCGTGAATTTGGTTTTCTTTAAATTCATGTTCAGACCATAACTTTTACAACTGTTGTATAGATTTTGTACGACCGTTTGGAGATCTTCCAGTCTATCGGTCGATCTGTCCATTTATGGTAATTCCCTCTTTGCAGTCGTTTAGGCATCCACTGAAAATGGCCTCACTGGATACGTTAAATAAAAGTGGGAAAAGTATACAACCTCGGCGAACGCCGCGCAAAATCTCCACTTCATCAGAAATCTGGACTTCAGTTCTAACTCTCGCTTCTGATTCCAGTACAGACTTGCTATAATTGCGACTATCAATATTTTTTGATTTTAGAATTTCTATAAGTTGTCATGTACATGTACATGTACATGTCTAGACACCTCTGCGTCAACACATTTATTCCAAACAGAGCCTCTCTGGTACCCCTTGCACATCATTGCACTCTTGCACAATACTTATGGGAAGCGAACGATACGGCAGTGCAGTGTGCCAGACATTGGAAAGAGATTTGATCCAATTCAGACAATAATTCCTGACTTGTAACCTAACTGTTTTTTTTTTCGTACATTTTAACTGCATACCTTTGTTTTAACTCTTTTGGTTAACTTGTATTTCTAAAGTCTCCGAACTTTATTAATGCAGTTTATGTCAACTTCAGAGCTGGACAACTGGGAAACGGATAAATTCAGAAAAATTATGGTACATACGGTTTTTACATATAATTCTAAGTAGGTATTGAGATATTTTATATAATACATTTAAAGAGATGTGCAACATCTTTATGATCAATCTCGTATAATTGAAATCTTAGCTTCCTACTAGACCCCTGAAGTCGATTACGCCTCCACACACGGATCGATTGCCAATGTGCTCATACAAAAGATTGGAGTGCCACTAACGGGTCGTTTGGGGATCTTCTCGAGACGTGCGTTTTCAATCTCCTCGTTTTCAATCGCATGCGATCAGAGTGGAAGTTCAGTTCGAGTCTGCATTGCACGTCTGTGGGCGGTAAATATTTGATGTTATACTGTCAAATCAGTCTTGATTTTATGATTATATGTAGTAATATGAGAACATTACAAGCTTCTGGGATCCAGAAGTTCTTCGTGATAAATGTTTGAAATTTATAAATCATTAATCCAGCCGTGTGCGACTATAAACTCATCGACCACATCGCCGATCGACCTGTCTGCAGATGTCAGATGAGCCAGTCTCATGGATCGAGCAGATTGAACTTCTTGTGCGACCATAAACGCGCCGACCAGATCAACTCATGTGCGGAGGCCCTTATACTTTTTTTTTTCCAACAACTTGAATATTTTTCCTAGTAATCGGTGGATTATAAACTTTACAAATCTAAAATTCGTTACATTCAGTCCTCTGGCTCCATTGGATCCCATACCGTACGCTCTTATGGCCTGATGCTGTTTACCACTGATAAACAGCAATATAAATTAGCTATAGACGTATTCGCACGCGGTATGGAATAAACTGACAAAGTGAAAAACAAAAACGATGGAATAACTAAATATGTGGAAGAAGGGAATGCTATTATTCTACACGCCTCTGTTTTCCACCCTCACCACATAAAGCAAGATCGTGATTTGAATGTTTATCAGGCACCTAGTGGACAGCCAATCCGCAATGTCAGATTAAAGCATTGGCTTATGGACCGCACATTTAATCCATTCCATTGGCCTTAATATACATAAATGCTGCAGTCATACCCTACAGAAAAAGGTCACCACGGTATTGTTATACCCGTTGGCTTGCAGATTGCAACTGAAACAAACAAGACTCATTTCATTTGACATGTTAGGTTAATTTGATTGTGAGTGGTGTGATTATACCTCCTTCCATTGCGACCCTATTGTGTCTTTTGTGGCTGACACCTATCTAGAGTTCACTGTACAATCCACACCTGGGTGAATCCGAAGGCCTGAAAATGTTCAGTACAGGGCAGAAGCACAATATGTAGATAGTAGGATGGGCCGAAAAAGCTTTTTATTATTTTTTCGAACCGCTATATCATAAAAAACTTGCCTCTAGGATAGATAAGTTAAAGGCACAAACACATACATTTTACTTCCCACACCGATAGGTGAGGGGAGTATTGTGATCACGAAAATTTTAGATTTTGAGATAATGTACTTTTTGGGCGTTTTATGATGCCTACATAACGAAAATCCACGTCACTCATTTCCGTCGGTCTGTCTGTCGGTCTGTCGGTCTGTCGGTCTGTCGGTCTGTCGGTCTGTCGGTCTGTCGGTCTGTCGGTCTGTCGGTCTGTCGGTCTGTCGGTCTGTCGGTCTGTCGGTCTGTCGGTCTGTCGGTCTGTCGGTCTGTCGGTCTGTCGGTCTGTCGGTCTGTCGGTCTGTCGGTCTGTCGGTCTGTCGGTCTGTCGGTCTGTCGGTCTGTCGGTCTGTCGGTCTGTCGGTCTGTCGGTCTGTCGGTCTGTCGGTCTGTCGGTCTGTCGGTCTGTCGGTCTGTCGGTCTGTCTGTCGGTCTGTCTGTCTGTTGGCGTTTTTCTAGCCTCCTAATCTCAGTAACCGCTGCATAGATTTCGACGAAATTTGGGTAGTCATATGGTGTACGGTCGTAGTAGGTAATGTTGCTACAATTTTAAAAATCGGTGCATGGGCGGCGGAGTAATTAGCAAAAAACGAAAAATTTCAAATATGCCTCAAACTTCGTTTTTAGGTGTTTTAGGGGTTCCTGATCGTTTTATACTTTTTTTTGGGTGGGGGTGAAATTGGGGTGGTTGGGGGTAAGGGGTTGTAAGGCTGAAAAATTTGTTGTACTCATAATAGGCTGTCCACTGACCTGAGAGAGAAAGACCTAGCGCTATAATACACCTTTTTAGGTCCATCGGAACATTGCCTTTTGTATTACAGGAACCAAGGGACTTGGAGAATTTTCCGATGTATACATACGAGTATTGCTTTAGATCGTTCTGTATTTTATAATGTTGAAATTACTGAAGTGATGTTAATGAAATTTCGGCACAGTATTACTACTTTGGCGAGGAAGGAAAACGCGTCTGATTTTTAGAAATCGTCTCAGTGGCGGCGCAGCAATATTAAAAAAACTAAAAATATGAAAATAGCTCAAACTTCGTTTTTAGGCGCTGTAGGGGTTCCTGATCATTTTCTACTTTTTTTTGGGGTGGGGGTGAAATTCGGGTGGTTGAGGGGGGGGAGCGCGGGGTTGTAAATCTGAAAAATTTGTTGTACTCATAATGGGCTGTCCACTGACCTGAGAGAGAAAGACCTACCAGCATAATACACTTTTTTAGGTCCATCCGAACATTGCCTTGCCGATAACAGAAACCAAGGGACTTCGAATTTGTGGTGTATACATACGAGTGTTGTTTTAGATCGATATATTATTATATTGTATCGCAAAAATTATTGAATTGATTTTAATAAAATTTTGACACAGTATTGTTACCGCGGCGAGGATAGGAAACGCGTATGTTTTGGAAAAAATCATGTCAGTGGCGGCGCAGCAATAATAAAAAACTAAAAATATAAAAACATCTCAAACTTTGTTTTTAGGCGTTTCAGGGGTTCCTGATCATTTTCTACTTTTTTGGTTGAGGGTGAAATTGGGGCGGTTGGGGGGTGGGGGTTGTAAAACTGAAAAAATTTGTTGTATTCATAATAGTCTGTCCATTGACCTGCCTACAAGCATGGCACTTTGAAATTTCTATTTTTTTTTCTAAATCACGACGTCCTAGAGGATGTAGTTATAATTCAACAAATGAACATGTTGGACTGCTATAGTAAAAAACTATATTAACAAAGGTTGAGAAACACCTAGAAATAATAAAACATTAATAAATATTTCAGTTCAGGTAGCGCCAAGCACGCAAACTTTCCTAATTCACGTATTTAATGTCTATAAATTACACAATGCACATTACAATATACATATATGACATAATAATACAAAATTTTAACATAATAAAACTAATCAGTAACTAAATTACTGAAAATTAAAAAAATGCGTTTCATCAAGAAAACAAAAAAAAAGTGCAATTGGCGCCGAAAAAATTAAAAATTAAAAAAGCATGTACTTGTTTTCAGGTGTAGAAAATCTCTCTTACTATCAAAAATTGCAGCACACCCCCAAAAAATACTAGAAACGTATGAAATACCGTGTATGTTACTGAATAATTTTAGACCCTTTCTATAACATTTTTTGTATCTATTACATCAACGGAGTTAACATCAAACTTTAGATTACAAGTTGTTTACCCTATATATGACAGTTATTGAATATTAATAAAAACTATGTAACACTACGAAAAGTCATGGTTATTAAATGTACTTTTCAACTTCCATACTTGCGCTCCTGACATCAGTCAATAATTTATTATAAAGTTTTTATAAAAGTGGCACCTGTATAGCTGAGGCATTCAAAATAAGAACCTGCAATGCATTATGTCTTAGGATCACGATGTGCCACACGACAGCACAACTCAGGGATCAGACAAAATTGTATCAACTTATCTGAGAAGTTAGTATTAAAAAAAAAAGCCAATCAATCAATAAATGTCACATTCATCAAATTATTTTTTTAAACACACTGTACTTTGAGGATTACAGACGTGGCCGAAACACCAGTAAAAAGATTATATTTCAGCAAATGTGGTTTTAATCGCCGTCCAATAAAGCTCGAAGAATCCTTGATAAAACTAAAAAAGCATAAGATTTGTCCTTCTTCATGTTATTTATGATCTCTACTGATGTTAGTAATAAAACAAACAACACAAATTTTGATTTTTGAAAAAACAGGCACGAAAATGGTGCAGTGCAACATTATAAAAAGACACCAAAGATAAATTGTTCAAATTATAGAGAGGACCATAATTGATTCTGTTCGCCATAGCTGGCTAGTTCATTCTGGTTTGCATTTGTCTAAGCCCGCTCTTCCCTACATTTAACAATACAAACACATGGTTTCCACATTAAACATCCGAAAGTGAATCAACACAACACAAAATCAATCATCTTCTCTACATGAATGCCAGAGGTTTGTACCTCAGACGTCAGGATGTATTAGGAATGAGCAAATGCAAGTAGCTCAACTTTGATAAAGGCCAATGGAAGATCTATCCTGAACAGGAAATAGGAGTAGAAATGGCCAAACGCTGAATAACATGGGCAAAGACGAAACGTACAAGTACCTTCAATCAGAACGTTAGGATCGTCTACACTCAAGTCAAAGCTCGACTAATAAGACAGTTTATACACCGTCTGATATCAGTATCATGGTGCCCAGGGATGATGTAACTGAACTGTAACGCTTTGGTCGCAAATACTTCCCTTCTCGACCGCCACTGTTGTGTTGACTCCAGAATTCTGTACCATACGAAGGAAAACAAATAAACTGTATGGCAATGTGATCGCGGCATCGAGGGATGTATTTTCTCAGACGGTGTAACCCCGACCCTCAGTTATCAATACATAGCCACTTGTGAAACGTAAACATAGTCTGGTAAAAGTTTTTTCAGGGCTATTTATGACATACCGTACTAAATATGACGGAGGGTTGATAGACGTAAAGGTAAACGGTAAAATACATCAAGACATGATGATATTAATACTGCCGCTTTGAAAGGTCTGCTTTACACTGAACGAAAAGGTATGTGATAATAATAAAAGAAAGTATATCAAATTTGCGTCAACAACGTGATGTGCTAATAGATTGAAAAGTCGTACATCAATCTTCGTATAAGGTACGATTGCTGTATGTTGAAACAACGAATGGCGTGCATGGGTCAATGTCTGGCCGCATTAGTGTTACGAAGAACAACAGTTATTCATAATATCAATGTGAGCGGTGATTGGTCTGTGTATTTTGTTTAAAGGGTGTCCCATCTAAAAAAATGTGTGTTTGCATCACCACGTAGTTATGGATAACATTCTATAAATCAAAATATTTCCTGAGCAAGGAGCATATCCTTTTTATACTTTTGTAGATAACTTTTTTCGCTATCTTTTACAATAGTGGAGTTTTCGACCGATCCGGTACTAAAAACTCATCCTGTATATACTTATTTAGCAAGTGTTTTAGTTGCTTTTTTATATTTTAGCAATACAATTGGTATCTTTCACCATGATTTTGTCATGGAAAAACTAGTGATAAAGCTTCGTTTTCGTCTTCCTTTTTTGGAACAATGCAAATGGCAATATAAATTAGAAGCACGTTGATCGATATAAGGCAAAAATACAAGGAATAGACACAAGTGGTCAATCATGATACTGAATCAAGTGTTTATTGGTAGTCCGATGGAAAAATATATTTAACACTTTCAGTCTAGAAATGCCTCAAAAATCAACTATAACACTTAATTCCCAGCAGGTCTTGAAGGATGTGGAATATACAATCACTTCATAAGGCGATGATACCAATATGGTGGTTAAGATTACTAAACCTGGTTATTATAGTGGTGAAAAATTAATGTAAAAAGATTAACGATGAATTTGGTCTACTATTGTTATATAAGCGGTCTTCTTTAACTTTTAGCGCTTGTTAGTTAAAGCAGTAGTAAGATGCTTTCCACATAAACTTCTTCAGCTTTAGTTGCATGATTGATAGTTTTATTTTAATCAATAGTTCCTGTTCTTCCGATTACGTTTCAGACTTGTATGGGATTTAGTGTAGATGAACTCCTAACATTTTCCTTCTGAAACTATGTAGTTGCAATAAAATCCATATTAAACTCACCATTTAAGGCTTACACAAGTTTGCTGAGTAGCTATATTTTTCCTTAGCACCGATTTTTCGAAGTCAAAACAACTCTAAAGGCCCTTAACTGGTGACATTGCTTTCTGTAACATTAATGGTGACACTGAGTCTCGTAGACTCCAACACAGGCTTTTTTTAATATTATCTAAAAAGTAATTTTTTAAGGTTTATATTTTTTAAATAAAACAAATAACAAAAAACCTATCTCTGAATATCAAGCAAGTTCAAAACTCAATAAGTCTCTCGAAAATCCGTCAATCGTGAAGAATTGAAGTTTTGCAACTCCCTAAACTATAACAGAATAGAAACTAAATACTGCAATATAACTTAAACAGAGAATTAGTGCACTAGGTGAACAATCGTAATTTTAATTATTGTCTCAAATAACAGTTCTGGCCAATTTTCTTAGAACACTGCAGGCAAATTGTTTTTTTACGCAAAAACTAGGCATCCGATGTTTTTCTTCACAATATTAAGAGGCACATGTAGCAATGTGACGTCAATATCTTGGAAATGATGACATGTTGTTGACAGACTAATGCCTACTGAATGATAAGAATAGAAAAGTATGTACATAGAGCGACCTGCCGCAGAAACAAATTGAAGTGGGAGAAATTGGGTATCGTGGCTGCGGCGGAGTCTCCTAGACTCAGTGTCACCAGTTGAGGGTTAAGTTCGAGGTGGATCATAGCATATTGGCTAATGAGAATAGTATAAATATCATTCTATATCTTTGAATGTTTAATTATCTGGTAGATAAGTACTAATGTGGCCATCGTAAGTTGACCAGCGAAAAGAATTCGGTGAGAGAAGTAAGGACGTTGGCATGACTCTTAATAATTAATCCTATTTCCTTCTTTGACGTCTTGTTCCATTTTATATATAAATGAAACGGCAAATAATTTATATTCACTTAATACCCTATTTAATACTCCATAAAACTTATAACTACAACCGGCAAGATGAGATTTTATTCCGAAACTTGAAGATGGTTTAGGATCGGGATTGGATAACCGCTGCAGACGATACTTGATGTCCCTGTTTTATTTACGTTTTCTATCCCTTTTACTTCCCACACCGATAGGTGAGGGGAGTATTGTGATCGCGAAAATTTTCGATTTTGAGATAACACGCTTTTTGGGCGTTTTATGATGTTTACATAACGAAAATCCACGTCACTCATTTCCGTCGGTCTGTCTGTCGGTCTGTCTGTCTGTACGCGTCTTTCTAGCCACGTAATCTCAGTAACCGCTGCATGGATTGTGATGAAATTTGGGCAGCAATATGCTGTGGGGTCGTAGTAGGTAATGCTGCTACAACTTTGAAAATCGGTGCATAGGCGGCGGAGTAATTAGCAAAAAACGAAAAATTTCAAATATTCCCCAAACTTCGTTTTTAGGCGTGTTAGGTGTTCCTGATCATTTTCTACTTTTTTTTGGTGGGGGTGAAATTTGGGGTGGCTGGGGGGTTGGGGATTGTAAAATTGAAAAATTTGTTGAATTCGTAATAGACTGTCTACTGACCTATGAAGGAAGACCTAGCGAGATAAATAGATTTTTTAGGTCCATCCGGACATTGCCTTGCCTATTACAGAAACCAAAGGACTTAGAATTGTTTCTGATGTAAACATACGAGAATTGCTTTAGACCGTTCTGTATTATGTAACGTGGAAACTGTTGAATTGATTTTAATGAAATTTTGACGCAGTATTGGTACCGTGGCAGGGATAAAAATAAGTATAGTTTTTATAAATCGTGCCAGTGGCGGCGCAGAATTAATAAAAAAACTAAAAATATAAAAACAGCTCAAACTTCGTTTTTAAGCGTTTTAAAGGTTCCTGATCATTTTATGCGTATTTTGGGTGGGGGTGAAATTGGGGTGGTTGGGGGTGGAGGGTTGAAAGACTGAAAAAAATTGTTGGATTTATAATAGGCTGTCCAGTGATCTGTGAAGGAAGACCTAGCGGCATAAATCACCTTTTTAGGTCCATCCGAATATTGCCTATTTACCGAAACTAAGGGACTTAGAATTGTTCTGTATACATGCGAGTATTTATTGCTTTAGATCGTTTTGTATTTGGTAATGTGGAAACTGTTAAATTCATTCTAAAGAAATTTTGACATAGTACTATTACCGTGGTGACGATGGAAAACGCGTATGGTTGTTAGAAATCGTGTCAGTGGAAGCGTAGCAATAATAAAAAAACTAAAAATACGAAAACAGCTCAAACTTCGTATTTAGATGTTTTAACGGTTCCTGATCATTTTTTACCTTTTTTTTCGGTGGGGATGAAATAGATGTGGTTGGGGGGGGGGGCTCTAAAGCTGAAAAGTTTGTAGTATCAATAATAGGCTGTCCTTTGACCTGTGAAGGAAAGACCTAGCGGTATAAGACAATTTGGGGGGGGGGGGGCTGGCGATGATTTGTTTGCGAGGGGATCTCAGACTAAAGCTTCATGCTATGGGAAAATAATAAAACTGGTATCACCGTAATGTGTTGGAAGTAGTCAATCAACTTGACTTCATTTTTTAGACTCGACATGATGAGGATCGCTACCTGAGGGAACCTTCCGCTCCCCGTACCTCATGCCGCACTGGTTAATTTACAATGACCACACAGTACCGAAAAGGTGCCCATTGTAACTGCTGTAACTTATACGACACTTTGTGAGATGATATCACAACTAGCACTTATAAGATACTTATACACTATATGTAACAGTGTTATTATGGATATTCGTCAGACAATGATCGGTGGTGATACCTCTAGATTGCTAACTGATTCAGTGATCACACTAGATAAAAGCTGAAATATGCATACCTATAGGAGATGATAGTGGAAAGAATACATTTGTTCGTAAAACATAACTGACAGACATTTATTGAATGTCTATCAAAAAAGTTGTACAATGTATCGTAGCGGATACGTTGCCATCTTGAGTGACCTGCCCGGCCGTCTCACAGCGGAGCATGGAAACAGAGATAGCGATAGACACAATCTGCTGGGCCATTGAACAGGTTTTCGCAATAGAACATTACTTTAGATACCTTTTATGGCGCATTAACATAAAATGGGTTGTTCATGGAGCGGACCGCAGCAGATCTAAACTGGGTAATTTATGGCGAGGCGAGCAGAGACCGGCCGGTACTGCAGTCACGGGCTTTTTTGAGAAAACCTTGCATGAGGGCCATTAAATGAAAGGAACTGAATGGCGGGGGTTCGATAAATAATTGCGATATCATTTGTTTGGGAGGTTTTTTATCTCAGGTGTGTTATTGATCCGCTGTGTCCCCAAGAGTAGTAGTACTTGTTGCAGTTCTTTATAATCATGTTTGCCCCTAGCTACCGTTAGAGGCGTATTCATTCATCACTTGTCTGAGTATGTTGTATACTTTAGTAGGTTCTGAGGCCTCAAAAAGTGAAAAAGTGTGATTAGCAACAAGTAGTTGTACCGCTTCAGGTTTATACATATGGTAATGAGTTTAGAGTTTTCTTGTTTGGATAGAGGACAAGTAAAAGTCGATTTTAAGTTATTCAAAAGAAACAGTTCTAAAATACATACATAATAGTAGTTATCAATACTCACTGTGATACCGATATATGCTGTATTCACATCTACATCACTTCATTGTTTTCTCAATTATATTCAAGGAGAGTGAGTTCAAGAAAAGGAAATTTTGTTTACAAACAAATAAAGTATAAACTTCAACACTTGTGATAACTAAATTTCCGATATTCCGCACACATCTATTTCAGCACCCGTAGGTGAGGTCAATGGGCAACTATCTACGTTTCCCTTGGCACAGTGATGCTCTCCGAAAATATCAAAGTCTTAGATTTCTCCAGGCAGAGTAATGAGTTCTGGAAATGTCTAAGGCCTACTTTTTTCCAGGCAAAGTGATGGCCTCCGGAAATACTCAAGTCATACATTTCTCCAGGGAAAGTGATGACCTTCGGAGGTGTCCAAGTTTCTTCAGACAAAGTGATGTTCTGCGAATATGTCTAAGTTCTATGTTTCTCCAGGCAAAAATGGTGACCTCCGAAGTTATCCAAGTCTATGTTTCTCCAGGTAAAACGATAACATCCATATATGTGCCAGTTCTACGTTTCTGCAGGCAAGTTGATGACCTCCGGAAATCTGCAAGTGCTACGTTTCTCCAGGCAAACTGATGACCTCCAGAAACGTCCAAGTCCTATGTTTCTCGAGGCAAAGTGATCTGCTACGGAAATGTCTAGTTCTACATTTCTTCAGGCAAAGCGATCACTTCCCAAAATATCAAAGTTCTGTGTTTCCCTGATACCTCCAGATATGTCCCAGTTCTACTTTTCTCCAGGCAAAATGTTGACCTCCGAAAATACCAAGTTCTACGCTTCTCCAAGTAGAGCGGTAATCTCGAGATACGTCTCAGTTCTACTTTTCTCCGGACAAAACGATGACCTCCGGAAATGTCCAAGTTATATGTTTCTCCAGGTAGAGCGATAACCTCCAGGTATGTCCCAGTTCTACGTTTCTGCAGGCAAGATGATGACTTCCAGAAATATCAAAGCTCTATGCCTCTCTAGGCAAAGCGATGACCTCCGAAAATCTCCAGTTCAACGTTTCCCCGGGCAAAGTGATGACCCTCGAAGATGTCCGAGTTCCGGAAGCCTTCAAGTTCTAGGTTTTTTCTGGCGCAGCGATCACCTCCGCAAACGCCCACTTTTTTGCTTTTTCAGAGAACAAGTGGTAACGTCTGAAATTGTTCATCTTGAGATTTTTAAGAATTTAGACTGCAAACTATCATAGCTATAGCTGTTTTGAATGATTTTGTCAATAGTATACAATATATTACTTATAAAAACTTTAACCAATTATCCTATATACTAGGTGGCTGACAAAAAGAGGAACATACACGGAGGCATCTAGGAAAGAGCATCCATCATCGCATTAAGCAACAGAAATACCATAGGATTCGTTGCAAGGCAGTTCTGTCACTCAGTGTATTTTATGGCCGGAAATGTGGAAGTTTCCTAGATTATCAAATTGATGTATCCTAGCAACAAATTATAATCAGCTACATTTACAATTAGAGTAGCTACCGTCAAGAATTCCGTGAATTTCCCGAAAAAAGAAACACTTCTGGTATAGCTTTCCATTGGTTGGAAGCTTGCGAATTACATTGCGCGCTTTCGCTTATTATTTTTATGCACCTTTGCTTTCATTGCACCAGTACTGGCCTTCTCTCATTTTATATCTGTCGATTCTTGTATTCCACAGAAGCAACTGTAAACCGCAGCATAGTAAACAATCAGCACAATATCTCAGGTTGGCGGCAATTGCACGCGTGTCCCCCTTTTGG
Source organism: Callosobruchus maculatus (assembly GCA_951848785.1). Lineage (NCBI taxonomy): Eukaryota > Metazoa > Arthropoda > Insecta > Coleoptera > Chrysomelidae > Callosobruchus > Callosobruchus maculatus. Next base: position 450,944 of record CATOUR010000171.1, read on the forward strand.
ATGATTTTTTGTAGGGATTCTAACGATACTTCGATACTTGTACTTCTGCACTAATATCGAGTATTTTTATCTTAGACACTTTTTGAGCGATACCATGCTGGTATCGCTACTTTTGTAGCGGTATCGGTATCGAAAATATATATATTCGCGGATTTTTACAACTGTCGTCGCTTCTCCGCCCCCATTTTCCATAATTTACGATTATAGACGATGTTCTCTTCTAGATTTCTGCCTTTCATGGCTTCATTCACGTCGTCTCTCCAACTTCTCCTGGGTCGTCCTCTCTTTCTTCTTTCGGGTGGTGTCCATTTTAATACTCGTTTAGGCCATCTTTCGTCTGTCATCCTATTAACATGACCAAACCATACAAGCTGTCTTTTTTGAATCTCGTCTATTATATCTCTATCTAGCCCCATTCTGTCTCTTATCTCGTCATTGCGGATTCTATCCCTCCTTGTCACTCTACAGCTTCTTCTCATAAAATCCATTTCTGTAGCCTGCAGCTTTTTCCTATTTCTGCTACTAACATCCCACACCTCTGCTCCATATGTGACCACTGGTTCCACCATAGATTTATATATCCTCTTTTTTGTTGTATTTGAGATTTTTTGACTCCATAGGACTGAGTTTAAGCACTTTGTCATGTTTCTGCCTTTATTTATTCTATTACTGATTTCCTCTTGGCTGTTCCCCCTTTTAGTGAATGTGACTCCTAGGTATTTTATCTGGTTCGTTCCCTTAATATATGTATTTTCTAAGGGCAGGTCCTCAATATCCTCATTCCCAACTACTAAGTATTCGCATTTTTTTTCGTTTATTTTTAGTCCACATTCGATGTAGGTCGTTTGTAGTTTCCTTACCATATAACTAAGGTCGTCGATGTCTTCCGCCACAAGGATTTGGTCGTCCGCAAAGAAAAGGGTATATAGTACATCATCGCCAATATCTATTCCCATATTTTTACATTGCTTCTGCCATTTTAAGAGAGACTGGTGTATATAAATCTTAAAGAGGGTGGGAGAGAGACAGCAACCTTGTCTTAGCCCCTTTGTGGTAGGAAATTCTTTGCTTATCGTATTCCCTACTTTGACTGAGGCATAGTTGTTGTTATACCATCGTTGAGTAGCTAAAATCGAAAATAATTATATAATTATTGAGGAGTGTAATCAATTGCACAAAATTCTGTGTACGAACCAAACGCGCCTTCTTGGCTAAAAAATCTCGAATTGGTACCGGTATCGATATTTTCATTTTCGCATCTCTACGCAAACTTCACACCCGTAAAATCATCCCAAGGTCAAATTCTGTGGGAACCATTTTTATATAGGAAATCCTCAGAGATATTCTGCTGGTTGTTTACTATGCTGTGTGTAAACTATCAGGAAGCGCGTTGTAGTAATTAATTTTTCATTTGCGGGTCTTTTGTGCCCATGGTGTGTGATCTTTCTTGACAAATATATTATTATACAATGTGTCCGGAGCCTTTGGAGGGATGAAGTACAGTTTTTTTTATCGCCAAATCACCCCCATAGGTAGCTTTTCTCCCACCATAATAAAAGGTCCTAGAAACACAAAATGGGTCTCGCTCGATAGCGAAACATGTAAGCGATAAACTAGTTGTAAATATTTTCCAAATTTTATTTCATAAAATGGCAAAAAATTGTTAAAAGGAAATAATTATGTATTTTTTTGTGTTTTTTTAATTGCAGCTTTTTCAAAAAATCCGAGTCGCTAACCTACAAATGTTTTATTTCTAAGCGATAGTACATGATCTTTCCTAAACAAAATAATGGTACATCTTAGCCCTAGGTAGAGTACTTTAGAAGCTATGCTGGTTTGAATATGACCATTTATTGTCTAATCCGGCATTTGAGAAGGCAATAATACTCAGTGGTCACATTTATTTTGGGAAAAAAAGAAACAAATGTTACAACCGTTATTCGAAGTGTCCTCCTTGGTGTTGCAGGTGCTCTTACTGACACATGTTGCGTAGAGCTACTGATGATTGCTTGATCATTCCGTAATTAATTTTTTCTTGTACAATTGTGCTAATAAGCTCCTCGCGTGTCGACATAAATTTTCTGTTTCATTGTACCCCACAAAAAAAATCAAGTGGGGTCAAGTCCGGTGAACGCGGTGCCCAAGCGATTGTTCCACCGCGTCCAATCCACGCCGAGTATCGTTCATTTAAATGGCTTCGTACATTTGCAGCGAAGTCTGTCCAGTTGGAGAATCACCCTTGATCTATAGGCCAGAGGTATTTCCATGATGACGTCCAGGAAGTCGGTTTCCAAGATCTGTAGAGCTTTAGAGGATGATGAAAACATATATCCCTCAATAGCTTAATTGATTTTCTTGGGGAGACGGCTCCCTACGCAATAGGTCAAAGGTCTTGGTCGAGCGATCACTGACGGTGTACTTACTTCAAATCTATGCCTAGATGACAGGATAGTTGGTAAGTTAATCAAACTATCTTAAAACCTATTTATGTTCATCGTCTAAACATTTCGAGCGGTCACACAGGCTCCACATTCAGCTGTATCGCCATGCAGGCAAGCAGGCAAGCAAGCGCATACACGTCTACCTCTAATCACGGAGCTGTCACTCATGCACCCATACGCCTCTGAAATTAATCCACCAGCATCGTGCTTTCAGCCAATTTCGCAATTATCTCACTATTATTTACATGCATCCCAGATCATTACCTCATTTTTTTTTGTTTGTGTTAAATTAGACGTATTGTCCTCTCAGTATTACGCTGGTATAATAAAAGATTTGTACTCGTTCTCGTATGAACATGAACACGAATCAAGCACGACAGTGTAGTAGGGGTAAGGTTTTAAAGGGAGCCAGTTCAGGGAATACCTGGGGTTTCTCCCTCAAAAAAAAAAGAATAGAAATGTAATTCCTATTTTTTCCACCAACAGTACAATATTAATATTGTAACAGTTTTGAAGATGCAGAAATTGGTTGGGGAGAGAGGAGATTCATTTTGGGCCTTACCGTTCTTTAAACAATAGTAATAGACTTAACAGAAGTCAAAGCAAACTTGTAAATGAACAAACACTTTGACAAGGTCTCTTATATTTATTATAACTTAACCAAACAAAAAGGGCAGCCCGGGCTCCGACACACCGAACTGCTGCTCCACTATCCAGCGACTACTCCTCACACCGCGAGGTAAGCAATCACTGGGTCCGCGAATTGTGCGCCCTAAGAAGACGAAGATACCCAAGGATGACCACGTTCCTCATTCCTCAATCCACCTAGGGTTCCAATGACCATAACCAGCAGACTTACAATGTAGTTTGGCCAGAGCCTGCGAAGTTGTTCGAGCAACTCCTGATATTTGGTCCGCTTTTCCTTCTCGTTTAGAGACGATGTTCACCTCAGCAGGTGCCGAAAACTGTAAAACGAACATCGTCTTCTGTCGGTGGTCGAGGACAATGTCCGGCTTGCTTGCCTGTACAAGCTCGAGCGTGGGGAACGAGTAGTTCCAGTAAATCCGGCATCTCCCGTTCTCCACAACGGACTCTATATCCCCTGGAGCGTATGGCAGCACAGGTGTCTCATCGATACCGTATAGAGCACTCGTAGAGCCACGTTGTATCGATGGATGTAAGCCGTCCTGGCGTATATCTTACACGACGGCAAGAAATGCATAAGCGCCTCTGGCGCCTGTCGGCAAGCTCTCCAACGGGTGTCGGGTCATCTACACCCATAACCCTAATACGGTACACCAAAATGTTGAAGACACCGTCATGGTAATCCATTATAAAGCCCTCAGTCTGCGACTTCAACCCACTAGACCTTACGAAAGAGAAGGTCACCTGCTCAGACAAGCCATGCTCTTCTAGACGTTTGTAGAAGACTCCATACATTGGATTATCTATATGAAGTCTTAAAAAGGAGTCGACTTCGGCAGTTTTAATGTGGGATTTTAATTCTGCGGGAGCAAGCTCCGTAATGGACTGCTGACACCTCCGCTTGAAGTCGAGTGTGAGGCTGACCTCCTCGTCTGCTCGTTTTGCTGCGCTAAAAAGAAAGGCTTTTTTACGCGCATTATCGTGCTCTCGCACAAAGCCGATCATTTACTATTAACTCTACTATATTTATTGGTATCAAGTTTACATTTTTGCGAACAGAAGAGTGAAAGTTGACAGTTTTTGTGTGGTAAAAAACTATCTTCTGTGTGACATATGCAAGACGATGTCTCGTTCTCTCTGAAAGTTCCTTGACATGTGGAATTTTTGAATAATAATAATATTGATTGGTTGGTGCGTGGAAAAGAAGGAGGTGGAGCGTTTAAACTATTATTAATCTATAAGTTGCTTCAGTATTCAGGATAGTCGTTAAGGTTAAGTTTCTCTTTGAATCTAGATATATTTTGTTGCCGCTCTCCTCGCTCCGAGTACCTCGCAGTCCAAAATGATACGTCAAGCAGTCTCTTGAGACTGATGGAACTACTGTTGGAGATTTCAATACTATATAGGTGTCGTTTGGCAATATTCAGTAATAAGAGCAATATCAATTATTTGGGCCTGTAAGTAGCTTTTTACCTAGTGCTTGTCCAAAGTGTGCTCGTCGTTGCTGGCGATGTTCCTCTTTGAACCATTGGTTGATAGCCTTGTGGGGGGGGGGGGGGGGTGCTTAAAGGTCTTTTCTCTTTAACTTTCAAGTATTTCTGTGTTTTTACTTATTAACCAACAAATTTCGATACGCGTTAATTTTCCATTTACTTTGATTTAGGCCCGATTTTATCAACACGCGCATTTTAACAAAGGTTTTGACCAATCATAGTAGCCCATTCAAGAACATGCATCTGTCAAAGTTCTCTGAGAATTATTGATTTCTCTTGAAATTTACCTCAAAAAGGCGAAAAATGATATGCTTTATATACAGTCGACCATTATGAACCGTCTAGTATCTTTTCCAGTCTAACTTTTCATCCTAAATGGGTGTAAAATTGCATTTTATTGTATAACAAAGACTTTAGCAATTGCTAATCTGAACCAATCAGATTCCACAAAAATAGTACATTTGATGACTGGATTGTTGGTCTATCAAATGATAATGATGACAAGATATTTTATATTACTGCATTATTTTGATAAAACAATAATTTAATATCGCCGATGATTATAAGTACCTGAAATATACCTTTGTATTATAGTAAAAAGAGGTAAAAATATTTTGTTGCATTTGACAAAGATTAGCAATTGCTAAGCTCTTTGTAAAACAAGAAAATGCAATTTTCCGGCCATTTAGGTTAGAAAATCTATTAGGTATTTAGATTAGATGATATTAGATGGTTCATAATGGTCGATTGTATATATAAAGTATGTCATTTTTTACCTTTTTAAGGTAAACTTCAAGAGAAATCAATAATTTTCAGAGAACTTTAACAGATGCATGTTCTCGAATGGGCAGCTCTGATTGGTCAAAGCCTTTGTTAAAATTTGCGTATTGATAAAATTGGGCCTTAGTCCGTCAAAGCATAATTATATCGTTTAGGTCACAAACACCTCAAAATTTATGTTGTTTCTGTAACACGCCTCTGGTTTACATAAATGGTGAATACTGTGTAATAGCAAAACGACTACGTGTACCATCATTCTCTATGTCAACAGGCTTCTGTTAGAGTGAAATGTAAATTGCTGGGGCGCAACTATTTACTATAATTAGTTTGTTATTAGGTATGGCTTTCATTGCATGGTCGCTTAATGCCTCTATTGAAACGCAATGGTATTAATAATATAATTAAGACGGTTTGGTTGTCTTGTTGAGTACGATGCGTGGATTCGCTCACAGCATATAGGTTATAGAAGTACTTCGTATAGGAGCCGTAGAGCCATCTCAAGCACTCCTCGGATGTTAAGCGTCTGACTGAATTAATGATTTGACGTCTGATATCTACCAAAAAACCGCTTTAGACTCGCATTTTTTTGCAATGAACTGCTGCTGCTAATATTTTGACGATTAGATCCAAGGGTCGGTGATGTTTGCAATAATTTCCAGATGCAGATCCAATTTTCTAAAAACCAAAAAAACATCAAAATCAAACCGTGACGACGAATAAATTACTATATTTGTCGTTGAATAGCTAACACAAAAAATATTAACTGATGATCATTAGTTTTATAAAAACGTGATAGGGTATACGATCAATCACCGCTGATATTACATTACGAGTAGCGGTTGTCTTCATAGATTCATGGCTACCGTTTCTTGATGTAATGCACATCAACCATAAGCTGATGTATAGCAAACATGCATCGATACCCGGTAGTCACTAATTTAATGTACAGCAATGATAACTTCATTAAAATCACTCATGAAAGTCGTGAAACACACTATCTACTTCAGAAGAAAACTTCATTCCACTTCTTAGGCAAATGTGTTGCGTATCGCAATCTTAGGGTTCAGATATTTGTCATTATAGAGTTTGAAGAGCAACACTTACAATATTCAGTACACCGATCGAACGTACTTACCTTCACCTTATATAGGTAATATAAAAAAACACAGATCAGAGATAAGTTTTCAAAGTACCTAGAATATCACCAATGTCGTATTTCTGGGATAATGGACATGTCTTGATGAATATAAAAGTTTAGTCTACACTCTGAACCACCTTCCTTACTACCTTAGTCTTTCGTCCTCCGAAAAAACGGAAGATGGTTAAGAGCTATTTACACGAAGAACGAAGTATAGGGTAGTTCAGAGAATATTAATTTTTTTCAAAATTATTCCGAATCTACTACACCGATATTCAAAAGTGTAACAACATTACTTATAATGGCCCTATAGCATGTTACACTCCGAGCTTATTGAAACTCTTTGCAGCGGTTACAAAAATTACGGGAGTGGAAAAATGGCGACAAGTAGACAGAGACAAAAGATGGGAAATAGAACAAAAAAAAAATGAATGAAACGAAAATGAAGTGAAGTTGATTGACTCAGTCCTTACGGTGATTCCAGTTTATTGTTTTCCAAATAATCACACTCCCGCCTGCCACCTGTCCATAAATAATTGTATGTTATGCCGCTAGAACTTTCTGTCCCAAAAAAAGGAGCCCCAAAAACGCCTTAAAAAATAAGTTTAATCTGTTTTTATATTCGCACAGCCTCCAAAAACCATTCTCGTCAAGGTAATAATAATGTTTTGTCGAATATTAATTAAAATCAATTCAATATCTTCCACGTTATACAATACAGGACGATCTAAAGTAATACTCGTGTGTATATGTTGTACTCAATGACCGAATTCGACCACTGACCGAAATTTATATTCAGAACGCGTTGTGGATTACTCTAAACTCTTACATCGCGTTTCGGGTAATTTTTGTATGCGCAGACCGCGTTGTGGGTAAATTACAAATACCCACAATATGAAACTCCGAATGACGTCGGAAACGCACGACCATTTCGCGTTGTGGGTAATACAAATAGCTACAAAGCGGAAATCGAATAACCTAACATACCACAACAAGTGTTTTTTTTTTCATTTATTCAGAACAATGTTTAGTAAAATCAGTGAATCGACAGGAATACCTCGAAAATAATTCGAGAGTGGTTTGAACAAGCTCCATATAGCGTCATCTTATAGGTTTACACTTTTAGAAGGTGACTATGGTAACAGGTGGCAGGTAGTTTAGAGAAGGACAAGAAATGTGGAAATGTCATCTAAATATTATCCAAAGCTGAATCGATACGAGTTATTAAAAATTGGACAAAGTGAATAATTGATAGCTCAAAGGTATAGGAATGAAGAGGAAATTAATGTTTTCCTAAATCGTGATGAGGTATTTGATACATTATTTTAAATTTTTTGATTATCAAATTTCGCTTTGTAGCTATATTTTTCTATTGTCTATAATGCGAAAATGGTCGTGTGCTTCCGATGGTATTCGGAGTTTCGCATTGTGAGTGTTTGTAATCTACCCACAACGCGTTCTGCGCATACAAAGATTACCCGGAACGCGGTGTGAGAAATTAGCGAAATCCACAACGCGTTCTGGGTATACAGTTCGGGCAGTGGCCAAATTCGGTTATTGCGTACAACATATACATCAGAACAGTCCCTTGGTTTATGTAGTAGCCTAGGCAATGTTTGAATGGGCCTAAAAATGTGTATTATGCCGCTAGGCTTTTCTACAGATCAATGGACATCCTATTGTGAATAATAATAATAGGCCACCAACAGACGATGTTCGTATTCGGCACCTGCCGAGGTGAACATCGTCTCAAAGGAGGAGGAAAAGCGGACTAAAGATCAGGAGTTACTCGGACAACTTCGCAGGCTCTGGCCAGACTACGCTGTAAGTCTGCTGGTTATGGTCATTGGATCCCGAAGTGGAATGAGGAATACGCTACTCTCTGCGCAGCGGCGGACATCTCAGCCGCCAGAATGCAGGAGGCAGTCATCCATGGGTCCATCTACTTAGGGTGCACGATTCGCGGATCCAGTGATTGCTCACCTCACAGTGTGAGGAGTAGTTACTGGGTAATGGAACAGCAGCTCGTAGTGTCGGAGCCTGTGAGTATAAAAATAATAATAATAAGTTTACATGATATAACATAAACCTGCAAATACAACAAATGTTTTAGCTTTACAACCCGCTTTCCAAAAAAAGCATATCGCTACCCAAATTTCGTATCAATCCATCCAGCGGTTACTGAGATTAGGAGGCTAGAAAAATGCCAACAGACAGACAGAACAACAGACAGACCGACCTACAGGCAGACCGAAGGAAATCAGTGACGTGGATTTTCGTTATGTAGGTAGCATGAAACGCCCAAAAAGCGTATTATCTCAGTTTTAAATTATCGCGATCACAATACAATTGTTACAATCTAAAAAATAATTTAACAGCATTTTTGGACCTTATTGTGGACACTGGCCATATCTTAAGATATGGAACGGAATATTTGAAGGACGAGAAATTATCTGGATGTCCCTCAAATATTTTTTCTATACTCAATTAAAATTTATTATAGGGAATAAGGCAACATTATTTTGTGCTCAGAATTTCCTATCTAAGTAGAAAATGTACCTATTCTACTATGCGACGTTCATATTCATTTGTTTATTTCAAGAACGTAATTCTCTTCTAGTACATGAGTATGACTGAGTAGTCGCTTTTCCGAACATTACAACATGACAGCATCTCCGCGAAAAAGTTCCTTCAGCGAAGAAAACACCTCAAGAAGGAAACTTGTAAGACTATCCTTCTTCTTTTCCACAATTCTTCTAAACGTTGTAATATTATTGCCCGAGACATCGCCGGGCACGTTAAGTTTATATTTCCCTGGCGGGGCCGCAATAAAGAGGTGCCATAAAGCAGCGCAGTGTTTGCTAACAGAGAGATACGATTAATAAATATTTGACAGGTGTATGTGACATTTGATACTTCATTAAGTGGAGATTTACAAGGGCTAATAAAAGATATACGCGCGCTCGTTGCGACCCGAGTGGTCTATAAACTGTGTGCCGGCAGAGTTTTATGGCGAATAGTGGAAATTGGCGGAAACGTACCAAACTAGGAAATAAGTATCCTTAAAGTGTACCTACTCTTTTCTTTGCGACCATTAGACGACGTATTGATAATAACAATCGCCTTTATTCAAGGATCATAAGATGAGGTCGTAGAATGCATGAGGGTTATGCTCAAAGAAGAAATTGTCGAATGAAGGTAGTATAGTAGTCGTACGCAGCATTGTATAGAAAAACAAACATATAATGCATATTTTACAGCTGCACTCAATTCAAATGTCGTTAACGTCGTTAACGAAAATTGTCAATTTTAGTTTATAATTTGATCAACTGTACTCTAGTGATATATATATATATATATATATATATATATATATATATATATAACGAATGTCGCATTTTGGACATTCACGGATGCGAATGGTAATATTTGCTACCAAAATTCGCGAATGCGAGTATTCAGTTTTATATTATTTATTAAAATAAAAGATTTGATTTCATTTTTGTTAGCTTAAAGTGTTAACCCTTATGTAAGATAATGATATTTATAGTTTATTTATTGCAGAAGTATTTATTGGCTATTATTTTCAGTTTTTTTCATGAAGATAATTATAACATTAAAACTTCGGTGAAAATTCATATAACAATTATTTTTGTTTGTTGAATTTTTATGAAAATTTAATTGTTAAGCTTCAAGTTAATTAATAAATGGTACCAAATGAAAAAGACTGATGATGTGATTCCGAGTTTGTTACTTTTTTACATTAAAAAACTTAAGAGTGAATGCAACCAACCATTACATTTACGAAAAAAATATTCGCAAAACATTCGCAGTAATTTGGCGAATGCGAATATGCAAAAATATCCAATATCCGCGATTGCGAATATTCGTTACATCACTACTGCGCTCAGCTGTTCTTTTTGAAGGCCTAATAGAACTAATATTTACTGATTTGACAGTCTACTTCAGTTTTAAATATTCCACTTCACTTGCAAAACGATTGTACGTAGTCTTTTTGCAATAAAATCCTGGGATACGGTCCATAATATATTTAAAAAATATATATGTATATGATGCCATCATATATATATTTTTTAAATATATTATTATATTTTTTAAATATATTATTGACCGTATCCCAGGATTTTATTGCAAAAAGATTGGATTATAACGGTCAGGATACAAAAAGTAAATAGATTGTACGTAGGTATTATCAATAATAATTTGCGATAGGTAGAATAAAAATGCAAAAAGTATAAGAAGATTGTGTGGGTTGTGCCAAAATTGTCTACCTGCCGGTATGCCAAGAATATTGTTACTATGCACATACTTTTAACATAGCTGATAAGTACTTTTTAACACAACCCATATAGCCTGGCAACAAGACACGAAAATTTTTTGTATACCATTTTTCCGGATACTTTGCCGTATCAACAGTGAACAGCGATAACTAAAAATACTCCAAAATGAGTCCTGATCATGCTGTGACGGAACACAGGGCTGTAGTTTCTGCCAGTACCGTTAATGAAGTTTAGAGAACCTCGATGATAGATTCTAATGATATTAAAACACAATAAATATATTTGTTTCGGCCAACAATTTTTGCTGTTGATTTCTAGATATTGAAGCATTCCTTTGTTCACAAAAAAGTCATTATTTTTTGGCTATATTTAGTAAATATTACTCAGCCGGTCCTGACTTGTTGGATTACCAAACTATAGCCTGTTACCACAATTTAATGATGGCACCAGATTCAATAAGATTTGATGTGTGATTTGAAACTGTAATTATGGGGTATTACAGACAATAATTCACAGCTTATGCAAGTACAAGATCTGTGTTTGCAAAAGCTGTGAATGAGTGACTCTAATTCTTCATCTAGAGCTAAATCAAATATCAAATTTTGTACCATCAGTTATGATATCAAGGTATACTGGTATACATCACTACTAAAAAATTCAGTCTGAAATGCACTTAGTCAGCTGATGTTTATCAAATAAACGTCAAGCTAATACAAAGTATCCGGCAAAATGGTTTAAGACCAACCACCATAGCTCTTATATCGTCACCAAAGCATAAAACTCATAAACCAAAACGTAATCAAGGGCACAAGATCAGATATTTTCTGGCAACACCGAATACCATCACCAAAATCTACTCGGACCCACAGCCAGCGCTACCAATTAAAAGATATTTATGACAGTATTGTGTTTCATTAAAAAACGATAAATCATCGTGCTAAGTATATAAAATGCATTTCTTATTTAAGCCTCAGCTTTAGACAAATAGGAGGTATGACAGAGGAAGGTGAATAATTGAAAGATCAAATGACTGAGCATTTTTTCGGATATGGTAGGGGACCCCCTGAGGGTTGAGAGCTATGTGGTAAAATATGGTGTTAGGATCATAGAGTGCCTCAGCTTGGATTGCCTAGAAGGATGTATTAGTATATAACGAGACTCGTGGTGTAAGTTCTCAAGGTTCTAGGGTATAGCGCGCGAAATTGAGAATCCAAGAAAATACGTATTCCCGTGTTAGCGAGGAGGCGTAGCCACCTGTTCCCTTTCTCCAGTATGTGTGTCTAACATGAGGGGAGGTAAATCCAAAAGTCCAAAGGTAAGGTCAAAAGGTCCAAGCCATAAAAATGAATTTCGCATTTGGAAGCTCCTGACGTTACTTTTAAACTTACAGTAATGATTCAAAAAGCAAATTGAAGAAGAAAGCTGGCGCTTTGTCAGTGTTTTGGCCTTTTCTTGATATCTTATTTGGTTATTAAATTACAGACATTTGAAGAATGTATGATTTTGCTCTACGAGATTTTTTGCACACTAAAAAACTTTTTTGAAAAAATTGATCTGAGATGTCATTCAATAAGGTCTTAGCTATCACATTCTGAAATATTATGTATGTAGTTTGAAAAACAAGTGAGTTGTGCGTTTAGTTGCGAATCCGTGTTTTACTCCGGCCCCTTAAGGGTAGAATTTCTTTATGTTTAGCAGCATCGGCTACTGTGGTCGTTAACTGCGTAACATTGTTTATTTAAAATAACTCAGGCATCTATCTCAAACTTAATTTAGTGGTTTCTAGATTGATGTTGCGGTAAGTAGCATAACACTTAAAGTTTGAACTTTCCAATATAATCCTATGGCTTTCAGATACATAAAAACGGTTCTGTAATTCTGCGATTCAGAGGGACATTGTTGGGGATATCATTAAACCGTCTGAGAGGTCACCGTACATTAACAAAGACGCGGAGTGTACCATATTGTTGGCATTCAAGAAGAACATGGCAGACTGTAATAGAGTCTTCTGCTTCCAACACCCTTTTTGATGGGATTTTTCATCACATTGCTGAAGTGCGGTACAGATAGATGGACATGAATAAGGTTTTTCTTAAGTTAGATTTAATGTCATAAAACTTCAAAAAAATATTATCTAATATTAGGAAATTTTTCGCAATGACAATACTTCTGCTGCGCCGGTCTCGGAACCGACCGAGTAGGTAACAGCTTCTCAGGATATCATCCACCCGTGTTGGCGAAAGTTCAAGCAGCACAGCACGCAAACGTCAACGCCAAAGCGGCGGAGCGTCCCGACCCCGAACGAACAGCCCAAAAATCAGCAGTTCACTCCTTTTATTTGAAGGAAGTAGATGTAATTGGATTTATGAGCATCAGCCTTTTTCGCATGATTCCATGAATCGAATAAAAAAGTACCTCGGTTTTGGTCTGCTCCTAGAGTCTCGAGTTCACTAAAATAAGCCATACAATACTCTCCGTATGTTAGAAGACAGCCGACATTATTCGACATAAGGTCCGACTTCTAAGGTAGCATGAAAAGTAAAATATTTATTGCCAGGAGATAATTTGCTGTCCTTCGGTAGCGATTTCAAGTCCGTCACCTGCTAAGAACACGAAGCTCGACGTAACAATCTCGGAAAAAAAAATTGATGATGATGTCGCCTCCGCTGGGCTGCCTGCGAACTTCATTTGTCATTTCTAGGAAAACGAACACGGTTCGGAGGCTGTCGGCGTGTTGTTGCCGAGTCACGTGGTCCATGGCCAACGTGACCCACTAATGGATTATTGAGAAAAAGTGGGTTAGTAGCTCTGGTGTTTTGATTTTCTTATCATGATTAAAACAATATGAAACTAAAGAGACCTAAAACACCAAAAAAACAATGAATAGGCTCTTTATTATAGAGAAAGAATGTCATTCAAAATACAAAGCATAAGTTACAGAAACCAAATAAATCAGGATAACACAACATATTACTTTATTTAAACGTGTTTCATATAATGCTACTATTTCTTTTATTTGTAATTTGATACCAAAATGGTAAAAGCAGTACTCATTAGCAGTATTTCGACAAAAAATTGACTTGACTTCCCATAATCATAATCATAGCATTTTATTGCCCAACGGATTTACATCCCTTTACAGGGCAATACTTCATGACAATATTATATAATGAAAATAATGAAACAGGTGTTAATCTAGTAGTAATCTTTTAGCGGTCGACTTTAACTCCAAAATGGTACAATTAAAAATATCACAATGCTTAGAAATACTATTATAATTTGAACATATCACTGTTATTGGCGCATTTAGTAATAAGGTTGTTCGCGGTCCCTGGTCATAAAATGTCTGATAGTGACGAGAGTTATAATGAGGTACATTTAAGCTTATGTAACCCATAACTCGGAACAGTCAATTTTGTTACACATGAGCTTATACATGTATTCTTGGTAATTTTTTACAACTAGCTAGTTGTATCGTAGACGAGGCATAATTTTTTCTTAATGACTGTTAACAAAATCTTACATAAGTGCTGTTAATATTGTAGTTGAAAGTTACATTTAGTTTTTGTGTACAAAAGTGGTATAATAGTTGGTATGTACAGCTGTTTCCACTAGCCAGTATAGTGAGCAGGTTGACAACCTTTGATACAATTCTGTTACCTTATTACCGATCAGTTCGCATTTTAATATTCATTGTTCAGCGGTAACAATCTCGCCACATCTGCAGTAAGGGTCACCGTCTAAACCTACTCCAGTCTTGTGTTGAGGGCTCAGGCAATGCCCACATCTTGATCTGCAAGGACTTCTCACAAGTGGTCTATTCGTTTCTTTCTGAAACCAGCGCCGGTACTCTGTAACTTAGAAACGTGTTTTTATGCACTATGCACTATGAGATCGGGTGGCCTCATAAATATGACAGCGTGCCGTGACAGCGTAGTAGACACGTGATAGGCACCCGAAACCGCCCGATCGTCATGGTCGTCATAGTAATAGAAACATGTTTCTATCTCTTAAGTTAGAGAGTACCGACACAGGGCTGTGTTTTTATGTTCTGCTGATCTGTGTCTATGTCGATCTGGATGGATTTATATGGTAGTATTCGCTCCATTTTTCTTTCGGGTTCTTGTTTGACATACCGTTTAAGTTTAATCCATACGATTTCTGCATTTTTGTCTGTACTCTTGCTGCTCGGTAGTGATAAACATTTAAAAAGTTACTATATTCCCCAACCTCTCAACGCTCTCAATTTCACCCTTATACCTGAGGACACTTCCTGTAATAAATAACAAAATGTTGTTGGACAATTCTGCATACTGTGTCATAATATACAAAGAGATTTTTTAGTTCAAGGGACGCTAGAGAAAATTATTTTCCAAAGTTACAAATACACTTGGGACCGGCATCATCCGGCAAAAGGAGAAAGAGGTAGATAAGTGTTCAAGTTTAAGTTTTTACACGATACCCGAAAAATGTGTCAAGATACTAATCAAGTTAGTACCTTGCAAATTGTAGGTTATATGATTATTATGTTTAAAATGAGTCTGAGCTAATAGGTCTGCAAACATAAATATGGAGCGCGATTTATTTATAAAAAAGGATTGGAGGTACACTAGCTGTCTCAAGCTTGATATTTTTAAGTCACTTTAAGCTTTCATTGACTCATTGAAGTCACTGAAGAGAGCTTATGTAGAGCCTCCGTCCGTCCGTCCGTCCATCTGTCCGTATACAAAAGATAGCCAAAACTACAGGTGCTAGAGAAAAACTGAATTCAGATTCGGTATCAGCATGAAAAAACTAGTCCGGGAAAAATCCGGTTTTGTCTATATCGCTTCCGGTTAAAAAAAATGAATTAAATTACGACAGGTAACTGACGACATAGTTATGTACGGTGTATTGATATTCCTGAAGCACAGGCAGCCTGGCCGAGTGGTTAAGACGCTAGGCAGCTGTTCGAAAGGGCGTGGGTTCGAATCTCATCGCGGTTAACACCTTTTTTTTTTCTTTTTTTAAAACTAAATGTTAAATTTGTTGGTCACTAGTCCGGGAAAAATCCGGTTTTGTCAATACAATAAAGAAATTAAATTTTTATACTAACAAATTCCACAGTGAGAACGCCGTTTGAATTTACTCAAGCAAATTCTTTCCTACTTTTTTATATCTAATCAAGCTTATAAGATATAAACCGTTAGAAGGACATTATTACTCTCTGCTAGAAGTCGAGATGAGACTGTAACTAACCGCAGATAAAATTGGGTGTAGTGTGTAGTTGCGTAAATTACCAGAAAAAAAGTAAAATGGCTCTGCTGACACAGTGTACAAAGCATTTAGAGAACAACATGCTAAACAATTGCTGAACTTCTTTGGAGGCTACCGACGTGGTCAATGTTTATAACTTATCATATTTTTAGATTCTCAAGTTTAGAGCGGTCAAAAAAATGCAATATTTACCTAAAGTAGGTATATGGAGAAGAGTGGCTCTTTAAAAAGTACTGAATATAATTGAAGGGATAAGTGGATGAAGGAGGTATGTGACAAAAAGCTTGTATTGAGATATTTAACCCTGAAGGGTTTTTAATGGTACTTTTAAAAAAACTACTTTTTTCAAGTATTAAGCACATTACGATGTTGCTATGAAAAACACAATTTTTTTCATTAAATGAAAGAGTGAAAATGTCAACAGGAAGTATATAAAAAAATGTATTCACCATACCTCCTTCTTCCAAAATTTTTTTCAATTCTTCGAAAGTACATTAGAGCATAGAAAGAGGTATATTGACTTGCAGGCTTGCTTGCATTGTATTTTCATTTTTGAAAATGGTTCATTGTCACTCGCACTCTTAACAGTCTCAAAATAACACCTGCATGCACAATTTACATAACCTTAAATCAATTGTCAGTTTCCAGCTGCCATGGAGTGCATGAAGAAAGGTATATTACTCAGCTGACACTATATATCGATGGATGTCTGGATGAAGGGGTTATGTTCATATCAATCTGCTCTACATACCCTGTACATACCTTCTTCATCTGCCAGAAGTAAACATTATTGTGTCTACATACCTTCTTCACGACACTGCACTCTCCGTTAATATGGGTTCTGGACAATAGGTTTCACCGCTGAAAAATAGAATAACACATACTCCCTTGATCCGTAAGGAAAACTCATTTTGTACCAAAATGTGACATACCTGCTTCACCCACTCACCCCTTCAATTATATAACCGAAGACGATTTCGCATCGAGGGGGCCAAGAGCGAACGACCGGTGGCCTACTGATAGTGTGACGTTACCTTTAAGCTTACAGTAATGAATCAAATAGCAACTGAAGAAAAAAGCTTGCGCTATGTCACCTCGGTGGCCTTATTTTGATATCGTGTTTGGTTGTTTAATTTACAGACAGTTAAAAAATGTATATGATTTTGCATTGCGAGTTTTTTGCACACTAATAAACTTTTTTGAAAAATTCGCTCTGAGTTGTCATCCACTAAGGTCTTAAATATCACATTCTGAAGTTTCATGTATGTAGTTTGAAAAACAAGTAAGTTGTGCGGGAACTTGCGAATCCGTAATTAACATGGCAAATACATATGTATAAATGTGTGTACCCAGGGGCTTCTTAAGCAAGTAGCTGACTATGTACAAGGAATCTGTTTGAATTTGAGCGTGGTACTCAACATGTGTCAATGTGTGCGTCACGGATGATCGCAGGGGGGTGGCGAGGAGGCAAGGGGGGGAGGGCATCGCGGCGGCGGCATCTCGGCGGGATAATGGACGCCACGGCACGCCGATACCACGCTGTGCCCATCTACATATGACATTCCACGCTGAGCAGACCAGGACCTGTGAGAAAACGAAACAATCAAACGCATTCTGGGGATTAAAGCCGTTTGATCGCCCTAAGATATTCCGAGCCTTCCACGGACACACAAAAAAAATACAACCAGAGACAGTTGGCAGTGGCGTAGGACGGACGCGATAGTTTAATAGCAAACGACATGCCGTGTTTGACGTGCTAAGTGAAACGCTGAGAGTGAAATAGAAGTTTTATTTTTTTTTAGTCTAGAATGACGCATTTCACCTAACAGTAAGTCAGGAATAGTATGTAAATTTGGATTTAAGTCTCTAGGTGCTGCACGTGTCCGGTTACAAAAAATAATCCAGTTATTTGAAGTGGATACATTATTCGGCCAAAAATACCACTCCATTTGTAAGACTCATATTAAACCATTCCTTTATACATATGTAAATTATTCAAAAAGGTGTAGTCGATTTACTAAGTAAGAGCTCTCTTTGAGTTACAAGCACTTGCTGGCTTATCTCTGTATCTGTAGAGTGGAGAGGGTGAGTAGTCCACTTGGGCATACTGTGCATCCTCCCAAGAAGTTGTTTTTTGAGGTCATCGTCCATTCTGCCAGTTTTAGGAAGGTGGATAAGTCGCTTGGAGACGGTGGGGTCGACTTGCATTGACCATCCTTTCGAAGTTTACTTCCTCTGGATGGTAAATAAGAGTTGTCGAGTGTCTGCCTTCTCGTAGCATATAAGGGGGGTATATGCGGGCACCGCTGAGCGCGAGATATAGGATCCAGCACAATAAGAGAAAAATGTTTCCTTTACCTTGCGTCCAAATGGCACTCCAACGGCGGCATGGCCGGTAATGGGGCTGATGGATCCTGTACGAGAAAAGAAAAAAGGGTTCATCATGTCCATTATTGGCGCCGAAAACCCAGCAGGGCGACGACCCCGGAAACCCTGCTGTTCCAAACTCCTGCCCTGTCCCCTGCAAGGCTATGCCGTCGGAGATCGCACATGAAGAGATCTCCGGTAGGTTCAACCATGGCGGACAGGCTTGTAGTGTTTTCCTTGACCTCTCCCACCAGATAACCACCCCCTTCCCACCCACACGCGGCGGATGGATGACGACCTGGCGAGGAAAGCGGCAGATGAACCTGGAACATGGATTGATAGCAGCGACCTGGCTTGGCTTGATGACGATCTGGCTACCACACGGAAATGACAGGGAGTAAACCCTGGAAAAAATCCCCCCAAGCCTAAGGTGTAGCACCATCGCGCTTAGGGGCTGCATTGTACAGGGGGTAATGTGTGCAGTAAGCGATGCCCGCCGGACTGGGCGACCCGGTGGGGAATATAGCCTTACCGCTGCATACGAGGCTCTGTGGCGGTTGACCATATGAAATCCTCGATACTCGATTTGTGGGAACAGAATGGATGAATTTTTTAAAACCAAACTTAAGTGTTGAGGAAACGGTAAATCCTTTTCAGAGAAGAGATTCGCTAAAAAGGACACCACCTAGAAACAGGTCATACTCGTGGACTGGGGAGGAAGCATCCCATCAAGTGGAGAGTTATGCTGTCAGGCAGCCTTCAAAAAGGGCAAGAGAAGACACTCCTCCGATGGCACAGGGTCAGAAAAGGATGACAGGAAATCAAAGTAAGCTGATAACGGAAATGAAGGGACTGCTTGAAAAGTTGTTGCGCTCCGGGAGGGATCTTAAGGATTTAGTGCCCCAAAATACCAAGGTTGAGATTAAGCAAGGTATTAGTAGGATGACATCACTGGCCGACGGTGTGTTGGAGAGACTGCGGCGGCTTGAGGAGCTCAGCACCGAAGAGTGTGCTGCCGAGACCTCAGAGCTGGGTACACAGACCGAAATAGACTTGACTGAGACCAAAAAGGTTAAAGAGGTGGGCGTTCAGGCCGACATAGATAAACATTTGGCTCAAATTGAGACAAAGATAGAGAACGGCAAAACTTTCCAAGACTTTGCCGCTCTTCTGGATGTCGAATGGCCAGAAAATGTATACAGAGCTACGGAGTGTGTAGGCCCTAACCCACTGAAGACGGGCGATGAATGGGACCTGAGCTTAGTTGTGGACGTCTCTAACCCGGGAGCAAAAGGAGCACTGAAATTGGTTAAGGACCGTTATCCGGAGATATCGACCCTACTGACTGGACAACTTGAAGAGGGGAGAGTTGAGTATGTGCGAATGGGGACTAAAATTGCAACTAGCCGAGGGGAAGAAGAGGAAAAATCCAGATATATCTATCTGTTACCATTAAAGATAGATTCTAATGGGGTAAATGACATGGAAAGCTTTCATGAAGCGCTGTGCAATCTGAGACGTGAATTTATTCACACAGTAGGCGTAAGGTGGTGATAGCAACCCCCCCGGATGGCTTAGATGTGGGCTATGCTAGGAAGCTCCTGGAATAGTATTCCGGAAAAGCGGTGTGGAGATAAAGTATTCTATACCTGGCAATATAACGACAGCGACGAGTAAGCCACAACCCAAAATGCTACAACGCCAAAAAAGCCGCACACGCCAAGAGGCAGTAGTAGTTAAGGCTCAGGGGAAAACTTTTGCTGAACTTGTAAAGACGGTGAAGAAAGTGTGGATATCAAGAAAATTGGGGTGAATGTAACAAATATGCGAAAACAGCAGAATGGCGACCTGATACTAATGGTGGTGGAATAGGAAATGCCGCTACCTTGAGAGATGAAATACGCTCTAAAGTGAAAGAAGTTGATGCGCGTACGCGCAACTCGGAAACCACCCTATTCATATTGGGAATCGAGCCGGCGGTTACAGAGACAGAGGTGGCTAGGTCTTTGGAGGAGGAAACTGGCTTGCATGAATCCGGATATAAAATAACTGCACTGAAAACCGGGAGATTCGGAAATCAGACTGCAACCGTTGTAATGGATAAGGATCCAGCAAAGCGGCTCATTCAAAAAGGCCAAATTGTGACAAGTTGGTCTACCTGGCAAGTGAAGGAACGAGTACCACTTCTCAGATGTTATAACTGTCTGGAGTATGGACATAAAGCTGGAAATTGTACAGGAAGTAACAGGAGAGGTGAGTGCAGAAATTGTGGAAAAACAGGACACCAGCGACAGGACTGCAAGAATGCGCCTTACTGTCACTCGTGTAAAAAAGATGGACATAGAGCTGACCAGATAAAATGCCCTAGCTTCAGAAGGATGGTACAGCAGGTTAGAATATCCAACCTAACCAAATGATCATTCATCTGAACTGATTGCTTTTTCCAAACCTACTAAATGGTGAAAGTCCTACAGCTCAATACAAATCGAAGCCGCCCGGCTCATGACCTTGCAGTAGCAACTGCACAAGAATATGGAATTTCGATACTGCTATTCAGCGAACCTAACCGTAATGCCATACGAGGTAGGAAGGACTGGATCTACGACGACAACTTGGATAGTTCCATAATAGTTCTAAACCAGAACATGGTCATCGCAAAGCAAGGATCTGGGTTAGGTTTCACGTACGTGACTACTTCAGACTTTACAATATACAGTTGTTACTCCTCTGGAAACAACGATATTGAAGACCTAGGAAGGATGCTGGATGACATCGGTCGGCGAATAACCAGAAGTAATGAAAGAGCTATCGTTACTGGAGACTTCAATGCCAAATCGCCTCAATGGGGTATGGATGTCACAGATACCCGAGGAGTATTAGTCACAGACTGGATAGCAACAAATGACCTAGTGATAATAAATCAAGGAGATAAGCCGACGTTTCAGAGAAATGATTACGGGTCTATACTTGATCTGACCATAGCAACGCCAAATATTGCTAGGGATATCACGAACTGGGAGGTATCTGAACGGGAATCATTGAGTGATCACAATTACATTACCTTTGATGTACATTGTCCCAAGTTACCCTCGCAGCCGACAGACAAGCAGAATGGGTGGCAAATAACAAAATTTAACAAGGAAAGGGCTCAACTAGCTTTGATAAGTGCTGGAAATAACAAAGAACATATTACAGCTAGCGGATTCTCCAGCTTCCTAACCAAAGTGTGTGATGCGGGGATGCCTCGTAAGAGAATGATGAGAGGAAGACGACCAGTCTACTGGTGGAGTGCCAAGATTTCAGAGTTGAGACAGAATTGTATCCGATGTAGGAGGGAATACACCAGATCGGTAAAGAAAAATGGACCCTTAGTAAGTCACTTGAAGTGGACTGAATGGAAACAGGCACAAAAGGCTTTCCGTAATGAAATAAAGGAAGCTAAAAAGGCCAGCTGGAAAAAGCTGCTGAATGAAGTAGATTGCGATATCTGGGGCGATGGCTATAAAATCGTCATGCGTATGATGATTGGCTTCCCTCCAAGGCCTAAGATGACGATTGAGTTCACAAAGGAAGTCGTGAGCCATCTTTTTCCGACCCACCCTGATGTGATATTTAACTGTGATGTAGATTGTGATGTAAGCTGTGATATGGACTGTGATATAAACTGTGATATAGTTAATAAGGGACCTATAGTTTTTAATCAAGAAGACCTACGAGATGCTTGCCAAAGATTGAAATGTGGTAAAGCACCTGGACCTGGGTATATACCACCAGAAATCGTGAGATTAGTGGCAACCGAGAAACCAGGATATGCTCTAGCTGTATACAATGGTCTAGCGGCAAAAACTGATTTTCCTGCTGAATGGAAACGAGCTAGACTCATCTTATTGAGGAAAGGAGATAAGCCGCTCGATAACCCAGAGTCGTATAGGCCACTTAGCCTCTTGGACGTTGAAGGCAAACTATATGAGCATCTGATCCGCAAACGCCTGCACCAGGAAATTGATCGGACAGGTGGTCTCTCAGAACATCAGTATGGCTTCAGAGAGGGACGCCAGACAGTAGACGCTATAAGAGAGGTGATGCGCTTGGCGAAAGGGGCAGCGTCGTACCCTTGTCGACGCCGGAAACTGTGCGTTATGATCACGTTGGATGTAAAAAACGCATTCAACAGCGCATCCTGGCAGGTCATCTTAGACGAATTGCTGAAAAGAGGCGTAGAAAGAAACCTTCTCCGCATTATTGCTTCCTACCTCTCTAATAGGAAGATCATATTAGAGGCAGAAAACTTCACAGAGGAACAGGAAATTACCGCCGGAGTCCCTCAGGGTTCAGTGTTGGGTCCGTCTCTGTGGAACGTCATGTATGATGACCTGCTGCGTTCGAAAATGCCTGATGGAGTCAGTTTGATTGATTTTGCCGATGATCTTGCCATGGTTGTGGTAGAGAAAAGCGAAGAACTACTGATGAACATCGCTAATATCTCTCTGCAAAGAGTAGTGGATTGGATGGGGAGAAAAAGGTTACGCCTGGCGCCACAGAAGACAGAAGCTGTGCTTCTGACTACTAAAAGGAAAATCGCTCCTATTCAATTTACTGTACAAGGTACAGTGATCAGACCAGTCAAAGCCGTAAAATACCTGGGTGTCTGGCTTGACTGCAAGTTGACCTTTGCGGAACATGTCGCTAGAACAATTGGTAAAGCTGAGAAAACGGTGACGGCTCTGTCACGTCTCATGCCCAATATGGGCGGCCCTAGATCCTCAAAAAGGAGAGTGCTAGCCGGCGTTGTCCACTCCGTACTTTTGTACGGCGCACCAGCTTGGCACACTGTTACGGAGAATAAAAAGCTCACCAGGAAACTCACTAGCGTACAGCG
This sequence comes from Callosobruchus maculatus, assembly GCA_951848785.1. Lineage (NCBI taxonomy): Eukaryota > Metazoa > Arthropoda > Insecta > Coleoptera > Chrysomelidae > Callosobruchus > Callosobruchus maculatus. The sequence goes on from CATOUR010000171.1 coordinate 474,244, forward strand.
TACAATGTGCATCCGAATATGCAGTGCATATCGGACAATCTCAGGGGATGCTGCGAGAGTTATTGCTGGGGTACCACCCATTGATCTTCAAACTAAAGAGCGCGCAAATATATACCATGGAGCTGATCGAAGCGCTGCTCGAAAAACTCTTTTGCATTGCTGGCAGACGGCATGGGATAGGGGAGTACATGGCAGGTGGACGTGGACCTTGATTCCCAAAATAGAGGAGTGGCTCTTTAGGCCAGCTGGAGAGGTGGATTACTTCCTGACGCAAGCTCTGTCGGGGCATGGCTGCTTCCGGAAGTATTTGTTCCTAAGAAACAGAGCCGAATCTAGTGAGTGCGATTATTGTGGTCTGGATGATGACGCTGCGCATACCTTGTTTGTGTGCTCGAGGTGGGAAGACTGTCGCAGTCGATTCCGCATTATAACAGGCAAAGTGTTCGACAGAAGCAGTATGATGACGTGTCTGCTCAGCTCAGCTGAGTCGTGGGAGTGGTCATACTCTACGATTCGCTACATCATAGAGAACAAGGAAAGAGAGTCGCGTTAAATCTGTGTAGGAATAACTAGATTTGGGTAGTTGCTGTGCTGTATGGCTTTCCTGTACCGAAGTAATGCGCGAGCGGATCCCAGTGCAGGAAGGTTGGAGTAGATTAGGGGTAGAGAGGAAACGGGTTTTACTCAGTCGGACCTTTGTCGGTGTGTTGGGTGGGCACCGCCCGCCGGGTCCCGCCTGACATAACGACAGTAGGTTCAAGCTGTTTCTACGTTGGGCGGGCGGTTCATCTCTCACGCTTCCGGGTGTGATGGTGGCTCTGCCCTGCGATAATGCCAATTTCCTAAACCCTCTATAATAAAAAAAAAAAAAAAAAAAAAAAAAAGTCGCTTGGGGACATCTATCTCTCTTATGTGGGCTGGTGTAGGCCAAGACTTGCCGAACGCACACTCTCTAATAGACGGTATAGACTTACATATGAGAGAAAACTTTAATCGCTACGATTAAAATTTTAATCACCGCAATTAAACTTTGCATCAAAATACGTGACAATTAAACTGTTTAATTGCTGCAATTGAATAGTGAATTCTGTTTAAAATTAATTGTGGTAGTGAGCTACATCAAATCAGTGGTCGTTAGAAAAATGTCACTGTGACTGTAGCTTAGTTTAATAGTTACAATTAAACCACGTCTCCAAGGCTATTCACTTGTGTAGTACCCTCAATTAAACAGGATTATTTATTACGGTTATTTATTTGTGACATTCTTTTCTTTTTCTACAGATAATGAAACTGTTAGAATGAAAAACTTTAATACCAATAATACTGATTTTTTCTTCATTTAATACGGATAATTCCTATATTCAATTAAAGGGATTAAAAAAAGCAAATTAATTAAAAATCATTCTAACAAAAATTAAAATCGTTAGTTTATCATGACGAAAAAGTTAATATTGATGCACATAAAACGTCTATTACACCTACGAACACATAATGTCGTTGGAAAATTGTTACATATTTTGATCTCACAGCAAAGTTACCGGAAATGTACGACTTGTGTACTCCAAAGCCATACTTGACCATTCAGGTACCTTTTCTGTTCCACACACAAAGACACAAGCACGCATAAAACTTATAGGAACACAACATAGTATGTGATAGTAAAACCGAACACCTGTCACCGTGCTGTAATCACTAACGACTAACTGTGTGTAAAACAACAGTGAAGAGCATCTATCTCTATCGCCCTCTACAAAGAAGAAAAGAGATGAAGCATGGTAAATATCGCCCACCTCGGGAAATGATGTTATGAGTATTTCGTGACTTATCACAGCTGTAATATCCTTTAACTCTGGCAGTTAAGATGTTTAATAGGAAATTGCAGTACTTCAACAAGTTTAATTGTCATTGTAACCTGATGTGTCTACGATAGTTACTGATTTATTTTTATAGTAACTCTCGTTAATCATTACTATTAAAATGTTTAATTGAAAGTAGTAGTACAGTTTAATTGTTACAATAATATGCGTCTTCTGTGACAAAATCGGAGTATTAGAATTAAGTTTTTATGACTCACTATGAAGCTACATTTCAGAAACAGCACGCAACTTTAATATAGGCTATTAAAAACGTACCAGTTAAACACTTTAACAGGGCTGCTTTTCTCTGTTTAATACGACGTGTTCCGTAGTTTCGTCTTCGCTTTCACACATTCTTGCTAACGTAATATAAACCTCATTAATTAATTTCTTTGAGCTACAGGCAGTAGCCTGATCATCTAACCTATCATTCATACACTTCCAATCCTAAAATTGATGAAAATGGCACAATGCGCAGAGGGGAAACTTAGTTTTTATTTATGTTCTGCATCAAATATGATATCTTCATAAAATGGCCGCTTTATGTCAACAAAATTTCGATGACAACTATTTATTATAATGATGAAACCCCTTATGTATTATGAGTAAATATTTTTACAAAATAATATATTGAAATTTAATTCTGTATGGACTTCTGCGGAAATTTAAATATATTTACTTTCTAGGGTGTAAAACGTTTCTACAATATACAGGGTGTTCTAAAAGTTGGGACTTTCCTCTTTAGAAGCAGCGGCCCTTGAAACGGCACGGTGAACCAGCAGCAAAACAGTAAAAAAAAATGTCAAGCAATTACTCACTGTTTGGTTGCTACGAAGTTGTACGTGCGGTCCTGTCGCAGGCGTCTTACAGGTAAAAGTACGACTTACGATGCCTTCTTCAATTTGGACCATACGAGGTTATCTAGGTCTTCCAGCGTGTCCACCACGATGTAGATTCAGATGTAGCAAGTCAAGCACCCTCGGACACTACGCCACAGCAACGCGACGTATGACGAACTGCCTGTTTTAGTGTTTTCTTACCGGCATCGGCACCGCTTACCGCTAGCGCTGCCTTGTTTGTTGTGATATTATGACATGGTGAGCCATTACCCAGAAACGGACTTAGAATTGAGGATTTCTTTAATGGTGAGTATCTTGTTTTCTCTAAATATTTCGTTTATATTTTACTGGGAAAAAGCACTCATTTTGGCGAGTACTATCCGCAATATGCAAAAAGTCCCAACTTATGAAACACCCTGTATATTTAATTATCTTTAAGTTTAATTTTCAATAATTTAGTAATTTGAACAAAATTTTCGGTTTTGTTCTGTTTCTGAAATGCACCAAAGATTATTGCGAAGAGCGTAATGAATAGGTCCTCAAAATTTTAAATCCGGGGCTAAATATTTTTTACCAGGGGGTCTTCACAGCCCCGATTTATATCAAAGCTTAAATTAGACTCCATTCAATGAAACTTTTACTTTTGTTCAGAAACTGTTCTGAATTATGACTTTTTTTTGTCTACTTTCATAAATAATAATAGAACAGGTCTCTGTGCTATCAATCTACAAATACAGTGATTAAAAAGCCGCAGCCATCTAGAAAAGCATAAATTAAGAATGCTACGTGTCCCTTGAAACCAATTATAGCCGATGTTTAAAAAAATTATGCTCTCACTAATAATGAAAAGAGCCTAAACATTAACACAGAGCACATACTAAGTTCATAATGATGGTGGGGAACGAACTAATTTTTTCAGCCATATTATTATTATTATTCAATTATTTATATAATATATATATATATAATTAGGTATATAATTTGCTGGAAAAAAGTGCGTATAAATTAAGTTTGCTATATGTTATTTTATTCAATTGCAAGTAAATGCTATGTTCAGAAATCTAGCATTTGTCTACGACTTAGTATCTCAGTCTCACTTGTCTGAGTCAGCTGAGAATAATAGGCGTGGAAATGTCCTCATGGGGAAACAGGTGGGTGGCTCCTTTGAAATTGAGGGGTTTCATTGAATGAAACTATCTAAAAATCGTATGCCTTTAGGTGCTGTTATAGTTCTTATAGCTTTGTACGGCAATGTTAAAGTGTTGCTTCATACCAAAACTTCGCATTCAAGGTTTGCCACGATCACTATCAGTGACCGGCACTCTACGCTACTGATGTCACACAGCGCTGCTTTGGATGTTTCTGGTTTCTTTTACCTTTTCTTAAGGAGATGAGGTGGGTCGATTAAATACTGAAAAATCGGTAATATATCTCTTCCTTTTTTATCCGTCGTCATTCGATACTCTCCTCGGTGTGACTGTAATCATAAATTCCATGGGGGAAGGAGATTTTTTGATAAGTTGCGCTTGATGTGTGCTGTATTTGAATATTGGTCGAGCATCTCGCTGTGACAAATCGCGATCACTGCGTCGCCATATGCTAATTACGAGAAGACCTGCTGATAGATGAGGCGTTCAACCAGGCGATTTACAGAGTAGTGAAAGATGAAGTCTTGCCAACTTTTTATGAGAAATAAAGCATTTCCAATATTTTAAGTTAACAGTTCGAAGGCTGAGAAAAAGTTTTTATAGCTCTGGGTGTTACAGTATTTTATTCGCTAATGTTTCACTATCTGATATAAGGTGTTTCCTAGAGTGTTATTGACAAAAGCTAATTGGTGGTACTAATAAAACGAAGCATAAGCTCAGACTCAAATTATTCTGAGGATAAGCTCTAACAGGTCTTTTGTTCAAAGTTTCTTGACTCTACTTTCAAGCATTTTATCCAGCCGGTATTAATAAATAAAAGTATTTGCTTGAAGACTGGAGCGTCTGCTCCATTTCTTCTAATCAGTAACAAACTCAATTACAACTGGCTAAGTTTTTGAATAATCTACGCAATATTAATGTCTTGCCTATTACAAGGGACTTAGAGAAATTTCCGATGTACATACGAGTATTGCTTCAGATAGATCGTTCTGTAGGTATTTTATAATGGGGAAACTACTGAATTGATGTTGATGAAATTTTGGCACAGTATTACTACTATTAAAAAAACTAAAAATATATAAAAACAAACTCCGGTTTTAGGCGTTTTAGGGGTTCCTGATCATTTACTACTTTTTTTTGGGTGGGAGTGAAATTGGGATGGTTGAGAGGGGGGGGGGGATTTGTAAAACGGAAATTTATTTGTATTCATAATAGGCTACCCATTGACCTGTGAAAGAAATACTTAGCGGCATAATACACTTTTCTAGGTCCATCCGAACATTGCCTTTCCGATTACAGAAACAAAGGGAGAATTTTCTGATGTGTACAAAATACATACGAGAGTTACTTTAATGACATTTTAACACAGATTTAATACCGTGACAAGGATGGAAAGTGCGTATGGATTCTAGAAATCGTTTCAGTGGCGGCGCGGCAATAATAAAAAAAACTAAAAATATAAAAACACCTCAAAATTCGTTTTCAGACGTTTTAGTAGTTCCTTATCATTTTCATTTTTTTTTTGGTGGAGGAGGTATTGGTGTGGTTCTGGGGCGGGGGGTTGTAAAACTCAAAAATTTGTTGTATTCATGATGGATTGTCCATTGACCTGGGAAAGAATTACATAGTAGAATAACACACTTTTTTTTGGCCGGCCAGGCTATGATTTGGTTGCAAGGGGATCTTAGACGCTATGGGAAAATAATAAAACTGAAATTATCGGAATGTGTGGGAAGTACTGAGTTAATCAACTTGACTACATTTTTTTTCATTTGAACTAAAATTCGTTCCTTTTTTACTGCAACTGCCGCCAAGAAACAACTAGCCTGTATTAGTAAAGTTATGGTCGTCGTATACAGGTTGGGCTAGCTATATCAAAGCACTCCACGCATCTGAGCATATGCTCAGGATACTTGAGTGGTCGCTAACTAATGGAGTAAATGCTCAAACTGAATAGAATAGAATAGAATAACACACTTTTTTTTGGCCGGCCGGGCTATGATTTGGTTGCAAGGGGATCTTAGACCATAGCTTCACGCTATGGGAAAACAATAAAACTGAAATTATCGGAATGTGTGGGAAGTACTGAGTTAATCAACTTGACTACATTTTTTTTTTCATTTGAACTAGAGCTCGTTCCTTTTTTACTGCAACTGCCGCCAAGAAACAACTAGCCTGTATTAGTAAAGTTATGGTCGTCGTATACAGGTTGGGCTAGCTATATCAAAGCACTCCACGCATCTGAGTATATGCTCAGGATTCTTGAGTGGTCGCTAACTAATGGAGTCAATGCGCAAATTGAATAGAATAGAATAGAATAACACACTTTTTTTGGCCGGCCGGGCTATGATTTGGTTGCAAGGGGATCTTAGACCATAGCTTCACGCTATGGGAAAATAATAAAACTGAAATTATCGGAATGTGTGGGAAGTACTGAGTTAATCAACTTGACTACATTTTTTTTTCATTTGAACTAGAGCTCGTTCCTTTTTTACTGCAACTGCCGCCAAGAAACAACTAGCCTGTATTAGTAAAGTTATGGTCGTCGTATACAGGTTGGGCTAGCTATATCAAAGCACTCCACGCATCTGAGTATATGCTCAGCATACTTGAGTGGTCGCTAACTAATGGAGTAAATGCTCAAACTGCTTTTATTCTTGATAATATGCCCACTGCACCTACTACGTTTACATAAGAATTCAATTCGAACTGAATCCCACATATGTATTTGCTCCATGGTCAGACTTCATTTTCATGAATACCACCAAATATCTTCTATGCTCCTTCAGTAATCGCAGTCACCAAAAATGTTAATATTTGCTTCAGTTAATGATCTTCACAACAATTACTAGCATGTTCAACTGGTAGTAGAGGTATGGTATTTTACAAGTTTCCAACAAACATAAAAAGAAATTCTCAAGTCAAAAATTGTGATATTCTTGTAAATACATACTCACAACAAGAATATCTGTTCTCACTCTAAGAAAGAACATTTGATGAAAAAATTATATATATGTATATTAAATTTGTATCAAAAATAATATATTTTTGATTTATATGTTTATTTTGAAGAAATCTGCTTCGAAAGAAAATGTAATTTTCTTTGCAACCAAGACTATAATAATTTAGTAACAAGTATTTCATAATTTTATATCAAGATTATCATTTTTTCCAGCGGTGTCCCGTTTATTTCTATCAAGAATATAGACAGCTTGCAAATGCCTTCATTTACAATATGATAATCTTGGTTTGAAAATGAACGATGTTTTAAGCACACCCTATATTTGTATCAAGTAAATCATTTATTTGACGTCTACCAACGTCGGAGTGCGCAGGCGCGCAGCGTGTCACGGGTCAACTCTAACCTCTCCACCAAGTTTCGCATTTGCAAGCTTTATATTCTTGATAGAAGTAAACTGGGCACCACTGGAAAAAATGATAATCTTAATATAAAATTATGAAATATTTGTTATTAAATTATTATAGCCTTGGTTGCAAAGAAAATTATATTTTCTTTCGGAGCATATTTCTTTAAAATAAGTATATAAATCAAAAATATATCATCCTTGATACAAATTTTCTATAATTTTCTCATCAAATATTATTTCTTAGAGTGAGAACCGATATTCTTGTTGTGAGTATATATTTACAAGAATATCACAATTCTTGACTTGAGAATTTCTTTTTATGTGTGTGGATCTATCCAAACATGAATGAGTTATTAAAAAAATGGGGATGCGAAGACCTGACTCAGGTGTTCCTAGGTAAGTACCAAGTATATTAAATGTGATTTAAGAAATTTTGCAGAACTATTTCTCCAGTGTACCCATCACCAAACAGGCACTGACTGATTTACAAATATTTGAAAACTTTGCACACATGTTCCAAGTCCAAAATTCAATTGGCTTCTACATGTGTGTATATCTTGCAGATAATGACATAGACCAGAAAAATTTCTGCATGCTCATAAAAGAGTTTGAATGCTTGCTTCAATTTCTTGGAATGAAACAACAGTGGCTTGGAGCAACAGCTCATCAAAGTTATCAAACGCTCAAGTCAATACTACTAGATTCCTCCTCCAAGAATATCACAATTTTAGAATAAAGTTTATGAAATGCTCCAGTTAAGATTATGAAATACTTCGGTCAAGATTATTATATGCTTGATTTAAGATTTTGGTATTCTTACTTTCAAGAATTTTCCACTTTTGCATTGAAGATATTTTCTCAATCTGACCCTTATATTAGGTCAAAGATATCGTATTCTCACTTTAAGGTTAGCATATGTAGCTTTGCGCGTATAGGAAGTTATGGTATACTTGAATTAAAGCATCTGTGCTCCATCTAAGAAATTATTTTTATGTGTGAAGTCATGGCATTCTCGAGTACATAAGTACTTAAGTGGTATTATTAGTTGAATGCAAATTAGCATATAATCAAAAAGTTAAAGAAGGTAAGATGATAAACTTAGGTAAAATTTTTATACGGCAGTGTAAAATATACAAAGAAATTAAACCCCAATTTAACCATGTCTAAAATAAAAAATCAGAAGATGATCTGAATAAGCTTCTAGAATACGTGAAAACGTAAATATATATCATATTTAATGTATGAAGTTCACACACGACGTTCAATGTAACTATTATCCTTCAATTACCGCGATGTATCCGGTAGACGAGTGTCTCACTTGAAACAAAGCCTAATATACAGGGTGTTTACGATCTTAATGCCGTTATGTAAAGTACGAATATTACACATCATTGTAATGCTTGTAGCACAAATATAATAGGTACGAATATCCCAAATTTGAAGTTTCAAAAAATAATACAGAATATGCGGCAACAAGGCTACAGACAATAACATTTGTTTACATAGTGAATATCTGCAAAAACACCTGACAGAAACTAGGCGAATACTGGGCAATGTTGTCGGATTGTGATTTTGCAGTCATACTTTTTTAATTTTTTTTCTGTTTAACTATGCGTTAACTAGTGAAATGGTACTGAGATTTCAGGTTCGAAATATCATGATCTATCGTTCCTCCAAATTAATGCACTAAGATCGTTAACACCCTGTATATACTTCTGCCTTGAACAAGATCTGAAAATTGCCAAGATTTGCTGAGGACGAGTACCATCAGAAAGAGAGAGTCTTGTTCTTTTGTCTATGTTAGATGGTGATATTAGCTAGAATTGAGCAGCATTGCTTGGAGTGCGTATTTCTTACCCTGACTTATTCTATGATTAGTACGGATATGTGACATGGTCACGTCGTCAAACTAACCGCGCGAGGCACCTCGTCATGCTCTAAAATAAACTTTGGCTGTACCGCCCGACATTAATCTCCCGTATCAGCATCCAGTCACTGTACCATACACGTCGCAGCCTCACCCACCCTCCCCACATACCGACCGCTACCCTTTGCATATTATATGCATTGATTTGATATTAATTTCGGCAAATATTTTACGAAAACATCGACAATTTATTCCAGCTCATGGCCGGGATACAGTCTAGCTCATAAATATTAATGGCAGCAAAATTTCGAACTTTCGACCCCCTATCCCTTCAACTCTAACATAGGCGTAGATATGTTAGGATTGATTCGACTAAACTAAACTACCCTTAAGGCGGCGCTAGACATGCGGCATCTGGCGAATAGTAAGTGACTGCTTACTACAGTTACCCTCTAGCCACAGACCTTAGCTTGCAAAAGAACGAATAATGTGGATGCAGATTCGAACGTAATACAGCAAATAGTCGTTTCCTTTGATGTTGCTTAAATGACCCACAAATAACGGGAACTACACAAGCACTCTACAGACACTACAATACTACTACTACTACTTGCCACTCGGCGAGCAGTCGCGGGAAGTTGCCACGGAGCTGTTTCCATATAGGGACGACATGCTTGAAGAGATAAAATTTTCCACACTCAACCAAAAAGGTACATAATTATAATGAAAAAGTTTGTGCTAACAACAAACTTGTTTATGAAATTTGCGCCAACCAACGGTTTTATGTATCCAATAAACGAGTATTTATGAATTGTTGAGAGATGTGTCTCAGTAATTGTATTCACAAATAGTAGTTTCTGAATATTATAAACACCGTTTGTGAATTACACAAAGTAAGTTTATTGATATAATAAATATGTGTTATGGCTTTAGTGATTATTGTTTACTTTGCACACAAACGCATCCATTAAATCAATTACCAATGTTTATGATCGTAACGAATTCTGCATATTGTATGAATAAGGCGATTAACTGTATTCACAAAGAATAGTTATGTATTTTATAAACACTGTTGCTGAGTTCCAGCAAAGCAAGTTTATTGATATAATAAATATACAATGTGTCCCAGCTAAAATTTGCACCCATCTTGTCTCTGAAATTATCAAAAAAATTGAAAATCGCCGTGACACGTCGACTTGTATTTCAAGGAGGATTTTTTTCCATTGAATACATAAACACTGTGCTATCAACCCCCTCACACCCAGTAGTGCCTATTTGAAAATATTAAATAAGGCTACCATACTTGACATTTAAGATTTTGAAGTAGGGGCTGCTGGAGCTGAGGGGGTTGATAGCACAATGATGACGAATTCGGGGGAAAAGTTCCCTCTTGAAATACAAAGTGACGTGTCACGGCGATTTTCAGTTTTTTGATAATTTCAGAGATAACATGGGTGGGTAATTTCAGCTAGGGCAGCCTGTATATTATGGTATTAGTAAACACCGTCTGATATAACAAACGCATTTTTCAATTCAATTAGTGATGTTTGTGGTCTTAACGTATTTTACTTTCTGTATCAAGAAAACGGTGTGACTGAGGCAACTCAAATTTTTAACTGAATTATATATGAGGGAGGCGCAAGGGACGTGCCAGTTTTTTGTTAACTGTACCCAATATAAACAGAATTCAATGGAACTCGTTTTTCTCTTTCTCATTGGAAGATGGTTCACTGTTGTTGGAAAAAGGCAAATAAAATTTACATTAGTTCAAATAAAAACCATTTATTTTTGAAATATGTAACAAACAAAACAAAAATATAAAATAAAAATGCCACCAACATTTACTTCTTCTAGAGTGGATTACATCAACACCTAGTTTATTCTATGTAGCTTGAATACTGAAACAAAAAAAAAAAGTAAATTTTCACCCAACATTCGAAAGTCGTATAAAAACTATAGTGACCTCCGAACGGGAAAGAAACTTGTAGCGGGTATAGGTACCCCTAACATCAATCCCGAACGCCGTGTCGGAGAAAGAGATTGGCGCGTGATGCGAAAAATGAATTCTACAGATACATATCGTCATCAATAATGCTTCTCCGTTCACTGGCTATGTTCTCATCCTTCTTCCTCAATTAAGCAAAAGCAAGGTATATGTGTTTGTACAGGTTAAATTCAATTGACGAATCCATGCCGCAACGATTCGTGCCAGTATGGAACAGCAGGGGATCAATGTTGGGGTACCCGCTAGAAGATAATGAGCGCGAAATGTAAACGTAATGTAATGTCGGATGAAGGAAAAAACTCACCTTTTAGTAGCTTATCCCACCGCAGAAACAGCAAGAAGCACAGTATTTCTTTATAAAATATTATTCCTAAAGGACGCTAGACTCCGAACAGAACAGCAACACTTTTTTCACAGTCCACCAGCCATCAATACAAACACAAACTACGTGTAAGGAGTGTAAGCATAGACGCTTCCACTAATTCGGTATGTTTAACGCCAAGAGGCCGAGTGGCGCTACTTTCAAAACAGCCTTTCGTTGAACGGTTTCATGATATTCACAACAGCGTTTATGGATCTTACAAATGCGTTATACTTATAAGCACTGGCATTTGTGATTTACATAAAGATAGGTTTATAGTATCAATGAAAATTATTAAAGGTGCCCACAATCACGGTTGTTGAAACAACAAATACTTTAATTATTATGATAAACGGATGTTACTGTTCTTTCATTATATTTAGTAAAATACAGTTTTCAAATTCATAAATACGGTACTTGTAATTAATAAACGTTGTTAATTGTCAGCGCAAATAAATTGTTGTATATATTAATGCTTCGTCATAACGTACAATTCATATCGGATTTTATTTCCATAAACGTCGATTTATTGTATAAACAAATATAAACATGAAACAATAAAGAGATTTTGTGTGCACCATAAATATAAATTTTCGATACAAAGAAAAGTAACTAATAAAGAGCGTTTGTGAATATTAGGAACGGCATTTGTTTGAGTGCACTCAGGAGGAGCTTGCAGAAGTTATGAATGGTATAAAAGCTGGCAAGTCACCGGATCCAGAAGCAGTTAAAGAAGCAATCAAAGTCATGATCATAGTCACAATGTCTTAACATAGATGTTGTGAACTCGTAAAATGCATTAAGTCCGAGCTAGAGTACTGCCGACTCGAATATTATCAATAGTTTTGAGAACTGTACCACGCCATCGTTCGCGATTTACTATCAGTTCAGTCGCGCTCTTGATACTCATATCCAGCAATTGTTTTGTCGTATCCAACCAGCGTGTAGGGGAACGGCCACGGCGCCGTCCACTCGGGGCATGATCCTGAACTACAAGTTTCTCCATATTCTCGCTTCTGTGTATATGTCCGAAGAAAGTAAGCATTCTCGTCGACCCAATGGAGGATAGTCTCTCTGGATTACTCTCAGCATTCTCCTCCACGTCCACATTTCAAAAGCATCTATGCGAGCTCGATCTGCCTTTTTAACAGTCCAAGCTTCCGAGGCATACAAAAATATGGACAACACAAGAGACTGAACCAGCGACATTTTGGTAGCTTTAGTGATGTTATGATCACGTCATATTTTACTAAGCTTTGTCATGGCCTCACGTGTCTGTTGAATGCGCCGTCGATTGTCGAATCTCATTTTCACAGCTACCCGAATTGTCGATCAAAGAATCGAGGTACACGAAACTTTGAACTAATTCACAACGGCCTACTGACCTTATTGCTCGATGATTATCGTGCTCTCTATCTACGATCATAACCTTGGTCTTGTTTTAGTTAACACCAAGACCATACGCTGCACTGTGTTGTTCTAAGATGTTTAGTTCTTCCTGAGAAGCAGCAATAAGGGTTGTATCGTCAGCAAATCTTAAGTTTGCTTTGCCAATAGTTATTCCGCCATTCCAGTTGTCATTCCCAAGCAGATACAAGCGATGGTAGACTACTTACTGGAGTCGCAGGAGTTTCCGAAAGAAAGGAAGATCGCAAAGCTAGTCCTGTTGAACAAAAGCATGCGGAACAACAAACTTCCTATCGACTTATCTATCTATACTGAACACTGAGCAAGCTGTACGAATGACTCATCAGGAAGAGACTGGAAGAGGAAATCGAGGACAGCGGAGGGTTTGCTGAACATCATTACGGTTTCAGAAAAGGGCACACACCACACACCCTTAGAGGCCGTGGAATCGGTGCTCAAAAAAAAAGAGATATACAACAGACAGGTGGTGTGCATTAGTACCATTGGATTGGATGTGATGTATGCGTTCAATACCGCAACCTCAAGCTTAATACTAGACGAGCTATGAAACAGGAATATCTCCCCTTACCTACTAAGGTTACCGCGAGCCTACTTCAGAGATCGTAAGCTGATGGTGACCAAAAGTAGTTTAATTGAGGTGACGGCAGGAGTCCGCAAGGTTCGGTTCTCGGTCGGACTCTATGGAATGTTCTCTACGGTCAAGTTTTGAGACTACAGTTGACAGATGGAACAGTATCTATAGGATTTGCTGATGATCTAGCTTGTGTTGTGAGCAGCGTGTAAATGAGTCTTGAAGGAGGATAAATGTTTGGATGTATAACCACTACCTTGAACTTGCCCACCACAAAACAGAGCCAGTTATACTTAGAGGTCAACGGGTTCGCAGAAATCATAATTTACGTTTTCAGCTGGGTAAGACAGTGATAGTTCCGACGGAGTCGGTGCGGTATCTTGGGCTTACACTAGACAGAAGTGGTATATTTGCAAGCCATATCAAGAATATAGGTGGCCCCAGTTGTGTCAAAAGACAACTACTGTGCGGGGTAGTGCATTCAATACTGTATGCAGCCTCGGTCTGGAGCATGACATTGGAGAAGAAAGTGCGCCGGAAAGTGATGGAGAAGGCCCAAAGGAAGACCACCTAATTGACAGTATAAATGAGCAACACTGATTTCAGCCTTATACTGGTGGAAATACCCCGCACATGCCTGACTGCCCCAGCAACCCCTTTTGTGTTTGCAGAATGTGGTCGCACACTTTATTAAACAAATTATTAATTTAAGTACGGTCGAAAAACTATATTATTATATTCTATAGCTATACGGGCAGCGTTTATTCTATAGGTACGTGATTTATGCTATAGCCATTTAAATGTTAATAATAATGTATATTGTATATATCCAAGGTTGGATTTCATTAAAAATTATTCCGGGTAGGTAACAGTGATTGTGATGGGGTGGCGAAGCCGACCACTTTTGGCCCTTCTTTTCGACCCCGTCAGCTAACCTAAAGCTCATGGGGTTTTCTGGTGAGTTCTCTTTACGAAGGCCAAAACAAATTTTACAGAATAATGTAGGTAAATGTAGGTTGATTATATATATATAGATAAGGCCGCAGTTTTACTGGACATTTCAATTTAAATAGCGGGAACGCATTTTACTTTGAAAAAGGCTCCGAAGGACCAATTGTGAAGAAAATAAAATTAAATAAATAATTTAAATTAATTTTTTAGGTTTTTACGGATTCGAAAATACTGTCCAAAAATCTTATTTTTTCACTTAGTTTGGATTTATGTATTTTCTCGCAGTGAATAAGTCGAGGAATAAATTTACCATTTTTAATGTATATGATATTAAATCTAATTGGAATTGCAATAAGATGAATTAGAACGTTTTTATACAATTTGTATATTACACACCTGGACATCAAGTTTTTTGAACACCTCACAACTTATACCTATTTTGCTATTTAGCTGTTCTAGATACCAATTTTTTTTAGAAGCATGTTGAGTGCTACAGGTTCCATCTCATACTTTCGCTTCTAAAAATAGGTTATTGTACCAAACATATCTTGTTGACAGTTGAAACTATTGATTTCAATGAGGCTAATTGTAATATACAACTTCTGATGTTTTGATGGAGTTTTAGCGATTTGGAGGTTCTAATCACAAACCCGTCTGTTGAATGCGCTACAGTCACTAGCCGAAGGTCGGTGTCGAAGGTCAGTGAAGAAGCTATAAGCTGATACGCTTATCCAACCCGCCTAATGGAAAAAAGTTGATTGACTCAGTACCTCCCACACATATAATAATGATGTCATTTTATTGTTTTCCCATTGCATGAAGCTATAGACTGAAATCCCCTTGCAACTAAATCATCGCCCACCCTCCCGCAACAGGCAAAATATAAACAATTGTAGAATTTGCGATATTAGGGACTAATTGGATTGGGCTTGAATATATGTTTCACATTTTTGAACCACTTTTTCAGGTTCTTTAGGTATCAAATCTTCGGGACTATCCATATTTGAGATACACCCAAGGGTCTAACTCATTTCAGCCATTTTTTGAGTTAAGCTCTTTTGTAAGGAAGGCGACGAAATATGCCACTGATAAGTAATTGTTGATTCTATTTTACCAAGTTAAGTTCCACTACAGCTACTTAAAAAAATATCTTAACTAAAAAGTAGTCAAAATACATCCAACTTTAAAAAACGGAGTCAAGTTGATTGACTCAGTACTTCCCACACATAATGATGATACCATTTTATTATTTCCTATTGCATGAAGCTATAGTCTGAAATCCCCTTGCAACTAAATCATCGCCGACCCGCCCGCAAAAACAACATCCAACACAAAAACTCTCGTAAATAGTTTCTTGCGTCTCCCTTCTTAGAAACTAGGACAGTTTTAATTCTGCGTGCTTCAACTGAACTATGCAAATCGATCAGGAGCCTCTAAACCGTCTAAAAGCGGAGAATGGGCTGTTTTTATATTTTTAGTTTTTAATTATTGTTGCGCTGCCACTGACACGATTTTTCAGACACTGGCGCGTTTTCCACTCTCGACGCGATAGTCAATTCTATGTCAAAATTTCAGTAAAATCAATTTAATAATTTTTGCTTCGCGCAATATACATAGAATGAAATTAAACAATACTCGTATATATGTATACATCACAAAACTCCCTTGGTTTCTGTAATAGGCAAGGAAATGTTCACATGGAATACGCCGGTACGTATTTCTTCCATAGACAAATGAACAAGCTATTATGAATACAACAAATCTTTCAGTTTTACAACCCCCCACCCCCCAACCACCCCAATTTCACCCCCACCCAAAAAAATGTAGAAAATGATCAGGAAACCCTAAGACATCTAAAAACAAGGTTTGCGATGTTTTTATATTTTTAGTTTTTTTATTATTGCTGCGCCACCACTAACGATTTTTCCAAAACATACACGTTTTCCATCCTCGCCGCGGTAGTAATACTATGTCAAAATTTCGTTACAATCAATTGAATAATTTTCGCGTTACGCAATATAGAACGATCTAAAACAATACTCGTATGTCTGTATAGGTACATCACAAATTCTAAGTCCCTTATTGGTTTCTATAAGGAGCAAGGCAATGTTCGAATGGACCTAAAAAAGTGTATTATGCCGCTAGGTTTTTCATTCACAGGTCAATGGACAGCCCATTATGAATACAACAAATTTTTCAATTTTTCAACCCCCCACCCCCCAATCACCCCAAATTCACCCATACCCCCCCCCCAAAAAAAGTAGAAAATGATCAGGAACCCCTAAAACGCCTAAAAACAAAGTTTGAGGCGATTTCATTTTATTTTCTTTGTTTTTTTTATTGTTTCTGCGCCACCACTGACACGATTTTTCCAAAACATATGCGTTTTCCATCCTCGCCGCGGTAGTGATACTGCGACAAAGTTTCATTTAAATCCATTCCATAACATTTACGTTACTTAATACAGAACGACCTAAAGCAATATTACTATGTATTTATTAGAAAATTCTAAGTCTCTTGGTTTCTGGAATACGCAAGGCAATGTTCGGATGGGCCTAAAAAAGGGTATTATGCCGCTAGGTTTTTCTTTTATGGGTCAATGGATAGCCTATTATGAGTACAACACATTTTCGAGATTTACAACCCCCCACCCCCAACCACCCCAATTTCACCCCCATCCAAAAAAAGCAGAAAATGATCAGGAACCCCTAAAATACCTAAAAACAAAGTTTGAGGAATATTTTTTTTGTTTTTTGCTAATTACTCCGCCGCCCATGCACCGATTTTCAAAATTATAAGAACATTACCTACTACGACCCCCCAGCATATCGCTGCCCACATTTCATAACAATCCACGCAGCGGTTACTGAGATTACGAGCATACGCGTAGTTAAGTCCCTAAATCTGGGGGGGCTTAAGTCCCTGGATCTGGGGGTTCAAGTTCCCGCCCTAGATACAAAGATTCAACAGAACGAATTATTTTAGGATTTTTGGGGGGGCTAATTTCAGTCTTGGGGTGGGCTAAGCCCCCCCGAGCCCCGACCTAACTACGCCTATGATTACGAGGCTAGGAGAACGCGCACAGACCGACAGACAGACCGACGGAAATGAGTGACATGGATTTTCGTTATGTAGGCATCATAAAACGCCCAAAAAGCGTGTTATGTCAAAATCGAAAATTTTCGCGATCACAATACTCCCCTCACCTTCGGTGTGGGTATGTAATGATTTTTTCAAATATAAAAGTATAGCTTTTTTAAATCATTGTCAACAATCCTGAGACTGCAGGAGCATATACACGCACGCGTTCCGTTCCCCCTGTTAAGAGTGAACCTCCATCAAGCTATTTCTTACTGTTCGCAGTTTTCTGATTTTTTTTATAAAATATATAACTTAAACCATTTGCATAATATAGATGTCCATGCAATTTCAATTTTATAAACATCTCTAACATGTACAATAAATTTATTCAGTTTTATAAATCCTTTATCCCTCCGTCACTGGTTATATGCGCGCTCAGCGAAATGTTCGTACGAGCTGCGATGTCCGAGTGGTTAAGGAGTTTGACTCGAAATCAAATGGGCTCTGCCCGCACAGGTTCGAATCCTGTTCGCAGCGGCTTCTTTTTACCTTTTTTTTTTATTAATTCGGCGTTGTATAATTATGTTTGATAGGCAGATTATGTTATTTTAGTAATTTCACATTGTTTACTGCACTACAAGTTTAAGAGAATATAAAAGTAAGCCTCAGAAGTTACATGAACTGCTTTCCAATCGACCTCAGTGCTGGTTTTTAATACAAAAAATATTCTCTCAATTGCTAGTTGCTTATAACAGCTGCTCGGGGGACCTCTGATCTTGGTTACGGTCGTGTCTGATTACCTAAAAACCACACAATAAAAACAGCTATTTACGTAATTCTAAATAATGTGTCATGTATACCTAAGCAAATACGATAAAGCTTAATCATTATATTCATCTACATCTACCCACACTACAAACATAGACTATCTGTAAAATAATTCTTATCACTGCTAACATTATTATTATACTGGATGTCACAAAAAGTTGTAAATGCCAAAAGCCTAATTATTGTCAACCTTTTAGATAGGTACCCTATATCAATTCCGAGTTATTACTTACCCAGAAAAACATTCGTGGATACAGATGTATACAGAATGACTATACTTTTGAGGGATTGCAGGGGAGATTATAAATATGTAATAAAAAATAAATCGTGCCTGTTTGGTAAGATAACAATATTTCGCAGAAGCAATTTCTTTCAATTAATTGCATAAAGGAAATATGCCATGAGGAGGTTACCACAGCTATTTAAACATGTTTTTCTATGGTCTATTAAAAATAATAATGTCAAATTTGGAATACCTAATAAAATTGGTTACGTGGATTTGGAATAACGTAATGAGCTAAATGCTAAATCTTTGCTAGTTTGTTGCTCGCACTTAGCGTTTCGTTTGATTAATGTATCTAGCTAATGAAGATAAAAAACCATCCAACCTTGAATCAAATGTCTCTTATAAAAGGCGATTGATAACTCTGGCATCGGAGTAGCTCATGCAGACTTTGTAGTAATGTGAAACGCTAACAATAATTATTTCACTAGAACTTGAAGAAGAATTGTAAGGTAATCTATTAAGATGTAAATTTGCTTTCTGCATTACGACCTGTCAGCTGCTTACCAACGAGGGAGTAGTGCATCATTATCATTATAGTAATGATCATCACTTTAGGTAGACTCCTTGTTGTGGAAGGCGTCCAAGCAAGTTGAGTCACTCCTGTATTTGCGGCGTCCCCGTTCCATGATTGATCATTCTCGACTTCATCTTGGATATATATTCAATTAATTGTCTGTTCAAAAGTTTGGAAATTTGTTACACTATTATCAGCCAAAACAAGTTTATGTTGGTTCTAGTCACTAGATTTTTCTAAATATGTTTCTTTATTTAGGATATTGTTCGATATTAACTAGTTGTTCTACATAGTTGTCTGTAATCCATGATTAACTGAAGCGGTACTAGATGTACCTTAAAAAGTTGAAGACATGATAACTCTTAACCGCAGGGCCGAAAAAAATCAAGAATTTCAAACTGCTCAAAATGTCCAGCGTGCTTAAAAATTGCGCTACACATATAAATATAAAATAGACGGTACTGATTTAGAGTTTAATCTATTGTCGACGAGCAAGAAATCATTTCTTGTGACACAGAGTAGCTATCAAAAATAAAAAAATCCATAGGCGCTCAAATTTGGCTCTCAGCTTGACTAATTTCAACTTTTTGGGACAACTTATATTGAGATTTTGTCAACGGTGGGGGGTTGAGAGCACTCCAATTCCTTGTATTTATATATAACACTCTTTTGACATGAAGTGAATAAACCCTTATAATATTGGTTGCTTTTCAAAAGGATCTATTTATGAAACACAGTTCATATATAATTTATAAACTATGATTTTAGGCTGATTATAATTACTCCATGAAGTTTAATAGATATTATATACATTACCGATGAACATGATGATATAGATGTCGTTTAAAAAAATGGATGATATGATTTGATTCAATGTATCAGTTATATGTCAAATTCATTAATTTTAGGAATACGTGTTGACGCAAAATTTCAATGCTTTCCGGGTGTTTTTGGACAACTAAAATTAAATCCATGTTTTCTGTGAACTCTGAGTTACGTGAAAATCCCATAACAGAGCATATAGTATTTCTAATTCTTGTATTTAGAAGTTACCATATAAATAAAGTGATTTTTGTGAATTATTTAAAGTGGCATCATCATACGGTCTACCTAACCTGTCACGGCAGTTGTAGATCTTGGCTACAGATACGATTTTCTTCAGTTAGCCTGATATCTATCGTACCTTGTTCGTTCGTTTTCAATCATATATCATGTCAAAATCCACCTAGTCGACTTAGGTCACCATCGTACACAAGGCAACTACGCTATTGACAATTACTCTTCAATGGAAAAATACAAAGAACTGTAAATCATATGAGGGCCGTAGACCTGTATACGAGAATATTATTCCTAGAGTACATTTTAATGCATCTACCTAAAACATAAAAGGACATCGGTAATTATCTACTGCTCTTATTTTTGGTATATGAATGTACGAAGGGTGGTACCGATATGGTCTGGCTAAATAGGGTTTAATTTTGATACAACTGTCAGTTATCATTTTTCCTCTAGGACTTCATTTTAAAAATACGGTGACCACTATTTTAATTTTTTTTATTGGTTTCTGAATAACTTTGGCACACACATAAAACCAATGTACAGATTACGATATACAAATATTATAACATTTTTGCCCGACAGATAGTATTGTTGAAGCTGTAGTCACCTTAAAGCGATCCTTTAAGCGTAGCGATTTGCCTCTTGAAATTTTGCAATAGGTATGTAAAAAATAACATTTTTCTTCTTCATATTAGCTAAAAGAGGTGTATCTAGCATTTTCAAATGACCATTTGGGCACTAAAGCCCAAACAAAGTACCAGGAGCATTTCACTTTCTGGCAGCGACTGACGATTCCTGTTACGCATATCTCTTCAGGCCATAGCGAAGCTGCTATGTATAGGGTGAGTTTTTAGTACCGGCTCGGTCGATAACTCCACTGCCGAGGAGGATAGCAAAAAAAGTTGTATATAAAAGTTGTAGCCAAGGATATGCTCCTTTCTCAGAAAATATTTTTATGTATACGGGATGATCCATAACTACGTGGTGATGCAAACATATATTTTTTTTAATGAGACGCGCTATATATTATCCCATTTTTAGATTCTACTAATAATTTCTCTTCTCACAATATAAAGTATTATAACATTATACAGGGCATTTCAAAAGTTATGACTATTTTTGTATCCAAATCGCTGTCAAACGAACGTACTGTATATCAAAAACTAATAAATCAAACATTATTTTTTTACAAGAAAAGATTAAAAATATTATCTAGTTTTAAAATCGGCTATAAAAAAAGCCCTCGACGCATATTCGTATACAGGGTGAGGTAGAATGCAAAATCCAGATTTTCTTTTTCTATTTTAAATATAACCCCCAATATTCCATTATACCAAAGAATTGCTATGCTCTTTCATCCTTGTATAGCACTTATTGTACCTACGTCCATCAGTTTCCGAGATATTTCGATTTTTAGGTAAATTTAAAATATATCTTCTATTTGTGTACTGAAATTTATTTGATGAATTTGTGGTTCTTGGGTTTTTAGGCCGGCGTCGTTTAGCGTTAAAGCTTGACGTTCCGCCACCACAAGTGGATGGCATCTTCAGAAGCTTCGGCGACTTCCAAAATACTGACGGCTGGTAGATCGGCACCTATATTTATACCTGCTAATGGTGACGTGGCCCAACCAGGTAGCGTTGGTAGCCCCGCCCCTTCGTGATATGGTAGTGTCTTCAGGTCCTTTAGGATGGGTATCCATGTCCGGTTGACTTTCTGTGTTTCTTCTTTCCTATTGAAATTATTATGATGTTTTTGTATTTCGATGGCTTCTCTTTGAAGTCTGGCATGGTACGAAGACGTTGCGGCAAGAACCTGTGTTTCTTCAAACTTGATCCTGTGAATTCCCTCCTTAATCGCATGTTCGGCTACCGCTGATTTGTCCGTATGGCCTAGTCGACACCTAGCCTTATGTTCTGCAATTCTTGTGTTTATAGATCGCCTGTGTGCATGTGCATGGTATACGATATACCCCCGGTGTTGTGAGTGGGTCTCTTTTATCCTTCACCGTTCTCAAATATTCCTGTATCTTTCTTGTGGGCTTGTAGATGGTCTTGACGTTTTCCTTTCGTAGCATTTTTCCTATTCTGTCTACTATTCCAGGCACATAGGGTAGAAAAGCTTTTGCTATCGGTTTAGTTTCTGGTTTTGCCCTATTTCTTCTCATTGTTCTTGTTATTTCCTTTTCTGTGTAGCCATTTGCCTTGGCAAAAAAACCCAAGAACCACAAATTCATTGGACGATGGCCGCGAAAGCCTTACACAGTATATATGAAATTTATTTATTTTGAGAAAGTACCATCGAATTTGTTTTTTACTTAACGAAAAACTAAATTATAAGGTCATGATAGTATGTGATGAAGTCAAAGCCCTGAATCATCGAGATAATACAGTCAAGTATGCTGAGGAAACAATTTTGTAGGCGTGATGCATAACTATCAAGCATAACCTGCTCAATAATTCCGTACTGTGTGCAAAACCAGCTTTAAAAATTAATTTTTCCATTGAGGGTATTTAGGAGAATCTTTGAGAATTTGCCTACTTGCCTCTAAAATATATCAACAATGAACAGCAACATCCAGAACGGAGCCACTCTAAAACTAAAGCATTTGAAAGATTGAAGAATCGTTTTATTTGAACTGTGTCGCTTAATATTTCATAGCCTACCTGGTACATCTGCTTGATAATTATGCATGACGTCTATAAAATTGTTTCCTCAGGACACTTGATCTATAATATCTCATTAATTCAGTGTTCTAACTTGATCAAGTACTATTATGGCCTTATGTTTTAGTTGTTTGTTAGGCAAAAGTAAAATTTCATAGTATTTTCTCAAAATAAATAAATTTTAGTAAACAAATAGAACGTATATTTAAAATTTGTAGAAAAATCGAAATATCTCAGAAACTAATGAATGTATGGCTGCACACAGTATACAAAGATGAAAGAGAATATTAAAAGCAATTCTTTGGTATAATAAAATATTGGGGGTTCCATTTAAAAAAAGAGAGAAAATCTAGGTTTTGCATTCTACATCACCCTGTATACGAATATGCGTCGCGGGCTTTTTTTTAGAGCCGATTTTAAAACTAGAGGATATTTTTTATTCATCCGTGTAAAAAAATGATTTTTGATTTATCACTTTTTGATACACAGTACGTTCATTTGACAGCGATTTGGATATAAAAATGGTCGTAACTTTTGAACTAACCTGTATAATGCAACTACACCCCAAATTGGAGAAACGGCAATCATTAGTAGAATTTGAATATGGAATAATATATAGGATATCTCATTTAAAAAAATGCATGTTTGCATCACTACGTAGTTATGGATCACCCTGTACAAATCTAAATATCTTCTGAGCAAGGAGCATATCCGTGGCTACAGCTTTTATATACAATTTTTTTCGATATCTTCTATAGTTGTGGAGTTTTCGACCGAGCCGGAACTAAAAGCTCACCCTGTAGAAACACATCCAGCAGAGCTTTGGAGGCTGGTTCCCATCGATCCCACATACGGGTATTTGTACTAAATAGTCGGACAAAAGTCGTCTTGCAGATTGGTTCGTATGGAAGATCTGATTTGCATCAGAGATATTGGAGTAGACGCCAGATAGAGAGCGACTCTTTTTGCTCCGTAGTTGCGCGTTGCTGCCAGCAGCTTCAGTCGAAAATTATTCATGTTACACCGTCCATGTATCGATGTTCAATGCAATTGTTGTTCTAATAGCATATGGCATGAATTCTAATAGGCGATATCCCCCAATACCGAATTACTGGCATCAGAAAAAATTATCAGTATGTAGGTGCGGGGGTTTCTAATGAACTAAACTTTGCGACTAGAGATGCTCACTGACCACCAGGAAAAATGGTCATGTAAGCCATTTTCCAATTGTCTGTTGCCGTAGTTACCGACACATTTTCTGAAGGCTTTGTATTGAGCGATTAACACTTACTTTGTAAAAATCGTGCATAGTCGCATTTTGACGAAAACACACAAAAAAATTACAAGCACTATCTGAACAACTACACCGAACGAACGTATGAAATATAATGACTAGTACAACGGCGCATAGGGGATGGCGGGTAGCTGGTAACACTTTCTCATCTAAACAATACGCCGTGAATGAGAATGAAATACTATAGGGTGATCTCGAGAGTGGTAGTAAGTCGCCAGAATAAAGGTAATGAAAGCCTTTCAATCGACAACCAGCAACTCCAAAGAGTGGACAAATTCAAATATTTGGGGGCCAATTTAAACGCGAAATGCGATTGTGATGAAGAAATAAAGATCCGGATTGCTGTGGCCAGAAATACTTTCATAAAATTTAATACTTACCTCCTTCGCCGAGATGTGCCTCTGGACTTAAGATTGCGTGTACTTAAATGCTACATTTGGCCTATAGTAACATATGGGTCAGAAAGCTGATCAATGAAAGTAATATCAATGAATCGTATAGAAGCATTCGAAATGTGGACGCTAAAAAAACTTCTAAGAATACCCTGGATTGACCATGTCACCAACGAAGAAGTTCTACGAAGAGCAAATGAAGAAAGACAGCTGCTGCACATTATCAAGAACAGAAAAGTAGCTTACTTGGGGGCTCCAAATATAAAATCCCGCAAGAAATCTTAATGGACAAAATAGAAGGAAGAAGAGGGCCAGGACGAAAACAACATTCTTGGCTCAGGGATATCAGAAACTGGTGCGGTATAAGAGACATCGGAACATTATTCAGAAAAGCAAGAGAACATACCTTACACATTATCTAACACGATGAACAGTGACTCCCCTACACGCTGCATTGCGTACGGCACCTAAAGAAGAAGAAGATCTCGAGAATGGAGCTCTCTCGTATAATTGAGGATTGAACTTCCTCGTTTAATCTCTAATTCTATGTACATATACGATACTTTTATTGTTGTGAGATAATTTAGATAATTTGAAGTATGAAGTGAAACTGTGTTTTCGAGGAAACATCATCATGTAGAGCATACCCTTCCAGTTAATAGCAAAACTTCCATAGAGAAACGAACACAGCACATCCAGCAGCACAGCACCGGCTGGCAGGCTGGTTCCCATCCGTCCTTTCGACTGGCTGCTGCCGGCTGAGCCTGCCCTAATTTCCATAATTTCCGCGTACAGTATTCATAGCGATCCGGAGCCGAGCCGGTCTGCAACGCAGCGGCTCCAACTTGGTGAATATTCATCCCGCTTTGTAAACAATACGAAATTCGCCCATCAGCCATTCAAGAAAACTCCTCCCATGCATACATTCAGGCCAGTCGCGGCATTACAAACAGACACGACAACAGACCTACGGAGATACATCAATCTCTCTTGCTCGCCGCCACCGCCGCTGCTGCCGCTTTGCCACTGAACTGTTTGTTGTGACTGATGGATACGGGATACACGTTTGTTTAGAGTGAAATGTCTGTTTCCTTGGCATCTATCAATTATTACACTAAACACTAGAGGATTGGTGACCAAATGTCATATTCTATAAAATAAGAAGTGACCAAGCCTACCCTGGCCGTTTATCTCTAAAGGCGCGTCCACATTATGCCAAGCGGCATGGTTCAGATTAGACATGGCCGACTTTACTCACTAGGCCGGAGCACGAAATATCGCAACACTGAATCAGCAGGCCGAGTTTTTATTTGAGGTTAAGTCATGTGTATTCTTCCAGAGCAGAAAATATGGATGGAAGGTGAGTATTAATGTGTTTCTAATTATTTACCTGCACAAACGAAACTATAAAGGTAAAAAGATGCCTGCAAAGTGTGTAGTACCAGGTCGCACTAGCAATTAGTGCTTCCAATGGAGGACATGAACAGAAGTGGGTGAAAGGTATTCCTCATAAGGGCTGGTTATATTTATAAGAATAAAGACAATAATTACAAACATTTTAAAGGATAAGACCTATTTTAAACCACAATGTGGTACCTACAATGTTTTCTGGACCTCCCAAATATCACAGAAAAAGACAGTTAATAGAACTCATCTGGGCATACCTACGAAAAGATTTGATAGTGAAAGGGAATACAAAACCAGCAAGAATGGCTTCAAAGTGACCTAATAGTGAATTTTTCTAGCTCAAGTTAAAATTTACAAAGTAAATTGAGTGTTCATTAGCAATTGTGCTTCCAATAAGGGACATAAACAAAAGTGGCTGAACGGTATTCCTCGTATGGGCTGGGTATATTTATAAGAATAAAGACATTACTTTACAAACATTTCAAAGGATAGGACCCATTTTAGAGCACAATGTGGTACCTACAATGTTTTCTGGACCTCCCAAATATCACAGAAAAAGACAGTTAATAGAACTCATCTGGGCATGCATCGGGGCATACCTACGAAAAGATTTGATATTGAAAGGGAATCAAGACCAGCAAGAATGGCTTCAAAGTGACCTAATAGTGAATTTTTCTAGCTCAAGTTAAAATTTACAAAGTAAATTGAGTGTTCATTAGCAATTGTGCTTTCATCTCAATAAGGGACATAAACAGAAGTGGGTGAACAGTATTCCTCGTATGGGCTGGTTATATTTATAAGAATAAAGACAATACTTTACAAACATTTAAAGGATAAGACCTATTTTAGAGCACAATGTTTTCTCCCAAATATCACAGAAAGATACAGTTAATAGAACTTATCTGGGCAAGCCAACGAGGGCATGCATCTGGGCATACCTACGAAAAGATTTTATAGTGAAAGGGAATCAAGACCAGCAAGAATGGCTTCACAGTGACCTAATAGTGAATTTTTCTAGCTCAAGTGATAATTTACAAAGTGAATTGAGTGTTCATTTAAGTGGAAGTGGAGGTGGCAGCAGGAAACAGGTTGCTTTATTTTTATTTTGTAGTGTCTGACTATGATGAACCAGACATCAGATGTAAGTGGTATTAGTAGTAGTAGTTCTAAAAAGCATTTCTTTCTTAATTTATTAACCCAGATGAACTCTAATACATATAAAATGTAATAATTATTCTGAAACTATAGGCCCACTATTTGACAGCTAAGCCACGTTGCCACATCTAAGGCTCCGGCCTAGTGTAGAGTCGGCCATGGATTAGACCGAATGAAAAAGCCGAATTAGTAAGGACGACTCTTTCGGCCTGCCCGACGTGCCGAAAGCCGACTCGAATTGTGCTGAATCGGTACCAAACCATGTCGGTACGGACTAAAGGATTTTTTTTATTTATTTCACTACTTGAACAAATTGTAATCGTTTATATCATTGCATATTAACCATTTTTTGTGTGCTTTATTTTTTGCTTTAACTGTCCTTATAGCTTGTTTTGAGAAATAGGGAGTGAATTTATTGTTTCTATAAAATTATGGAACATTTTTTTATACTACGGAATTCTCATGATCGTAAAATATATCAATATTTCGTGCGAGGGTTTGTCCACGAAACATTTGCAACCAATCGATGCTTTCTAGGCATGCATTTATTTCAGGAAAATTTGCTTTTTTAAAATAAAAAAAAAATTGTCACATCTGTAAGCAAGTTTCCGCTAGAAGGAAAATTCAACGAAAACTCTGCAGTGTAGACGAGCCAATCGGCTTCTGTTGAACCAAAAATAAAGTAGTCTTGTGGTTGTCCATGCTAGAAGATGGTCCATCCTTAATAGAAATTGATTTTTTTGAATGCCATGGAGTGGACGGACGAACAAACCTTGAGTCTCATCGGAATGTACCGTGCCCGTCCCTTCTTGTGCGACACTTCAAATGCCAACTACAAAAAAAAAAAAAACCGGAGGCGTAATGGTCTCATCGAAATCGCCGTTTCATTTGGAGTCGAAAAGCAAAATAAAAAATTTGCAAAGCCATTTTTTAGGAGAAAGAAATGACTTTGCAAAGTCGGGACCTCAGAGTAACAACTGAACATAGAGGTAGTAAACAACTAATTCTAATAGGCCGACATCTTTTCTTACGTTGTCATATTGACCACCAGATACGGCAGTCATAATTTTTACTATCGTCGTTTATTGTATAGTATTCAGAAATATTGCATTCTACGTTAGAAAACGGTATTTTGATGGTCTGGAATGATTACAGCAAAATCAATAGATATGTTGACCTCTACTATGTTACTGCATATTTCTTCATCATAAACGGAAATTCTGAAGTCTTGCATAATTTTGAAGAGCGGGCAACGCCGCATGCAACTTGTTTACGGTAGATGCTCGACGTGTGCTCGACTGTCAAACGTTTGTTTTGTTTGTGCGTGTTTTATGCTTGGTCAGTAAAATCGAATTCGCTATTTGTTGGTAACTGTAGTGAAGCTTCACGGACTTGTGCTATATTCGAGTGTAGTTTAACAGTTTTTCGAAATGGAACTCAAAAAGTGCAGTGTTTGTAACATGGGTTGCATTGGAAGAATTTTCAGGTCAGCTGGCGTTACACAACATTGCTTACAATTTGAACCGTCACTGCGAGGTCACAGCTGATCAATTTTTGGCGGCTGAAGTGTCAAAGATGATGGCTTTAAGAACGTCATGTTGAAGTAGTTTGTTAACTACCTGTACTATGTTCAGTTGTTACTCTGAGGTCGGGACGTTTGCACTGCACAATCAATGTGGACGTCCTGCCGACCCACATGAGCCGAACCAAACATGCCGCCTGCCATATGCCCACCGGCCTGATTCGGCATAATGTGGACGCACCTTAAAGGCTTCATATCACGATCTTATTTTACATCCTAAATATTGGAGAAAACATTACAAAAAAAATTGTTGTGAAACTAGGAATGATAATTTATTCTTCTTGAATGCAACGATCAAATAGTTTATTACAAATATAAGACAAGAGCATGCGCATTAGTAGCGCCAAGTACAACCTTGTCATTTGTCTGTTGATAGTTATCGTTCCACTTCACGCACCTCTATAACCTGTCAAGTTTGTGATCTTATTCTAATCTGATATTTGTGGTTGTCTTCTTGTTTCGACGATGTGAGCTTGTTGTGGTAACTTTTTGCGACAATAGACATGCAAACAAAAAAAATTCAATTTTACAACCTCGACTTTCAATTATCACCAGCAAAAGATTCTAATGCGCAGTAATTTAATGCGCAGTTTCACATTCAATTTGCCCAAATATTTAGAACATGTCCTAAATATTCGAACAAGTTGGATGTAAAAGTGTGCAGTAGCAGTCATCCTATTTCTTGTCCTATTTTTTGTGAAATATTTAGGATGGCAAATAGGACCGTGACATACAGCTTTAATGGTCAAGTCAAACAAAGTTCTGGTACGGACTACAACCGCTAAGAGCTACCAGCTGTCGTTCCTCGATGCAGGGTATTGTAAATAGCACACACACACAGCACACTTACTTAATAGATGAACATTTATTTATTTACAATAGCCTGCATCGATTCAATAATTTACATTTTTCTCGAAAACGGTTAGCCCTATCAAGATGCACCAAGAGACCATTTTTACGTAGAAATCTCTGAAATACCATATTCTAAAATGTCAAATGTCAAAAAATTACCATTTAGAAAATGGGGTTATTTTTACCCTTAACTCCTCCCGTATGATACGCCTCTGATTAAAATTATAAAATTCTGAATTCAGAATCAGATTCAGCGTCAAAAGTTTACCCATCGTACACAATTTTGTAATTTTGTTATGAATGGTTTCGAGAATATTGAGGGAAAACCGTCTTCAGGGTGACCCATGCAAAGGTGCGTAGCTCCCTTAGGAAGCATTTCCGAACCCATGTTCATATGACATTTTCTTTCTATTTTTCGGAGTACTATTCGTAGTTAAAGTTTGTTAGCATACTTAATTAACACCCTGTAGTGTCAAAATCGGCATGCTTTGAAAATATAATAAATATAATAAGATGCATTTAAACTCTAAGGCATATTGGATCTCCGAGAGCGCAAAATTTCAACAGACCGTTTGGCAAAAATTTGTGATCGGATTTTTTATTTTTGTTATGGGTACTTGAATAGTGTGATCGTTTAACAAAAACTTTAGTATAGAGTCTCAAAATAGTATAATTTTACAAGAAAACTTCGACTTTTAATTTAAAATCGATTCTCTTAAAAAGTGGCTAGGTGATCTCTTAAAAGTTGCTAGGTAATCAAGCAGAACATGCAAGCCACGTTATAAAGTATCGTGTATCCGTAGATTTTCACTCGTGTACAAATGAGAGGTCGTAATTGATCCAGAACGAAGTAGGTCTAAAATTAAGCATGATATCTTTAGTGAACACACTATGTACCTGTCATGAACGTACATACGTTAAAGCTGAAACTGTAGATTTGTGCTGTAGATCGACAATAATGAATGCACGCCTGCGCAAATTAAGATCCAGTGCGTTTTGACAGCTGCGTCTCTACTTTTAGAACGGGCAACTGCGTCAGTGTTCACGCTTACACGCGAATTATGCTACAGCATCCAACTACGCTGTCGCAGATCCACTCAATACGGTATTTCGCAGTGGAAGGTGTGGTTAGTACGTGCCAGTACTCATTTTGAAGGAAAGCGATCCTGTCAGAAAAATGTATTTTTGTCGATTTATGTTAACAACGAAGATGCAACTTTTTTAAGTAGCATTCTTTGGAAGGATAAGTCCATACATAATTGAAAATCAAGATACTTTATAACGTGGCCTGCTTGTTTTGTTTGCTTGCCTAGCAAGTTTTTAAGACGAATTAAACTTATATTCTAAAATTTACAGCTTTGCGACCCTAGCCGATCATTGCTTATCATTAATCATCATGATGTAATAGCACATTATTTAAGTACCAATAACAAAAATTTGAAATCTGATGACAAGCTTTTGCCAAACGGTCTGTTAGAATTTTGCGCTCTCAGAGACCGAATGTGCCTTAAGAGCTTAAATGCAATCCTATTATCCTTGTTTACCGTATCTACAACAAGTTTATGGTACTAATGGGTAACTAGAAAGATGGGCATGTGTTTACGGTAAAGTGCACGGTTAATTATTTGGCGACATTTTAAGATAAATTTCTTTTTTTGTAACGTTTTTGAAGTCACTTTTCAAGAAATGCTGGTTTTGACACTACCTGGCGAAGTGTTTGATACAATGATACATGATCACTTTCTTTTAGTCGATAATTACGCATATTTTCTAAGGATTATTACTAAAAATTCCAAAATACGACAATAAATTTTGTTTCATTAGTGTTTTCGATTTCAATTTATCTCTGAAACAGTTGAAAATCGGACCCTACTTTATATGACTATAAGCAGGAAAAAGGTCTAGGGTTGCAAATTTTAGTCTATTATCAGATTCTGAGTTACATTCATTGTTAAGTATACTATCTATTTTGTTATATTTATAGCAAATATATGACATACCAGGTTATAATGGAAGTTGGGTTCGTCTCGTAATAACCACAAGGGATTCTAAGAACTCTATTCTATATATAGATTCTCATTGATATATAGCACATCGACGTCGCTTTCCGTCTGAAGGCACCCCATCAAAAATTTAAAGATTCGCTCAGACGCCGTACCACCTCCATATATCGATATTACTTTAATGCCGTTGCTACTTCCACTTTGTCCTTTGCCGTAGAGGCATTGCTTAAATATTTTATATGGTTGCGGTCGACGCCAGAAAACAATTTAATAAAATTCCGAGGAAGGCTGTGGAAAAAACAAAGGAGCGCTGAATAAATGAATAGTTGTTTTGTCCTCCTTTGGAGATAAATAATAAAGGGGGAGTAGATAGTTGTTTCCATTGATGTTCTCCGAGGAAAAGTCGTATAATCAATATACTGTATCTTGCAGAAGACACTCCAATTCACAGACAATATCCAAAACAATAGCTGTTTATGGCGTATCGTTGCGATTAATTTAAAATACATGACTTGATTACTGGAAATGTTAAAAACATGAGGTTATAGTACGTACGTGCGAGAGTAATTTGCAATGGTTCAGCTGTAATCACATTTTGACTATTCATTTTGAGACATCTGACAGGCAATTATAGACAGTTATTCTGAAATCTAGATGGATATTGATCTAGACTGAACTTTTAGGAAGACGCAAACTATGTTTTTGTGTGAAAATTATTAATACACAGGGTCAGACAGCCAGCCAGAATCTTGCATCAAACAATCGAGCACCTATTGGGACACTGATGTAAGCGCCACCGCTCCAAAAACGTACAAACTAAAATTTGTGAATAAGGTAAGGTTCATTCTCCAGAGATTGGCATAAGTTTTTATTAAAAGCTTTCATTTAACTTGCAATGTATGTACGCTTGTTCGGGTGGAATCTTGCAACTCAATTTTGAAGCAGATATCTTCAAGCGATTGACCTGAAATTTTGTATACGCGTTTAGTTTGGATGACAATGCACGATCGATATGAGGACGCCCAGTAGATGGTAAGGGGAATGACAATCTAATGAGAGGAATGTCATCACTAACAATAGATCCACTGATGTCATTTTTAGTCAAGCGATGAATTTTGTTGTGAGAGTTTGGGGAAAAACTATTTAAAGCCGGAAAGTTGTTTTATCACTGCATGAACCTGATGACCTGAGAGAACAGAGTTTTTGCATTTGGCGCTCAACTAGAGACTTGCGGTGTGAGCAAGAATCTGGCAGCAGTCACAGGAGACTATGGATCGAATTGTACGAATTCCTTTATACAACCTACGCAGTGGTCATCACCAGGTTGTATCGACGACGGTGACGACATCGACATGAGGTTAGGGGGTAGGTAACGAACCGCTGGTGCATCGAGCAACCACGAAGGGTGGACCGGACAGCCGGTGTGTATGACTGTGACGCGACGTAAGTGGTAAAGAAGATCCACGGTAAGGATTTTTCAGTAATAAGTTGTAAAGGAACATTTGGGGTGCTGGACTGACTTTGGGAAAGTAATAGTGTTAGCGCCCTAGTAATAGTGTTGTTAGTGGACTCTTATCACCAACACAGTTTTAAGGTTACGTTTAGAGTAGGTCCATGTTTTTAGTTTAGTTTAAGGTTTTCATGATATCTAATAAATATATGTGTTTTGTTGTAAGAGTTTGGGGAAGATATACTATTCAAAGTCGGTGAGTTGTTTTATCACTCCATGAACCTTGTTTACGACCTGAGAGAAGAGAGTCTTTGCACAGTGCTTGTCGAGAGTGACTCAAAAAATACGTGACGTCATTCTAAATCAAATATGGCGGACCATCCAAGATGGCGGAATAGCTGTTTTTAATGCACTTCTACAATATGGGTATCAAATAAAAGGATTTGCCGAGAAAAAATAAAAAAAATTCTGTTATCAATGCAAGTTAATAACTAAAAAGTAAAAAATAAATTAAAACAAAAAAACTTTTTTAAAAAAGCTTTTATTTAAATGTTCTAAAAAAAAGAAAATAAAATGTTCCTTTAAAGTGGTAACTGTCAAGTTATAGCCTCATTATTCACAATTTATGTGATCATAAAAGCTTGTCGCGAGGCTTACGTAAATAGCTATAAGAATTCATTTAAACTGAAATTTTAACACAATTAAACTTAAAACAGACCAAGTTAGTCAATTGAATAGGTACTAGTTAATTTACACAAGTAAATCGCGCGACAAGCTTTTATGATCATAAAAATTGTGTATAATGAGGCTATATTTTGATAGTTAACACTTTAAAGAAACATATTATTTTCTTTTCTTGGAACATTTAAATAAAAGCTTTTTTAAAAAAGTTTTTTTGTTTTAACTTATTTTCTATTTATACCAGTTCTTTCCGATACTGATATTGCTGCGTTTGCCCTTCCTCAATCCGAGATAATAATTAAGACCACATTTCATCGCCGAAATTAGTTTAGTCTACACCTCTCGACGCTGGCATTTCTTCTTTTTTTTTTCTTTTCCAGTGGCGCGTCGGGTGATTGGTCCCGACTGCTGGCGGCGCGGTGGCGAAAGATATATTTGCCGGTAAGGAATGTGACACTTTTCCCCGGCATAAGTCATGCCGGACGTCCCGAAGACACTCGGGGATTATTTGAATATTTATCGAGTTTGCTCCACCGCACCGGAGGCTGCGCCATTTGAAATGCCTTTTGTTAGACGGAGTTAGAATTTCATAGGGCTGAAAAAGTTTCGACAACTGGCTTTTGCCACACCGATAGGGAGGGGAGTATTTTTCGATTTTGAGATAATACGCTTTGTCAGGGTTTTGTGATATCTACATAAAGAAAATTTACGTCACCCATTTCCGTAGGTCTCAGTAGCGTAACTTCAAATTCGGGTCCCCCCCGCAAGATACTTCATGGGGCCCCCGCAAGAATTTTTCACTGACTTCTTTTTTCATGATATATCATGCATATGCATTATATATATACAGGGTGAGTCCTAAGTTGATTCATTTTTTTAAACTGTGTAGAGGTCGATGAAATAAACAACTTTTTCTAATAACTTTCATACAAAAACTGAAAAATAAGCGAAATACAGAATCAATCAAAGTAAGTGTGGATTCTGGTCTGGGCTTGTGTTAAGACGTATCCTCGGACGTATCTAGTCTCTTTATGTTTAGTTTTTTGCTCGAATTTTATCTTACCATCAGGCATTGTACCCGATTGTACTACCAATTTAAAATTAACAAAGATAAACAGAAAGTGGCTACTGCACTATCTGATAGGTGCAATGCCTAATCGATAAGACAAAAATCCGAGCCAAAAACGAAACATATTCAAACTAGGTACGTATGCCTTGATAAACAAGCCTAGATTTACATTTCTTAGTTGGGACATTTTTCAGTTTTTGAAAAACTAGTTTATTTCAACGACTTCTATACATAATTAACAAAATACCAACTTAGGACTGACCCTGTATATATTAAAGAGAAAGTCTTGGGGTTTGGCCAAAATTTTGAAAAGAAACACACGGGTCATTGCATAAAAGAGACTACCCAGTTGCTGCCAAGCCTTCGGCAAGATTTATTGCCATCTTCAAGGCTTTAACATTGAGGTTTGCTCATCAAAAACAGCAATGTACATTGAGTTACAGACTTTTTAATACAATTCTCAAACAAAAAAGGTCAAAAAATATTTGGTTAATTTAACTCAGTATCTTCCATAACACAGGTTACACAAATAACCAACACATATGTAGGTGTAAAATCAAATTAAACAACCGCCTTTATACAGGGTGAGTTTTTAGTATCGGCTCGGTCGATAACTCCACTACTATAGAAGATAGCGAAAAAAGTTGTATATAAAAGTTGTAGCCACGGATATGCTCCTTGCTCAGAAAATATTTAGATTTATACAGGGTGATCCATAACTACGTGGTTATGCAAACATGCATTTTTTTAAATGAGACACCCTACATATTATTCCATATTCAGATTCTACTAATGATTTCCGTTCTTCCAATATAGGGCATTGTTACATTATACAGGGTGTTTCAAAGGTTATGACCATTTTTATATCCAAATCGCGGACAAATGAACGTACTGTATATCAAAAAGTAATGAATCAAAAATTATTTTTTTTACATGAGAAGATTAAAAATATCCTCTAGTTTTAAAATCGGCTATAAAAGAAGCCCGAGACGTACACTCGTATACAGGGTGATGTAGAATGCAAAATCCAAATTTTCTCTTTTTTTTCAAATGTAACCCCCAACATTTTATTATCCCAAAGAATTGCTTTTAATATGCTCTTTCATCTTTGTATAGCACTTGTTGTACCTACGTCCATCAGTTTCCGAGATATTTCGATTTTTGGGTAAATTTAAAATATAGCCTCTTTTTGTGTACTGAAATTTATTTATTTTGAGAAAGTACTATCTGATTTGTTTTTTATTTAACGAACAACTGAATTATAACGTCTTCATAGTATTTGATGTAGTCAAAACCCTAAATCATCGAGATAATAAAGTCAAGTATGCTGAGGAAACAATTTTGTAGGCGTCATGCATAATTATCAAGTAGTTTTATCAGGTAGGCTTTGAAAAATTGACAGTTTTCATAACCTACTCAATAATTCCGTATTGTGTGAAAAACTAGCTTTGAAAATTAATTTTTCCATTGAGGGTATTTAGGAGAATCTTTGAGAAATTGTCTACTGCCTCTAGAATATATTAACTATGAATAGCAATATCCAGAACAGAGGCACTCTAAAACTAATGCGTTGGAAAGATTGAAGAATCGTTTTATTTGAACTGTGTCGTTTCATATTTCATAGCCTACCTGATACATCTGCTTGATAATTATGCATGACGTCTATAAAATTGTTTCCTCAGCACACTTGACCTATATTATCTCGTTAGTTCAGTGTTTTGACTTGATCAAGTATTATTATCGCCTTATATTTTAGTTGTTTGTTAAGCAAAAACAAAATTTGGTAGTATTTTCTCAAACTGAATAAATTTTATTAAAGAAATAGAAGGTATATTTAAAATTTGTAGAAAAATCGAAATATCTCAGAAACTAATGAGTGCAGCCATAATAAGTGCTATACAAAGATGAAAGAGCATATTGAAAGCAATTCTTTGGTATAATAAAATATTGGGGGTTACATTTAAAAAAAGAGAGAAAATCTAGATTTTGCATTCTACATCACCCTGTATACGAATATGCGTTGCGGGATTTTTTTATAACGTATTTCAAAACTAGAGAATATTTCTAATCTTCTCACGTAAAAAAATAATTTTTGATTAATTACTTTTTGATATACAGTACGTTCATTTGACCGTGATTTGGATACAAAAATGGTCATAACTTTTGAAAAACCCTGTATAATGTAACAATACCCTATATTGGAAGAACGGAAATCATTAGTAGAATTTGAATATGGAATAATATATAGGGTGTCTCATTTAAAAAAATGCATGTTTGCATCACCACGTAGTTATGGATCACCCTG
Organism: Callosobruchus maculatus; assembly: GCA_951848785.1. Lineage (NCBI taxonomy): Eukaryota > Metazoa > Arthropoda > Insecta > Coleoptera > Chrysomelidae > Callosobruchus > Callosobruchus maculatus. The sequence goes on from CATOUR010000171.1 coordinate 511,262, forward strand.
TATAAATCAAAATATTTTCTGAGCAAGGAGCATATCCGTGGCTACAATTTTTATATACAATTTTTTTCGCTATCTTCTACAGTAGTGGAGTTATCGACCGAGGCGATACTAAAAACTCACTCTGTATGTTTAGATCACCCGAAAAGTTACAAAATTCGTGGTTTGAAAACACGCATTTTTCGATTGAAATTTGTTTAAGAAGGTCCTGTGTTGTAGAAGACATCGAGTTAAATTAGCCAAAAATTGGTTGACGTATGCTCCCTTGCCGTATTTTTCCATTTACTGCGGATACTGCGCCGATTTTTAGGGTTTAGTTTAAAATGCAATACTGTCACACATTTTCAATGCTCATGAGTATTATTTGTAAAAAATATTAACATACAAGGAAAGCAACCTTTTGATTTACCACTTTCTTGTTGCACAAACGATGGCGAATGAGGTCCCTTGGTCTCTAAGACTACACTGGTGGGTACTGAAACTGAAAAAATTGTTGTTTTCCTAATAGGCTATCCACTGACCTGTGAAAGAAGGACCTAGCGGCAGAATACACTTTTTTAGGTCCATCCGAACATTACAGAAGCCAAGGGACTTGAACATTTTTGATGTAAACATACGAGTAGTGCTAGTTGTGTATTATGTAACCTGGAGATTATTGAATTGATTTTAATGACATTTTGATACAGTATTTTAGCGAGGCGAGAATGAAAAACACGTATGGGTTTTAGAAATCGTGTCAGTGGCGGCGCAACAATAATAAAGAAAAATTATTTAGCTTCCCATGTCGATGGGGGATTGGGGAGTATAGCATTTTTAACGATCTATCTGTCGGTCTATCTGTCTCCTAGCGCTTATATATGAATTTTTTATCTGTGGAATAATTTGAAACAAACTGCAACGTGTATCTTGGAAACAACGAACTTGAATGTGATGATATTGTAACACCGTATTACTATCATAGGGGAAATGGTAAGAGTGTATCGTTGTTGGTGGCAGTGGATGCTGATATCAAACGATGAATGGAAAAAATAGTTAATAATGACTAAACAATAAAGTTAAACAGAAATCATGTAATTCGCGTTCTTGATTTATTTTTGTGGAACATTCAATCAAGTTTAGTGAGCTAAGTTTTTTTTAACAACTTTTTTAATTCATTATAATGAAAAATATATTTTTTTTATCTCCAATGGGAGTTCTAATAGCCATGGGTTCGAGACTTAAGTAACCCAATATCATTCTAAACTAACAATTCCTTATCAATCGATAGCCAGATGGTCTTTACATTTATTAACAAAAAGTAGGTAAGAATTAGAATATAGATGCAGATTGTCCAGGATTATTGAAACCAGAATTCTTGTGCCTTCTTGTATCGTGAATATCACTAACTGCTTGAAAATTTTATATCATTAAGTATTTTATATAACAATTTACATTGCTATAGTTTCAATATATTCTCTAGTTTATGAACATTAAAATTTAGTTTCTAATATTTGTCAGTGTGAGATTCGTAACTACATAAAATAAAAATATTGTTTTGTACAATTTTATTATTCTGAATTTTTTTTCCAAATGGAACAAGATTAACCTACTTGGTTCTGACAAGCGGCGTTCACGTTCCAAAAATTGAAAAATATAAGACACCTACACAATCATTGATTACTCAGAACATTTCTTGGGTTAGGTTCGTTCTGACATGTAGTGACATTTACCAGTTAACTGCATATGTTCTTAATAATTATTGATGTCATTGCTAAAGTCAGCATAGTCAAATAGTGGCCAAAATAAACAATTGATGTCAAGGATCAATTGAATCAATACTCTGGTGTCTCCGAGCAGGAGGAAGAACCAAAATTAACGAATGGTAAGCATCCGTACAGATCCGCTGAATTAAACAATGAATTTTATTACAGCAGCTCAGCTATAAAAAAAATAGTGGTTAGAAATACTACCAGTTCGAGAGTATAAAAAAAATTTGTAATAGAATGTGAAGGGATGTATGTTATTCTATCTACACTTATTCTATATATACCACCTAACTTAAGCTGGTTTTATCACACGACAGATCCACCCCTATCCACTCAAGCCTCACATCTCATTAACCCTATCAGTTGGCATCGACTTTTGCGTTTGATGGTTGGCAGATAACAGTGGCATCTCCCTCAAATAAATCGGTGGAGGTTCGCATCAAAAACAAACAATGGCCCTTTATTTGTTTTCTTTTTCGTAGCACAGTGCCGCCAATACCACCCGTGGTAACCGCTATTTACAATTCAAAGCGTGTTTTGCATAGACCGTATGCTTATAATGAAAACAATTGAATTGGATTTTACCGAGAGGGGGGAAGCCGCCATTGCCACCGATTCAGCAGCATATTAAAGTTGTTAAGATGAAAGAACCAAAAAGCAATGACGTTTTAAAGTAAGTTATTGTGAAAGACTGTACACACAAGAAAAGATAGCATCGAACTGGATGAAAAAGTTATTATAAGCAAATTGAGTTTCACTTGAAAATATTTTATAAACATATTATTATCTCAAATAAAACACTATTCAAATCACCGACAAGATTCATAGTTGGTCGAGCACACAAAAGATAGTCACATAATTAAGTTAACTGGTATACAGAACAGTGTGTAATATATGCAATGGTATGATGCTGCAATAGAGGGTTCAGACGGCGATGATTTGGAAATTATCCCTGAAGAAAAGCCTTTATCGATAACAACATATATTCACCCACTATGGTCCGGGTGGGGGGGGGGCTTGGTTACAAGTGCTGCCTAAAAAACCACGCCAAAGCCTGTACCGAATATTTGACCACGGCATGAACGAACATTCTCGGGCTACATACTGCATAGTCTCCGCAATAGAGCAATTCCACGACCATAACCTCAAACGTCTAAATCAGCTGATGTTGGGCAAACATGGCTTGTTTACCGTATACCGCCATGTAAAATTGAGGACTTTTATTTGTGTTTTTTTACAGTTTTTTGGACAATTTTATCATAATTGTTGTTGTGTAGTGTTTTTCAGGGAACCTTTTTTGATAGGTAAGCAGCTACGTCAATTAAAATGATGTAATTTATGAGATACAGATACAGATACAGATACAGATCATTTATTGGTGTCAGTATGCTTGGTCACATTCACACAAGTCAAACAATAATAATGCATGATGAAAACAGCAAAGAAAAAAAAACGTTTATACGCAAATTTCAGTTATCTCATTCATTAGGGTCACAGGTGTTATAGGTTATAGTCCGCTGCATCTTTGTCACTCAATCTTCACCAGATAAAGAAAAAAATCGAGCTGTGTCAGTTTTATTTTGTATTTAACAAGGTGCATGCATAATAGGTATATGAATAGCTGTCACAGTAGTAATCATTATTTAAAATATTAGAATGAAAGTTTTTATTTGCACTATGTTTAATGCATTTTCATCACTCATCAGTTAGCTTTCTTCTATTTTTCATTTTTGTTGAAAATATGATTTATTTCAGAATGCCAGATGGAAGTGAATAACTACTTTAAGAAACTGGGCATACTGTGTGACTGAGAACTGCAGCAGCATATCACTGACTGGTGTTTCACTCATCGCCCTTCGATACACTGAATTATATACTGTTCGGAACAAGCCCTAATACATCGAAGGAAAATATATATAATAAACACATAGGAAAATATAACTAATAGTTTTTTGTTCAAGTAATAATCCTTTAGCCTCTGGTGTGTGCACCTTTACAATCACCCAATGAGTGTTTTTTAGATAGTCACCCTGTTTGATAAGATACAAATTATGTTATGTGTTATTATGTATTAGCTATGTTAAGCAAAATGCCATTTAAAATACATATTTCCACCTTGCTGTAGCTAGACACCATTTCATTTTACATACTTGGAAAAAAGGTATGAATGTAGGTATAAGCTAATGATATTATGAAATATTTTCAATTTGCTTATGTGAGAAGCATACTCTATAATAATAAATAATTCATTTTTCTCCACCATTTATTAAAAAATATATAGATAGATAACATGAGCATTTATTGGTGCTGTTAGTATACACAGTATGTGGAATATACCAGCATCCACCTTCTAGAAAGTCATCACACTCTTCGCCTCCTGGTATCGGTCTGCCTCCTCTGTCTCGAATACTTGGGATGCTGAAACATTTTTTCCACACCTATAATGACAAAAAGGAAGCATTTTGAAATAGTGCACAAATTATTTGAATAGAGAAGCGAATAGTCATAATATAATGTACCTATTTTTTTGGTGCATATTTACATAATTAATCTCTGGTGCCAGAAACTCAACTTTTAGGTTATGTCAAAAGATTAATATTTTAATTGATCCATTCCTTGAACTTGCCTATATGTACATATAAAAGTAGCAATTATTACCTACGAACGGACGTTTTTGCTACTTTAACATAATCCACCAAAGGTTGGCCACTATACAACTTCACTACTTCTACTTCACAAATAAAACTTCAAGTAAAGAAATGCATTACTTTCGAGTATCAAGTGACAAAGACGCAGTATGACTATAACAACTGTCGCCCTAGTGAATGTGATAACTGTAATTTGCGAATAAACGTTTTTTTTCTTTGCTGTTTTCAATACGCATCTACGTTTTCATCATGCATTATATCATGAATTTCATCATTTTAATTGACAGATGTGCTTACCTGACAAAAAAGGTTCCTTAAAAAACACAACACAACCACAGTTATGGTGAAAATGTCCAAGAAATTGTAAAAAAACACAAATAAAGGTCCTCAATTTTACATGACGGTATACAGAAAACGAGCCATGTTTGCTCAATATCAGCTGATCATGACAGCATGCCGCGTCATCATGGAATTGCTCTATAATACTGGCTAGGGACCACGAGCGTGCGCGTACCATTAATTCAAACGGCTCTTGCCAGAACCGGTTTAAAGGAGAATGAAGAGATATATGGAATGTAGAATGTACTTTGAAAAAATGAAATAAATGAAGTTGTATGGAAACAGAAGATCAAACCGGTCGAATTATTTGGCAGGGATGTAATATTACATTCATCAGATCAAAGGTAGCTTTATCAGTATTTTGATGCATCAATGGTATCAATTTGACCAGATTGTTAGATATTTAATGAGAATCGGTACTTTCACCTTGATAACTCACAACGATGCTTATATACTTAATACAAATATGTATATTTAACTTAGAGTATAGTGGCCGTAACTCTACTCTATTATAGGTTATATACAACGCTATCATTGCGTCACAGTACTATTATTAGTTTAAAACTGATACTATTTTTCTAAATGTGTAGGTTTATTCAAACAGAAGATAGATAATCAAATTGTGACTTTCTTCCTGCGCATAGTTGATCACAAATAGTTTCAATTAATCTCCAATATGGTGGAATATGGCTTAGCATCTAAATTTTTTGAGCACTGGCTCTAATACTATCAAACATAGATCAAATTTAAAATCAGCATTTTATTTAAATACATCTGAACACTATAATTCACTTTTTTCATTTATCGTACATAATTTATATTTGTATAGCGTACCTATACAAAGATTTACCATATTTTGATATTTCTTCTGTTATTTTTTTATATTAAATATAATTGGACGCTTCATATGATGATGATAATGATGAAATTTTCATCTTTATATGTTTGAAATACTGTGGGGTCGTAGTAGGTAAAGCTGCTATAATTTTGAAAATCGATAGATTGGTGGCTAAGTAGTTAGCAGGAAACAAAAAATTCAAATACTCCTCAAACTTCGTGCTTAAGTGTTTTACTTATTTCATATTTTTTTCGAGTGGAGGTGAAATTGGGTTGTATATCAGAAAAATGTGTTCATAATAGTCTGTCCACTGACCTTAAAAGAGAAACCTAGCGGTGTAATGTACTTTTTTAGGTCCATTCAAATACTGCCTTGTCTATTACCAAGGAACTTTGAATTTTATGATGTATACATACGAGAATTGCGTAAGATCGTGTCAGTGGCAACGCAGCAATTACCAAAAAAATAAAAATGTCAAAACCGCGCAAACTTCGTTTTTATGCAATTTGGGAGCAGTATGGGGGTGGGGGTTGTGAAATCGAACAATTTGTTGTATTCGTATAGAGGTACAATATAAAGGCCGTTCAAACCTGTCTTTGGATACTTTTGGGATCTCAGATTATTTACTACTTGTTTTTGAGTGGTTGTTGTCCCACTTCCTACGGAGCGAGATGCAAGAAACTATTAAAGTGAGTTTGTATGTTGGATGTTTTTTTTTGCTTGGGCGATGGTTTAGTTGCAAGGGGATCTCAGAATACATCATCATGCAATAGGAAAACAATAAACTGGTACCACCGTAATGTGTGGTCAACTTAACTGCATTTTTTTTACTTCCGGTTAGATAATTTCAACAAAAATGCGTCTTGTCCGTATCCGTCGCCACTCTAAATTACTAGATGAGGTTTCTTCAGATTTTGGGATAAATTAATACTCTTGAGTTAAAAGCCTCTTGCATTAATTTATCCCAAAATCCGAAGAAACCTCTTGTACTAAAAGACTGGGATAAGAATTACTTTCAACTGGATTACTCTAAATTACTTTAGTTGTATTCTTCACTTGGTAAATCAGACTTGTTCTCACGATCGGGGCTACGTCTAGCTTGGAAGTAAAAAAAAGGTATTTTCAACTTTAAATGTATACTGGGTAGCGTGTCATACGTCAAAAATGTCGTCGTTTAATTGTGTATAAAATGCGTTGTCAAAACAAGAACGGCAACAAAAATTATAATTATAACTCTCCTATTAAGCCTACTCCAGTACTATCCATAGCCCATCGAAGAGCATATGCCTATACAATTCATCTGAAATCACCGCATTCCATCTTACGGCGTGCTCGTTATAATACAAAAATGCCGATTATCTTCCCATCAGCATTACTAGAAAACAACGCAACGGTGAGAGACCCATCTCATCTCCCTGTGGCCGTTTATTAGCCCATGGTGCAACGAGAGGAAAAATGCTGCCCATAATCTCCCACTCGTTTTATGGTCGATTGGATCGTGCAGTGCCGGGTCGCTCGGCTGTAAAAATACCATCTTGCCGCAGATATGACCGCGTTCTCAGTGCTTGCTCAGTATGGAGCGACGCGCCGACGCTACGTGGGGTGTCCTTTTCGAAATTGAACCAACAGCGGTGCGCCTGGTTTGCGCCAATGGTCATTCGCTCATTTTGGGATTCCACAAGGAAGCATCCTGAGGCTACTCATGCATTTTCTTGTTTTGCTTTATTGCCCAACAGTAACGAAACACAGGACAATGTATCGAAACCATAATGGTGCGTCCACACTTGAGCATTTACCTCGAACGAGCAGAACAAGCCGAAGGCGCCGCACCAAACACAGCGAGCAAACGTTCGGTATGTTCGGACCGTCCGTTCTATTCGTTGTGTTCCCGGCTACAGCCATTTGTAGTATTGTACTCTAGAATCGTATCTACATAAACGTTTACTCCAATAATGGATTCGTCAGATTCAGTTATGGTTGTAGGCACTTTCTTTATAATTTGCAGACCGCCAAAATCCAGGAAATTTGCTTTGAAATCTTGTTCTTTTTTTTGCGTTCACAGTACAAATTTTATTTTCTACAAACCGTATATAAATATTTTTACCTTTACCGGTGCCCATACTCTCATTTTCTTGTGATTTTTCCCTCCTGAAACTCTGCCTAAGAGGCTATTTCGTCGATGATTTTAGTGCTACATAAACAAATTGCATGTCGTTAGACAGAAAACATCCTGATAAACATTAAACTGTGTTTATAAATAGGCCAAATTGTGTAAAGCTAGATTGAAAGTCCCAACTAAGATGAGACCTCCAAGCTGGCAGAACTGGGGTGCCTTTGGGCTGCTCAGTTTACTTGCGGTGGGTCGTGAATCCTTGGCAACCTATTCTTTTCCTCTTATAAGAGATGTCAGGCAAAATCACTAGCTTTTAACTCGAGATTACTCTAGGGTTCAAAAAAAAAACTTCAAGAAAAAGGGCGCCAGGAGTTTTCACCTCCAAACTCCAAGGAAGTAAGTGAAATTGCCCAACCTCTCCTGAAACACTGAAGGGATGGGTGTAGAAAAATTCAAAAGAGAATTAAACAGTAACAAGTATATTGTTTCTAAAATATAATTAAATAAATAGTGAGTTGTGACTTATATTACAGTTTCCAAATTATTTGCAAGTAACCGAAACAAGTGCATTACACATTTTTTTTTAAGTTTGGTGGATTTTTTTAGCCTTAGAAATTGTCGTATATTATTTTTTTGCCTTAGTTGATATGCCCAGTCATTCCCCTATAAAATGGGTCCAAAAACTTGTGAATCACTCGATAAATAATATAGATATGGCGTTACAACTGCGTAAACACGTGGCGCTGTGATACAGAAGTCATAATACAAAAAGGCCTATTCTGTCAAAAATTTTAGTGCTACATACACGAATTACATGTGGTAAGACAGGAAACATCCTGCTGAACATTAAAATGTCTTAATAAATGGGCACTAATACGGCTTTTTTCAAATTATTTGAAAGTAACCCAAATAAGTGCATTTCAAAAATTTTTTTTTCAGTTTGCTGAATTTTTTAGCCTTAGAAATTATCAGGTTTTGTCTTTTTCTACTTTAGTTGATATGCCCAGTCATTTTCCTATAAAATGAGTTCAAAAAGTCGTGAATCGGTCGATAAATAATCAAGCTATGGCGCCACAAATGCGCGAACCCATGGAGTCGTGATACAGAAATTGAAAATGTAATAAAAAATTAATTAAAAGGTTGACCCCATTTTTTCGCATTTTTCCTACCTCAAAGTTTGTCGACATGATGGTGGAACACATTGTATTTATTCAACCAAAGTAAATTTATCGTTTGTGCGTTTTCGCAAGTTTAGTATAGAGTCTATACCATCAATTGTTACTAGATGCATGATGACGACTATATATTAGTCGAAACGTTTTTGTTGTTTTGAATTTTAAAACAAATAACAAGTTCATCATAGCAGGTCAAAGTCGTTTCACAAATAAACGACTATCTCAACTTTCTGGAGGAATAATGGACTAGTATCACGAGGTTAAGAACAATGATTTAATTATTATGACCGCTTAGTGCATACACAAATAAACGTTCTGCTGCATTTCGTTACTTTCTACATCATTTTATTTTTTAGTAATTCCATTCTAAACTTTAAAGAAAGGAATTCAAATTCAGCCAATCAGTGCCAACCGCGCGAATTATCAGCAGTGCATTGTTGCCAAGAACAGCTCCGACTCGCAAAACATTTACATTTCACATAAACATGTTATTTGCTATCCAAAGTGTTATAAATATTTTGAAACTCACTTCTTAGCTTTCACATTTCTCATCTCCGTATTGAAGAACTGCATATTATCCACATAAAAGTCGTTCACCGTAGCCATATCAACTTTAGGCAGGTTATCTGAATCGGCTTTTGTGAATCCACTATCGATTTTACTCATACTTTACTTGGTTATGTTATGATAAAATAACTTGAAACCTAGTAGAATGGAATAAAAGGATATCCTGTACAAATAAACGCAAACAAATAATAATAACTTTAAGATTGTTGAAAATTACAGCCAAAGTCCAATGGAATTTGGAAATGACAATGACCGAATGACGATTGATTGACAGGATTGACGGATCAGGAACCTTAACTTAGCTTTCGGAAGGGCTGTTCCAAATTATGGTTCTATGACCGTCCTAGAACTGTTTTCATCATGCCCCGCCCATTTTACAGTTCTCAAAATGGTGATTGGTTGGTCCACCAGCGTACCAACCAATCATTGATTCTAGAATCACAAAATGGGTGGGGCATGATGAAAACAGTTCTAGGACGGTGTTAGAACAGTAATTTGGAACAGCCCTGGAATTTCGGATCACGGGACATTAAAACCACAAAACATATCAGACGGAAACAGAAGACAAGATAGATGAGCCAGCCCGCGTACAGCTCCGCGCGCCATCAGAATGCGGCAACACAGCACACATATCTGTCTTTTGATTGGCTGTTCGCCTATAGGGCAGTGACGTCACTGAATTCAAATATTTCCCTCATTTTTACGGCTTTCCTGTGCCCAAAAAAATTGGAGAAAAAATGAGATGCTTTTTATGACGTACTCTATCATATGAAACCAGAAATAAAATTCATGATACTAGTCCATTGTAAAGTATTGCAAAAACGTACCATTGGTGGAATGGTACTCCACATTCGCATCTTTCCATCCCGCAGTGTGTCTCCGTACCGATAGTCTGACATCCCGGCATGCAAACGTTAAATTATTTCCACACGCCTGATAGGCCTTTTATTTTGCTTTTACGATTATTACGTGTCTTTTTACTGCTGGAAGATGATAAAGGAAATTCGATATTTTATTAATTAAACCTTTTAATTGGGCATAAATCAATCCGGTAACTACCTGGGACAGAACGATTTAATCTGGCCGTTAAGTGAAGCGTGCGATCGTTAAAAATGTAGAAATGGCCTCCTTCCAGCAGATAATTTCGCTTTTGCCATGTTTTCCATCTTTAACTAGCTGTTAAGATACTGTATATTTATTTATATGACCGCTGGAGTGGTTCTAATATCCATAAAGGAGGTCCATTGTCGGTCCAGCCGACATGAAGATCGTTTTCAGTGATTTAACTTTTTTTTTTATCATACTTGAAGGAGAATTGTTTTTACTATCATGCTTACATCCGCATGTAGATTTCTCAATTTAAATACGTACCAGGAAATGTCACAAAAAGGAGGCGGCCGGTGAGACTCGAAACCACGGACTCCAGATTTGTACTCCGGCGCTCTCCGGCTCTGGCTCAACTGGCGAGAGTGCCGGAGTACAAATCTGGAGGTAGTGAGTTCGAGTCCCGCCGGCCGCGGACTTTTTCCGACATTTTCTGGTACGAATTTAAATACGTGAAGGTGTTACAATCGTTAAATTTTTAGAATCTAGGATATATTGTTCCCATGCCTACATCACAAAAATATGTGTCATAATGCCTATCGGATTGTTAATCTCGCTGTATGTTGGCATTCTTTTGACCACGTAATCTCAGTATCCGCTGTACCGATTTTGGTGAAATTTGGGTATATACAGAGCGCGGCGTTTCAGCAGATAGTGCTGCTTGACTTGTCGAATGCTGCGTATTAATGGTGGAATAAATATAAAAACTAAAACAATTAAGAGAATAATATCTCGTACCTTTCAGACACTGCACACGTTGCCTTGCATAGGCCCCTACAAGCATCTCCTTATTCTAGTTCCCAAGGCCAGCTCCCATCGCAAAGCTGAGGATGGCCTTCGGTCCTATCCTATCTTCAGGTTCGAGGACCCTTGAATCTATGTAGTATATTCTGCATATGATACCTATGGGCGTCACAGCGACATAGAATGTGTGCCTGTGATTTCTCATCCTCGCTACAGCGGGCACACGTTGGATCACTTGCTATCCCCATCACATACAAGTGACGTCTGAAGGTGTTATGGCCAGAAGGCAGCCCCACAAGTGACCTTAGCCGGCCGGCTTCTATCATATGATAGACAGAACCGCCCCAGAGGTCCTAAAGTAAGTTCTCTAGCTTGACAGAGATTCCTTTCGATCTCATAAGATGTTGATTTTTCAACCAAAGCTCTGTGTTCTTCTTAATGGTACTTGCTGCCAGATCTATAATAGCTGCCTCAGGACCGAGGAAATTACTTTCTTCCAGACTCTCCGCCGTTTTATCAACGTAAAATCCATCATAAGTGACACCTAAAGCTTTGCCCAAATGCCATCCAAGCCCTTTTTACACTGCAGAACCAGCCTTGATGTACACTTATAAGCAATCAATACTTCCAATGCTGCCTGGCTATCAAAGCAGATATTAATCCCTCTCTTAGGCCCCTAAATTTCGTGAATACCGTGGTGCCTCCTCCAAGAGAAAGAGCGACCATTGTTTTTGGCCCGCAAATCGCACTGCCGCAGCCTTCGTCGGTACTTGAGCTGTCTGTGTACCAGACGTCTAGGAGCACATGAGGTGGAGACGTGTAATTCACCAGACCTTCCAGGTTCCAACGGTACAGTTCGGGATTAGTGAGACGGTTAGACGGTACAATAGAAGGAACAGTAACAAGAAAAAGAAAACATAGAACCAAAATGTTCAGTAAGCATAAGGTGGCCTCAAAATGGCGGAATAAAGTCGACTTACCTCTTGAAGTTGGACAGCCTTCAACTGATATACCCTTAGGGGTTGCTGATGTCATTTTAAGTACGATCCTAAAAATCCCCAAAATTGTGTTAGTAAAACACACTCAAGGTTTGGTCACAATCTGTTTCAAACCTTCGTCCTCTTCTAGCGGTGGCCGAATAATGAGCACCAGATGAAAGGAATTTCCTCCCTCTGACAAAAGTCAAAGGCCAATATTCATCAAGTAACGTCTTCTACAAAAAAACGCACTTCCATATCAGTGTCGTAGTCACGGTCATTACACGTAGTCGACTGTGTTAGGAAACAGTAGATATGTTCCATATGTGGAGTTATAGATTTACACAGGTAAACACTCATCTATTATGAAATTTTGTTTTAGAGGATCCACAGTGACCACAAGCCGAATAATTTTAGCTAGACCTTATACCTGAATTACTATCTGCTCTGACAGCTGGGCAGCACTGAAAGCATTGAGTGCTTGTAGGTTTACATCAAGGCTCGTTCTGCAAAATAGAAATATCTTGGATGACATTTCGGCAAGACATCAGGTGTCAATTATGTGGGTGTCAAGTTATGCTGGAGTTTGCGGTAGTGAAATGGTGGAAGCACTCGCAAGGTGAGGGACCAGAAATAATTTCCGAGGTCCTAAGCCTGGCAGGTACAGTCAGAAAGACAACAGAGGTTGTTGCAAAATCAACATCGTACGCGGTTTTTAAGTTCGCGAACTTACTCGGCTCGACGCGGTGACACACGTGAAGCCACGTGAAGCTGAAATCACTCATTTTGGTAATTTTCCTAAATAAACAAAACTTTTAACAAACGCCAAACACAACAAGCGTTGCGCATCGATGGCCTGCCGAAACAAAGTGGTGGCCCGCGGCTCGCAGTACGAGCCGAGACAAGCTACGAGCAAGATTTCAAACCAGTAGGTTCGCCGGCGGACACACGGGCGAAAAAGGTCGTCGAGCCATAAGTACGCGTACTTGCTCGTACGTGTGTCACCCCTTTAAGAGATGGAAAAGAATCTCTTGACATTTCCGTTAAGCTAGAGGACATACATTAGGTCCTTTGCCCAAGGTAGGGCGGTTCTGTCTCTTATTGTCCAAAAGCCGGTAAAGGTTACTGTGGGCCTGCTATCTGGCCATAACACCTTCAGACGTCATTTCTATGTGATGGGGGTGGCAAGCGACCCGACGTGTCCATGCGGTGGCCAGGAGGCGGAATCCTCAGCACACATTTTATGTCACTGTGATGCCCTTGGGTATCACAGGCAGACTATACTAGGTATACTACAAAGGTCCTTGAAGCAGAAAACATAAGATGGGCAGGACCCAAGGGCATCCTCACCTATTTGCGATGAGGGCTGATTTGGGAACTAGAGAAAGGATAAGTGCAGAAGGGCCCTCTTGTAGGCCTATGCACTGGTGGCTCTTGTCACCAGAAAGCCTCTCTCTGTCTTTCATTAATTAATTCATATACTCGTAACATGATGAGTATGCTTATTTTTCTTAGAATTTCACACTTGAAAATGGCCAATCGAACAACTTTATTAGGCTTTTTCTCCTAATAAATGCAGTAAAAGCTTTCCCGCGTCTAAAAAAATTGACCCAGATCTCTGTCCCCTCATCTGGACATTCGTGTAAATCATAGAGTAACCACAGCATACCAAGCAATCAGCAGAATATCTCAGGTTGGCGACAACCATACGCGCGTCCCGCCATTTCGGATTAGAATCTGTCAAAAGGGGCATATACGTCATACGACACCATCTACGCTCATATAGATAGATGCAAAGATAAAATGCATAGGCGTACGCTGTAACATTTTGTGTACGCGGTGTTGATAGTATATGACCAGAGTTGGGCGTCGACGCGTCGACTTTTATTGTCGACCTCGACGTGTCGACAATGCGTCAACAATGTCAACAATGTCGAAAATGTCGACAATGTCAACAACGTCAACAATTGTTGCAGGTTTGAGATTAGGTTTGCCATTTATCTGATTGCTACGGTCACTTATTTTGACTCTGTTAGATTGTGAATTGTATATTGTATACACCCTACACCCTATGTACGATAATTCGAAACAAACGTCTGTTCACACTGCCAAAATAAATGCATTCCTCTTTAAACAATTAATGTATTTGACTTATTATTAAAAATTATCACTGAGTTTACTGAAAGTTACATTAAAACCAGTAAAATGCGTCAGTCTAAAACTTTGTAATTTTTCTTTCTTGTGAGACTGACGACTAACATTTTTCCAGGAATATTTGCTACTCTTTTTGACAGAAACGTATGCAAACCTTTGATATTTTTGAAGATGGCTCAAATGGAGTGCCCAGTATTAGGAAGGTTACTAAAATTCCGGCTTCTCCTGCCCAACTTGAGCGAGTGTTCTCAAACTGGGGTCATATTCGCACACCTCTTAGAAACAGACTGTCCTTTGAGGACATTATCGACACTTGTAATGTCGACACCATAGTTAACGCGTAGACAACTGAATTGTCGACATGACATTGTCGACGTTGCCCGAGACGTCGCCCAACCACAGCCCAACCCTGTATATGACCTTTAAAATGGATAAACAATGTAATTTTCTGTCAAATTGATTGTTTTGCTATCAGACTTCCGAAATTTCTAGTTTTAAACAGCACTAGTACTCATAAAAGCAAGTATAGCATTATTTGGTGCCCCTCTTTGGAAGAATGTCCAATAACATATGGAAAAACATACACCAAAGCAAGCTGTCAGCAAGAACCATTCAGTTCTGATATCAAGGAGTGCCGATCAGGATTATCATTGCCTTTGGAAGACTATGAAACTACAAATTTTGTGTGAGGTATATTATCTTAAGTAAGCATATACCCTACCACAAGGTTGAGCCTTCTAGGGGTGGCATTATTTGTATCTTGCAAATAAATGAATGAAATGAATGAATAAGTACCTACTATAATTGCAGAAAAAGTTTCTTTTAGATTTTATAATGATACCGTAAGGTAAGTACAAATAACCTACAAGTAAAATATCTATTAAAAAATGTACGGACACTATTTTTTCGGACCGATTGAGACGACTTTACTGATTTGATAGATAACAGCTGATCAGCCAGCAGACCTTTGAGTACACCTTCTGTACAAGTGTATGTTTTTTCTAGTAATTACTGAACAAAAATTGAGTGCTTACTAAAAGGTATAGCCGTTGGTTTGAATGTTTGTCATTGTCTGTAGTATTTTTGGTCAAAATTAACCTAGAAGTGTTACTGACTAGTCGTCAGCGTTTGACACTACAATCTATCAAGTCGGCTCAATGAAGTGAATACACACCTTTCCTTTAAATTTCTCTATACTACTACCGCCACTTATTATCCATTGGGTAAGGTTTTATTCCCATTTATTATTTATAAAGAAGGGAATCTTGAGTTTTTGAGGTCATCCTTTCTTTGTTTTATTTTTTGGCCGTGGTTCGTTGCCTCACGAAACTAGACTTCTTTCTGGGTTCCGATACTCTTAATCATTTTATACTTGTTGTTGATTGCGTATAAATATTCCACTGATAAGTAATTGTTGATTCTATTTTACCAAGTCAAGTTCTTCTTGATCTATCTTAAATAAAAAGTAGTGAAAATACATCCAACTTTAAAAAGGGTCTTAAGCAGTTTAATTTTTCTAATATGCAAATCATCGATAATCCATGTTTTCGATACCGATGCTTAGTAGTAGTAGTAGTAGTAGTAGTAGTGATGGGGAAGCGAAGCCAGGCCAGTAGGCGGCCTTTGGCCCTTTTTGCCAACCTCACTGAACCAATCATTGAAAACACTAAAATTCTGCACCCTAGAAAGCTCCTTGTCGAATCTACCAGACCTCCTGACGAAAGTCAGTATGTCTGACCATTTCGCTGAATATAGTGGCTCCTCCCCTAACTCCGTCGTGCCGAAAATCTGAACCCTAAGGTTGCGATAAACTGCACATCTGTCCAGGAAGTGGAACGCTGTCTCGTCCTCCTCCCAGCATCTGGAGCAAATTGGGTCCCCTACCACTCTCATGAGTGACAAATGTCTATTCAGCCGGCAATGGCCAGTGAGAACCCCCACCAGAAGGTTGAGCGTCTCTCTGCCTTTATTCAAAAGCCATAGCGTTCGGCCCTTATCAGGGCCTGCTATGAATCTGTTGGCTTGCCTGCAGTGGTCTCTCTCTAACCAGGCTTTCACCAGTTCCTTGTAGGCTCAGTTGTCCAGCGACACATTGACCTGGCGTCTGCTAATTTTCAGCATAGGTTCTGGGCCAATGCAGGGGCTACCGGCCCCTATCCTAGCTAATCGGTACGCTATCTCGTTACCCGGTATACCAATATGTCCGGGGACCCACAGCAGGGTCACCTTCTTATGGTTTGCTAATTTCTGAAGGGCGGCAGAGCATTCTTGAGCCAGAGCTAATCTGGCCCTCGGAGCTGCCACCGCTTTTAGAGCTGCTTGGCCGTCAGAGCATATATTGTATATGCATATATTGTATATGCTCTGTTCAGAACACTGTTCGACTTCCGTTGAGTATGCCGCCATCAATATAGCATAGACTCCCGTCTGTGGAAGACAGTCGCGCAAGTTCCCAGCGCGAAGCTCCGCCGCACTTCTTTACCCTCCAGGCAGAGGCCCGCTCCTCCGGATCCTGACTCCTTCAAGAGCGATCTCTCAGTGAAGCATACCAGACTATTGGGCGAAAACTTGACTTTCCCTCTCATCCCATCGTCTCTTTCCGGGATGACTAGTGAGAATCTATTATCTAAATTTAAGATGCTTATGATAATCGATACTTTATCCTCAAGTATCGGGGAGTATCGATATTCGGCCAAAAACATCGAATTGGTATCGGTACCGATATTCTTTGTTATTTTCGCATCCCTATCCAGACTCCTAACCCATAATGGCGCCATCTAGATCAACCTCCGTAGGAA
Source organism: Callosobruchus maculatus (assembly GCA_951848785.1). Taxonomy (NCBI): domain Eukaryota; kingdom Metazoa; phylum Arthropoda; class Insecta; order Coleoptera; family Chrysomelidae; genus Callosobruchus; species Callosobruchus maculatus. Next base: position 528,461 of record CATOUR010000171.1, read on the forward strand.
CCATTTTTACACAGGAAAAAATAATTACATAACTTAACGTTTGTAATTTGTAACCAATGTTAAGTTATGTAATTTCACAGTCGTTCTGTAAAGACATTTTACATAATCTGTAATGCATTTTTTTACATAATGTATTCTGGGATTCTCCAACACTTGTTCTGTGTTGGAATAAGTAACAAGTTATGGAAAAACTATGCATTCTTTGTCGTGTTCCATAACATATTATGGTTGTTGTTACATAATATGCTGTGTTTCGTGCATAATTTTTATTGCTATTGTACATAGTTTATTATGGAATATATTACACAGGATGTGCTACTTATACCTATGAATGCGGCTTCATATTTTGGACATTGCTGAGGCGATTTTTCAATATTTTTGTTCTAAATGTTTTTCCAAAAAAGACAGAATCTTGTTTTGCCATTTGTTTCTATTAAATCTGTAAAATAAAGCACACTGTAAGTGTGATGTGAATAAACATGCATGTAAAAGAAGTGCGATAACATGTAACAGAATCGCACTATTATACAACATAATAATAAAATGGGGCAGATTACTTTTTGCGCTATTAAAAATAAGGATTTGGACTGTAGATATATCTACTAGAATTCAGTCAAAACATTTCTGTAAATTCTCTAGATTTAAACGTTTACGTAGGACATTTTATCCCAACTTATCCTAACCCTAGTGCCAAACCGAGGTGATATTTTTACATCAGTAAATTATTTAAACGGCATTCTGTTACATTTCATTGCAGACAAATAAATTGTACGCCTTGCCAGTTCCTATGTACATACTGGTGGCTGTTATATTTCGTCAGTGTATGGCATTTGAACTGGCAAGTACAGCAAATAAACATGATGCTAATAAGTTTGCCTTCAGAAACACAACCTTCGTCCTTCACAAAATACGTTAAATACACAACTACACTTCTATAAATGACCAAAACAGGTTGCAAAAGGTGGGTGGCGTCTGTTGTACGTTCTTTACGCGAAACATGAGATTTTAGGTTATGTGTTCATAACCTATGAATAGATGGCGCACTAGACGGCACGAAGGCGCTTCCTTAATATGTTATGTGATTTCACATAATCTATCACAGTGTTTGTGTGAATTTGATGTGGACAGTTAATACTTTGTAACTTTATTTTATTACATGTTTTCTAATGTAAAAATACTTGTTTACATATTAAAAGTACATGATATCTGTGATAACACAGTATTATGTAAAACGCACATGATAAATAGTGTAATGTCATGAAAAACATGATATATTATGCAAAGTTTACATAATACAGAATGTGATTTTACCCCCATTTTTTGCAGTGTATATAGGAAATCATCAGAGATATTCTGCTGATTGTTTAGTATGCTGTGAAGTAACTTGCACTGCAGAAAACAAATGATATCGAAAAGGGCAGTGACGCGTCGAGCACTGCGTAACTATTTGTCATACCGCCGCGTAGAGGGCGTAACTGGTCGGTCGTATAGCGTGCAACCCACATGATGCGTATCGAATGGAAAATGAGGGAAATATGCAGCGGAGCGTTTTTTCCGCCGCCGCAGCCACGTGCGTGAAAAAGCGTCGGCCGTTCCGGATCGCGGATCAGTCGGATCGGTGACGGCCGATGATATTTTTAGGTGGAAAAAATTGTAGGTATTATGCCCATATAACATCGGTGACAGGTAACGGGGTATATACAACGTGCTCTATTGTAACGGTACTTTAAAGTTGTATCATGCTGACTACCGAATCAAATTGCTTGTTTTCTAAATATAATAGCGTTTTCGACTTACTGCACCGATTTTAACCACGATTGCACTACTGGTGCCCAGAAGTGCAATAAATCTGAACTGGTAACTCGAACATGCACCAAAATTCGGTGCAATTCAAGTAACTGTTCTGTCAGCCAACTGATGACAGTTTGATGTCATTTTGAATCCCAAGAGCTCTATTTCATTCTGTGGTGGTTTTGGAATTTGAATAGTTTGAATCCGCCTTATTCAATCATTTATTCTATTTATCGACATAAAAACTAACAGCATTTTGTGCAATATGGCTTTTGCACTAAAAATGAATATCTATCTATATCGGTAAATACTTATGTACATATCTTGTTTTATCTCTTCTTCCGTCAGTTTATGAATAACATCTTCAACAAATATTCGTATTTTTGGGACACCCGCAGGTGTTGTTTGCAATTGAACTAGATATGCTTCAATTTCCTCATCATCCGAAGATGACGATATTCGCAGTTCTTCCAACTATACTTTCCGCATCTTCCGTAACGTATCGTATGTATCGTACCATGCTACTATGTATACTACCCCACTACCCAGTTCTTAATTCAAAAAATTATTTTCTCTGACAAATAAAATAGGTTATAATTAATATTTTATAGACATCAATAATGCACTGGAATCGCCACGAGCTCAGAGAGTCCGTGGCGATAATTTGCACTCAAGTTCAATTAAGCGGATAAGGGCCGGTTTCTCAATGTCCAGTTAAAGTATCAGATAGGTATCTGCCAGATAGCGTTGCTATGGATACAACTGTCAGATAAAATTTGCGTGACTTCGTAAGTTTAGCCTTCAATTGTTTAAACAATTTATCTAACAGTTGCTGTTATCTGGCAGATAAATATTTAACTGGACATTGAGAAACCGGTCCTAAGTCGAAAAAAAAAACACACAGTTTTGCACTCAAATCTAAAACGAACATAATTTTGACACTCAGTTCCTATGAATGCAGTGATAAGTCGAAAACGCTATAAGTGTTCGTACAGCAAAGCTGAGTTTTGGAGCAATAGTAGAAAGTAATAACTAGGACATCCCGTGTCAGCTTTTTCAGGCTCTGAGCATCGGGTTACTGACTTGATTGACAGGATACCAAAATAACAAAATAAAGGATTATAATGGTTATTTATGTATTAAGGGCGTAAGGAGGATGTTATGGCCTGAAGCCTTATATCAAGTAGTAGTAGTAAAGGCTGTAAAGCCATAAAAGTAAATTACGCCCGTCGTACGAACGTATTTTGACCGAAAGGATATTTATAAGACAACGTGGCTTTCACCAGATGGTAGAAACGCTGATCAAATTGACCACATATTGATAGAAATAAACATGCTTGTACTTTGCAGAATATTAGAAGCGATAGTGGAGTAGATAACAATACAGGCCAAACTTCATGGTGGTCGCAACTACCAAACAGCAGCTTCCCAAACAGCCAAAGAGCAAACATAAGGCAAATAAGCGGTATGAAACAAGTGTATTGAAGAAAGATCAAATTAGGCAACAATTTGAGCAGCTAGTAACAGCGGAACTACAAAATAAACAAATAAGAGAAGATGTATCACAGGAATAGGCTCAAATCCAGACGATAGTGACTAGGTACAGCGGAACAAATGATGAGAAATAGAAGTACTAGAAAAGATAATCCCTGGTTTAATGAAAAGTGTGTACTTGTATTGGAGAATGGAAGAAAAGCGAAATTATCTTTGAACATGATAAACACGAAAGAGACAAGAACCGGCTGTAAACAAGTTAGACGTAGAGTAAAATATATATGTAGGACGAAGAACCGAGAATATTGGACAAGGAGGTTAGAGGCATTGAAGAATCATATGATCAACAAAGACATCAGGAATTTCTATCGAGACGTGAAAAGAAACAAATCTGGAGGGACAAGGGTTTCATGCTTTTTTACAAATAATGAAGGAGACTTAATAGGGGATATGCAAGGGAAGCTGGAAAGATGGGGGACTATTTTGAAGAGCTTTTGAATTCATGGGATGTATCGAGGGAACAACAAAGGAACACACCAATAGCACTACCACCAGATGATGGAAATGCATTGGGTAAATCGACAAAGGAAATTGGAGAAATAATGAAAAATCTAGAAAATAATAAAAGCCTAGGGGAAAATAGTCTATCCGCAGAAATATTGAAGGCAGGAGGACAACAGTTACACAAGCGTATTAGCAATTCAATAAAAGATACGAAAGATATGTCGAAACAAGAGAAAATGCCAAATGAATGGAAAGATGCAGTGATTTGCCCAATACATTACGTGGATATTACAGAGGCATTGCCTTATTAGACACAACATATGAGATATTATTAAGATATTATGAGGGCAAGGTAGTGGGAGAATATCAAGGAGGCTTTAGAAGGGGTAGGTCAACAATAGATCAAATTTTCACGATGCAGCAGTTACTCCATAATAGTTATGAGCAAAACCTTGGTCTGCATGTACTGTTTACCGACTTTAAGCAGGCATACGATTCTATTAATGGGAAAAAACTACGTGAAATCCTAATATTGCTGAAAATACCAATGAAGTTGATAAGATTAGTTGAAATGACGATGAATGAAACTATGAATAGACTTGCAGTGGAAGGTAACGTGTCAAGGGCTTTCAAAGTACGTCATGGTATCAACCACTTTGCTCAATTTTACATTAGAAGCAATCTTACCAAAGAGTGGTATACAAGTCAAAGGTATAATGTATCACAAAAAGCAGCAAGTCCCTAGCATATGCCGATGATATATAGCTATAATTACTAGGTCCAACACTTGATTAGAGAACATGTTTAAGAAACTCGAAGAAACTGCTAAACAATTTGAGCTTCACATAAATGACGACAAAACAAAATACTTGGAAATAAGAGCAAACAAAACAGCTTTAGGTACAAAAGTTAAATCAAGGAATAAAAATGGCAGAGAATACCTGTTTGAGAAAGTTAATTATTTCGAGTGAATATCGAAAATAGAATGAGGGAGTTTGAGTAAAATGATGAGGTTTGAGCAGATTTCTAGAGCTACAAAAATAAGGATATACAGAACAGTAATCCAATCATCGGTAACATATGGCAGTGAAACGTGGATATTAAGTCAAAAAAACATACACAGATTGGAATGATGGGAGAGGAAGATGTTAAGAAGAATATACCGTGGCACAAAAACTGAGGAGGACAGATGGAGGAGAAGAACCGATACAGAAATGATAGAGCCATATAACCAGGCCAGTATAGTGCAGAAAAACCGAGCTCAAAGGGTGCGCTGGTTAGCCCGCATGACCGCATGTGGAATAGCCAAAAAAAGAGTATTACTAGGACGAGAAGGCAGTAAAAGACGAAGAAGAAGTGGTTCAGATGTGTTAAAGAAGACCTACGATCGCTGAATATATCAGACTGGAAAAAACTACACAAAATAGAAAACTATGGAGAAATGTAGTATGAAGAATGTTGGTCATGGGCTCGCAGGCCTGAAGTGCTGATATAATAACAACGCCCGTCGTACGTACATCGCTTAATGCACGGATGATTTTTTTCCATTTTTTATGAGTAACTACATTATCAAGCATGGTTGTTAGATTCGCATGAATCAAAGATAACAAGTGATCTGCGTAGTTATAGCAGCGGAAAAACAAAGGTAGTCACTTTGCTTAAAATCAATTTTTTATTCGCTATCCGACAATTTTGTGGTTGTTGTGTGGTTTAAAAAAACTAGAAGATGAACGAAGTTGAGGAAGCTGCAGAAAAAACAAGGAACAGCAGCCTAATTCCCGGAAAATCGAAAGACTACCCAAATCTTATGATAGAGAAATTTGTGTATAATCTTTAATCTATGAGACACCCGTACTTAAAAAATAATATGCATGAAAAAGAATAATGTGCATCTCATCAAGACTGCAAAAGAGAGTGAAATCTTAAAAAACACACAATATTGCACTTAACTTTATTAATTTATAAAACTACTAATCTGATTTCAATTATATTTTGACACATCTTTATTATCTTGGTAAGGATGACACATGACACATGACTAGTCCAGTACCATATTGGTCTACTGGACAATAAAGTTCTATCTATCCATCTATCTATCGCTTCAGTGGCGGTGAAATAATGTGTGCGATGCAACTAGTCGAATTACCTGACGCAAATTCTGTTATACTTGGAAAATTTCAGGCCTTTATTTCGTACGACTAAGTCAATTTTGAGAAAATGCTAGTGAAAATGGATTTAATTTAAGAATATAAGTGGTTCAGCCCTCTCGAAGACCTACACGAAGCAAATCCTCAAATATCATAATCCAAAATACCGTCTCACGAGTCGATCCGCAGCAAAGTAACGCCTCCCACTTTCAGAAACCCATTCAAAGTGTAATTGCAGGAGAGGCGGGCAGCGCTGACCATAAATTTCGACTTTTTAATCTGATAATCCCGTCCGCTTGTTTAATACGCCCGAATAGCCTTTTCCAGCTCTCTCAGTCCGGCTGGCTCATGCTGCTGCCTGGACGTCATTATTTCGGACAATGGGCTGGCTAACTAAGCCAAGAAAGGGCTGCATTGTTCCCCTATGTGGGCCCTTTTACCCTTTTTCGGCTCTTACACCTGTTCAGTGTGTTTGCGTTGCCCTAAGGATTATTGTGGTACCCGCGAAATTTGCATGTAAATAAACGAATTAGGCAAATGTACGGGGTATGATGATCATGTTACAGTCTGCCTCTTGATATATGAAATATGAAGCCATATTGAAGTTGCACAAAAATGTATGAACGGTTATGAAAAGAGTTTGCCTGTGGTCAAGAATTAGCGTGAATAAAAGTGAAATTAAACAAGGTTAGTTCGGAAATTGGATACTAGTGGGACCAAACTTTCATTCTTACCCAGTAACAGATCGGCTTTTCCAAATTAATCAATTTCATTTTGAACACGCAAATCGCACACGAATTATATTCGGGTAATTTATGGAAATGGTATTTTCAAACGTCATCCGAAATTACAGATTTATAAAGTTGATTTTCGAACAACTAAACTTGAAAATATTGTACGCATTACATGGTTGTTTGCTTCCTGATAAAATAAAAATTACTATAACTGTCAGTGAATAACCAAAAAGAGCTAAACGTTACCTCTGTCTGGAGGCGACAACTCAACCGCTTAAAAGACCAGAAAGAAGAACAAACTACAAGTACAAAGACTCGATGAGACAGTGGCAGAATCAGAAATATTGGCAGATCAAAGTCAGCAGAAAATAAATCAAAGAGCTGCGTTTTTCAGACAAAAATGAACTTACCCGCAAAAGACCTATTATTTGCAGGGTGTAATTTTAGTATAGGTTGCTGTAATGATAAAAAAAATGTTTCACAAAAATTCGATAGCAATAGGCAAACAAGTTTTTTGAATTACACACTTATACAGGGCTATTATATCCATTTTAGACCCTCCCTGCACTCATGATGCATTATCTACAAATATTTGTTGTATGTGTGCCGTTTTTGAGTTTGTTTAACGTTTAATGTAATACAACAAAGTATCGGGTATTTTGACTTGGATTGATGTTTATTCTGCTATAAAATATTGTCTTGGTTCTCTACCATAGATAGATACTATCGTTTTGTTTCTGAATAAAAGTAGCTTTTGAAAAACTGTTTTTAGTAATACACATAAATTTAAATACAACAACATAAATAACCTAAAATGCACAGCTCACATGTCAAAATTACTTTCTTTCGCACAGTAAATCAATTTTTTGTTAGTTGGGACCCATCGATGTAAATCGTCCGACAAAAATCGCACACATAGACCAGTGCCGAAGCCTTCAAAAATAATACAAAGTGAAAAAAAATTAAAGTAGGATGAAACCCATTAGAAAAAGAGGGGAATATGATAAGGATGAAAGTAAAAATAAATTACGGTCGATTCGAGATCGGGAAGTGGGAGGGGGTGAGTTTTTAAGGGTAGAAAATGGTTTATCTTGATTTCTGGCAAAACTACACGTCCTATGGAAAAAAGTTAAATGGCAGAGTTGTAGGTAAAAAGGTCTACAACCTTTGTATTTTCAATTTTTTCACATAACCTCAAAATTTTGGTGAAAAATTCAAAAAGCCAAGTTTTTGGTCTTTTATTTTTATCTTTGTAAAAAAAATGCACCCCAATTTTCAATCGAAAATTCTCGCGTCAAAATATCAGCTTTTTTCAAAAAGTTTGGGAGCCTTTCGTTCGTTGAAATCTCTATTTTCTGATGGTGTAAAAAAATATACATTACTGTAGAAAATTTTCTCAGAAAATGCAAAAAACTGAAAAAAAAACTCAAATTCGAAATTTTTGTTTACTCACTATGTACAATTTTGAGCTATGTATTAAAATTTACACTTATTTACTTAAAAAACGTGAGATCTCATGTTACATTGATAAACGAAAAAATTGCAAATTGGAATATCTTACTATAATTAACAAACAAATAAGTTAATATTTAATAAGACATCTACAATATTTTGAAAAAGTTGTAGAATCTTCTTTAAATAATATTTGTAGATGCCTATTTATTGCTGTTGTAAGATAATTTATATACATGAGTGACATACGGTAAATGTTAGCCCATTGTAAGGTATTTCATGGAGAAGTAGGGACGGACTTAGCAGGGTCTGGGCCTTACTACATACCTGCTATTTCGTAGCAGCTGTAAAACCGCTAGTCAGTGGTCATGGGTAACGCAGAAAAATTAAATACGTTGCTACTATAGCGCTGGCGCATTTCCTTGTATCAACGCAATGCGTTAACTCAAATGCGCTATGATACACGATACAGTTGAGAGCCAGACTGGAAATAATATTGCAGACGAAGATGATTGTCTTGAAGATTTCGACGATCAACTAGAGACAGAAAGGTTTATCGAATCTAACGATGAAGAAATGCCTTCAAAGAGACAAAAACTAATGGATATCAAAGCAAATGACAATTGTGCGTTCAGATCCTCAAAATTTTTAGTTTCTAACATTACTTACACTTAAAAAGCATCATTGGTATTATCTGAAGCTCATCTTTGCCTGGTTCAAGCGAAACACACTGCAGAATGTTCTATAAAGCATATGGAAAAGCAACAAGCGTAATCCAAAGAAGCTGTCAACGGTTACGATCCAGTTCTGATATAAAAGGGTGAGGGATATCAGAGGAAACTATAAAATTTTTGTGATTTATGATTATCTAATGTATGCCCATACCCCAACACAAGGCTCAGCCTTCTAGGGGTGGCATTATTTGTATGTTTCGTGCAAATAAATGAAATGAAATAACTAATGGGAATTTCAGATAAGATATTTATAAATGACAAGATTAACGTTTTCGAAAAAAAATATAATGAATAACGTAATCAGAATTAAGTATCTAAATTCAGTAGTGCGATTTACATGTATATTTATATTTTTTGAAATTTTCTATAACATGAATGTAATTCGAATTTAATTAATAAACCTTTCAACTAAAAAAAATTGCAGCAATCACATTTTTTTGATGAAGTACGAATTTGAGTTTTTTTTCAGTTTTTTGCATTTTCTGAGAAGATTTTCCATAGTAATATATATATTTTTTTACACCATCAGAAAATAGAGATTCCAACGAATAAAAAGCTCCCAAACTCTTTGAAAAAAGCTGATGCTTTGACGCGAGAATTTTCGATTGAAAATTGGGGTGCATTTTTGATATTAAGTTAAAATAAGGCGAAAACATGAATATTTTAAAACAAATAAATTACAGTGTATCTGGGACATAGTAAGGTAAGTTTTCACAAAATTTCGTAGAAATTTTATTTTTTTTTGAAAAAGATAAAAATAAAAAACCAAAAACTTGGTTTTTTGAATTTTTTACCAAAATTTTGAGGTTATGTGAAAAAATTGAAAATACAAAAGTTGTAGACCTTTTTATTACCTACAACTTTGCCATTTAAATTTTTTCCATAGGACGTGTAGTTTTGCCATAAATCAAGATAAACCATTTTCTACCCTTAAAAACTCACCCCCTCCCACTTCCCGATCTCGAATCGACCGTAATTTATCTTTCCTTTCATTCTCATCATATTCCCCTCTTTTTCTAATGGGTTTCATCCTACTGTAATTTTTTTTTTGTTTAAAAAATTATCGACCCTGGTCTACACAGATTTAGTAGCGTTCTTAAATTTAAAAAATATATTTTTTTTGCTGATGTGCGAAAATATCGCGATTTCTCATTCGAAATAGGAATTGCATGATTTGAGAACGGATGCCCTGGCCTACGCGTTTATAGTCGTACGAGATGCTACTTCTGGTCGATCCATGAAACTGCCATCCGTATACGGGTCGATCGGCGACGTGGTCGATGCTTTAGAGCCCGAACAGAGGAGCCACTCTGTGGCGCCACCGAGTGGCTCGTCTGATCAGGCCCTTATAGTCGCACACGGGTTGCTTCACTCTCAGTCGACTCAGATGATGTAAACAGAAAAGAACCATTACAGAGTTCAATATGAGCAGTTCCATTGATGAATAGGAAATTGTTAGGCTTCTGTGGTACCAGCAGAATTTGACAAATTTCCAGAACTATTAAATACTTTGAAATGAAAGGGAAACTATCAGCTGTTATTGCTTGCAGCCTGATATCTTCAAAATAAAGTTTCACATTTAATGGTTTAAACACGCAGTAACTTTTGTCAACAGTAACGATACCTCTACTGGAGCCTTAAAAATTCTTGTTTGAATTTTCTACTACTTTACCTTGTAACTGTGTTTATATCAAGCATCCTTTCCCTTTATTCAAAATATTATAAGCAATACGAAAAAGAAGATATGTCGCATACCTAGGCCCCCAGGCCTTTATCTTATTTAATAATTGCACACGGAACGCCTGGATCCCAGAGCTGGTAGTGGTATAATATACATATAATTACAAAATCAAGACCGTTATGACTCTATCACCTTATAATTTTTTGCCTCCATCAGATGCGAGAGATGCACGAACCACTCGAACTATCACTTCCATTCTGATCGCATGCGACCGAAAACGAGGAGAATGAAAACGGGCGTCTCGGGACGACCATCAAACGACCCATTACTGGCGCTCCGATACCTTGCATGAGAAGCCGCGTGCGTAGAGAATCGTGTCGACCACATTGCCAATCGACACATGTGCGGAGGACCAGTTTTGAAATCGTTTGTTTGTTGTTGTTTGTTCAATACAGATACATACAGAAGTGGTCGACTGGAGATAATGCAAAACTTGCAGGTCGCAAGTGGGCCAGGGTATACGTTCTTGCAAGGGTTAAAAATTTATTTATCTACTACTTTTATTTTAAACTATATTAAAAACTGCTTCGGGATCAAGTTATTCAATAGTGGCTACGCAGTCTAGGGATAAGGAAAGCCTAAAAGGCGTAAAATATTTAACAGTAAGCAATAATGCCTTATTTTCGTTATCATTGAATAACCTTTATTTTATAATGTCTTAAAGATATCCATAAATTTCACCAAAGAATTACCATTTAAAATTTTTCCCGTTTATAACATCGCGAGCGGTAAACCATCAATTTCTTGAGAGTCGCAGAACAAGTAGCAGCTTCTGAGGATGATATCAAGTGCAACATCAAGCAGTGAAACGCAACGACTCCAATTCGATGGAGAGTATTGCATCCAACCGAACCATCCATAAACCACTAGCTTAATGGCAAAGGAATTGTTTGAAATTCGCAGTGATTGCCATACATCCTCTGTATATGATAGCATGCCAACAGGCTCGTTAACAAATCATTTCATAGACGTACAGAAACAGATAATATTCAATTCAATGCTTTAAATAATTTAAAGCTGCTCGGCTAAATTCAAAGTAAACGCACCCCTCTCTACAAACGACTCAGTCATTCCACCCTAATTCTTTATTTATATCCTTTGAAAACAAACGATTTCGATTTACAACATAACACACACATACATAGGCGGCGATGAAGAATTTTAATGTCTAGCTCAAACAACTTCTAACTTTGGGATCTTGTTCAAAAACTTCAAAACGTTTGAAAAAAGGCCACAAACATATTAATTGGCTAAATTTATAATACAGATGCAAATGTCATTCGGCCAGCTACGTCTCATGAGCTGTGTGGGCAAATTGGTGACTGTCATGTCTGTTGCCACGGTAACTGAGAAAGCACGTAGCCAAAAGTGGTAGTACGCATGCGCGAGGCTAGCCACATGTGGCCAGCGTTGCAGACGTGGTTCTGCCAGATTCTGCTCTGCTCTGCTCTTTCAAAAATCCAACCAGTGGATAGACGAACGCCACGCCAAGTTTGGTGTGGCATGACCTTTAGGAAAAAAGGTATCAATGTACATTTATAAAATTTTATACTACCAACATGACAACAGTGGGCACACTACAGTGGAAGAAAATAAAAAACTAGCCTCCCTTGATGTTTTTCTTACAAGAAAAGGACCCACGTTGGGAGACAAGGTATATAGAAAACCAACGCATAGTGACCGGTACTTGCATAAAAAGTCAAACCATCACTCATCTCAGAAGTACGGAATTATTAGAACTCTGACAGAACGGGTCAGAAAAGTGTGCGAACCAGAAGAACTCGACACCGAATTGGAACACCTAAAGAACGCTCTTAAGGCAAACAGTTATACAAAAAAGGAGTTAACAGGAACAATGGAAAGAAATAGGGCACACAAACACCCTGAACCAACAGCAAAAGCTTTTTTACCCTATGTGCCTGGAATAACAGATAGAATAGGGAAAATGCGAAAAAAGGTAACTTCAAGACCATATACAAGCCTACAAGAAAGATACAGGAGTATTTGAGAACGGTCAAAGATATAAAAGAGACCCATTCACAGCACCTGAGGTATATATATCGCATACCATGCAGAACATAAAGCTAGCTGTCGACTAGGTTATACAGGTAAATTTGCGGTAGCCAAATATGTGACTAAAGAAGAAGGCCATAGGATCAAGTTTGAAGAGACTCAGGTTCTTGTAGCAACGTCTTCAATCTTTATACAACAATTTCAAATTTCAACAGGAAAGAAGAATCACAGAAACTCAATCGGACATGGGTATCCATCCTAAAGGACCTGAAGGTATAAATACAGCCGCAAACCTACCAGCTGTCAATATTGCGGAAGTCGCCGGATTGAAATGGCTTATGAAGATGCCATCCCCTCGTGTTGGCGAAACGTCAAGCCCCAACGCTAAAGCTAAAGCTAAAAGCCCAAGAATCACAAATTCATAACGTACATAAAGTTCACTCTCCGCAAAGCACAACACTCTCAAGTAACCTTGAACCAAGTTGCTATACCTCAACAACAGAAAACAAAATACTCGTTTACAAACCGATTTGGACATACGCTATTGTCTCCGATCACACACTCCATAGAGACGTCCAGATTCCATACGTAAAAGACGTCATGCAAGAAATATGCCATGCTAGCCTGGACAATCATCCCAATATACTACTACCGCCACAGTTACTATCTAAGAAGACTGAAGAAATACTGTCATTTGGACCTTTACTTCTCATTTAAATACATGTACAAATGTGTCATCACATTAGCTTATAGGAATGGAAGCAGTTTGGTTGTTGATAGAATAGGATAATATTTATTATTTCAAAAAAGCACAATAGCTTTAAAATGATACGTATAATATACTTTTGAAAGGACTTTATGTACCTAGGGGTAAAGCAAGAGGGACAGGAGAAACAAGAAATACAGGCAAGGATCGTCAAAGGAAATCAGAAGTATGGAGCCCTGAAAAATCTTATGAAATCCAAATATGTATCCAGAAAGAGCAAAGAGAGAATTTTCACCACTATTATAAGACCAACAGCGATATATGCATGAGAGACGTGGACTGTGAACAAAGAGGAACGAGAAAAATCGTGAGATAGTAAAGAAAAATGTTGAGAGCTATTTATGGAGGCGTAAGGACAAACGAGGGATGGAGGAGAAGGACAAACCAGGAACTGGAAGATATATTACAAGAACCCCAATATGATATCCGTCATCAAAGCGCAGAGAATAAGGTAGCTAGGACATGTCTAGAGGAGAGTGGCAAAGCTAGTCCTGAACCAGAGACTAATAGGAAAAGAAAGGAAGGGTAAATCAAGGGAGAGATGGCTGAAGAAGGCAGAAGATGATTTAAAGAAAATTAATATTAAACACTGGAAAGAGAAGGCAGCAGACAGAAATAGGTGGAGCGGAATAGTGCAGAATATACTCAGAAATAGGTGGTAAAACAATGAAAAAAGCATCCAAAGACAATTTTAAGTTACATAAATTTTAGCGGCATAAGACCAGACTGTACTCGTTTTTGCCATAGGTCTTCATACCGTCCTAATGGAGTTGAGAATGAGAATCTGAGAGTTGGTTCAATAACACCAAGCGCCATCTCTTGACACAGACCGTCCAACTACAGAACATATTACAGGTCATTCACGATACTGGCCCAAGAGAAAGACCATCATACCCCCTGGCATAAACCCCTTTACGGGTACGCTTATGTATGTGCACATATACGTTCCCGGATTGCCATGGCTAAATAATGCAGCAAGAGCTCGTTTGCGCTATTGTTTCTGTCGTTTTTCTATACTTTTACTGATGAAAATTTTAGCGGCGTGCGTGCAATGTCAAACTGACTGTAAACCGCAGCACGTGTTGATATTTTGGGTGAATACTTCATGAAGCTGCTTGGAAGGAACTGCTGATTGACAATGGTTGTTGCATACTCCATCGCATTTCTCTGGCGTGTAAATAAAACATTAATTTGAACTAAGTGGTTTTCTAGCAATCCGGCTACCACTCCAGTGACAATGATTAACTGTAGCTAGTTAACAGTATTTGCATTGCAATCTTTAACCGTACCATAGTGGGTAGACATCTTTTTGCGATGAGATGATTGAACCCTTAAATACGCCCCATATCTGCGCCGTGGCAATTTTTTTATCTACTCCTATAAAGTTATATAGCGATTACCAAATTATTTTTGAATAAGTAGTACTACCTATCAACAACCAGCATGAATTATTCTTCACAACTCAGGCTGCAGTCGTGGGTTATGAACAGCGCCTACTATATACCAGTACTGATCTCTTGGAAATGCATTTGATCAAATACATGCTATGACAATTGCAAAGGTGGCTATGAGACGTCAAACGCTAATAATTCGAACCGTGATGTACAGAATTCATTTCAGTGACAGAAGGGAGGTTAAGTTGTTAGCGGTTCCAAATTGTTTTGTACTTAAATCAAACTGGTTGTCGATTGCTTTAATAGATCAAGAGCATTCAACTCTCGGTAATGGTATCAACTCAGCATCATTACCGCTCGTTGAATAATATACTATTGAACACAAGTTGATATATATACAGTTGGTCAGTACGTTTAAAATTAGAATAAATAGTGCATCAATACTTTAAAAATGTCGAAATGACTTCCCACCCAGGATTTCTCAAAAACTGTCAACTAAAAGAAAAAACGCCGAGACACGTCAAACACCAAAAACTACTTCATCCCCTTGTAGCCTCCCCCCCCCAGGATCATCTCCTTGAAATTTTTAAATAACAAGGAGCATCGAGTAAGATCTTGTTTCAAAGGTATATCAAAGTACTTCATTTCGACTTAGGTCGATTCTTTTTCGAGAAAATTAGAATCTTTATGTATCTTAACTTGATCAAATAAAATACAGAAACACATGAAAATATCATTTTTTATTGCAATAGGTGTTCAAATGTTGCCCGTTATTGGCCAAACAATGATAAAGGCGATTTTCAAATTCCTGATGGGCAGTTGCAAAAAAATGTTAGGCTACGGTTACTATGCATGCGAGTTCTGACGAAAATGTGTTCTGACAAGTTCTGACGAATTCACTTGAACAATCAAATGCCTGATTTCCAATGAAAGTGGTTAGTATGGGGGAGGAAGCCTCATCGGAATACGCACGTCGTCGTCAGTACGATTTGGACGTTCAAAAACGTTTGAAATTTTTAAGCGAATTCTTCCGAATATGTAGCTATTTTTCCAAGTGTTGGGTGGTTTTTCACGTGATTTAGAACTGAGGACTGTGGAGGGTTGACTGTGAACGTGGATAAACTGATTGCTTGTGTGCATCACGACATACAACCATTCAGCGAATCTGTTTTTGGCAAAATACAGTCGCGAAAATTGTAGAACTTTTTGATCCTTCCTTCTATCCCCTTCAGTATGTATTTGAGTGTTTTTGGTGTTATCCTACGACCCTACTATTAAATGAAACGCCCTCACGATCAGAATACCGTGAAAAAGCGTGCAGTAGAACCACCCTTGTTCTGACGAGGAGTTCGGACGATCTCGTCAGAACACATTTTCGTCAGAACTCGCATGTATGTTGTATAGTAACCGTAGCCTTATGGGATATCATGGCAGCTTTCGATAATGCGTTGACGAAGGTCATCCAAACTGCCCGTCAGGAATTTGAAAATTGCCTATATCATTGTTTGCCCAATAACGGGAAACATTTGAATACTTATTGCAATAAAAAGTGATACTTTCGTATGTTTTTGTGTTCTATTTGGACAAATAACAAGTTAAGATACATAAAGATTCTAATTTTCTCGAAAAAGAATTGACCGATTTAAAAATTAAACGTCAATATACTTCGACGTACCTTTGAAACATGATATTACTCGATACCCCTTGTCATTTAAAAATTTGAAAGGGGATGATCCTGGGGGGAGGCAGAGGATACAAGGGGGTGAAGCAGTTTTTGGTTAAAAAGTTGTCCCCCTTGACAAATCCTTTGACGTAGCTCTGCTTTTTTTCTTCTAATCAGCGGTTTTCGAGAAATCCGGAGTGGGAAGTTTTCAAATAAACTCTTGAAGTATAAAATTAAATATATAGAAAGGAGGAGTAAATAAATGTCGAAATATCCATTGAAAGACTATGCATGTACTTGAATTAACCGAGTGTGTTACCATACACTCAAACTCAGACACACCCACACCTAGCTGCATGTTAAAATTTGTAAAGGACTAGAGTAGATACGTAAAAATTTAAAAAATATGAATAAATGATATTTTCGATAAATTAATGAATTTCGATTCTTGTTTCGGAAGATATCCAGTCTCGTAGAATTTCTTCTACTGTTGGCAATGTTGTTTAGTAGTATTCTCCTTCAAAAAGCTATAGTCGATAGTCATTCAAAATTTTGAAAGCAATGACCCTGGGGGTACAAGGGGGAAAGCAGTTTTTGGTTTAAAACTTGTCCCCCTTGAAATATTTTGACTTGTCTCGGCATTTTTTATTTTAATCAGTAGTTTTTGATAAATCTGTGGTCGGAAGTTTTCAAATGCCCTGTATATGTTAGTAGAACGTCTAATTTGATTCAATATCATCAGCAAGGCAACAAGTGATTATTTTATGCTTGATTTACTTTCGTATCATACGTTTCTGGCTATCCATTCCAACTTTTTCCAGGTAAAAAAGAAACTAGGATAAATCCTTCAGTGTAATCGGATGATATCTGCGGGGTAATGGATGGGAGTGAGATAGAGATAGACCATTGTTTCAGGTGGTGTATGGAAGGACGTTAGCGACGGTGGCGGAACCATTCGTTTATTGATTGCAAGAGATGCGAGAGAAGCGGGGCACGTTGGGGGTGGGCTGGGGGTGAGAAGGGGGTTTGGAGGACACATGCGGAATGCTGGAGAGACTGGAGGGATTGTTACCGCGGTTTTCCTGACTCACATACAGGAACGGATCTATGAGGGCGAATTGGGGTAATTCTATCCCAAAATACTGTCTACATGTGAATACTGAAAGGACAACAAAGGTTTTCTCCGAACATAAACTCTGGAGGTTGTACTCCTTATCTTTGTGATGGATCGAATTTCGCTCTTATTGATATTAAAAATGTGGTTAAACTATCTTTGCATGCAGCTATAGCCCGTTTGAAAATCCAAGTTGCTTAAATAAAGTAAATTTAAATTTTAAATAATCGCAATAAAGTATAGAAATTGTAGTAGAGGGGGCGGTATTCAACCAGTGTAGTTAGATACAAAAATCAGATCATACAATCGTAAGTTACGGAACAAGTGATAATAATAGTATCAATGTAAAGTGAAAATTAGGAACCCAAATAAAAGCAGATAGGTTTTGACCCTTCTTCGGAATACCTTAGAAGTAGTACCTAGTACTTTTAACATACACAGGTAAAGAACCAGAAAAAGGAAGATGCGGTGAAGCAGAATTATTTTTCAAGTAGTGCGGCTTAAGGAGCACAGTGATTTTTCGGATGCCGAGTATTTCGATCATGCACATGAGATACTTTCACAAGCTATCTGAAAATAGGGGCTTGTCATATTTGAAACATGAATTCCTCTAAATTCAACCAACACGATTTTTTTGAAATACATCACTAAAGTGATCGTATTTTCTCAAGCCGTAAGAAATTAATACAATCATTTTGAACCTTTTGTAAACAAACATTGGTACTAGACCTAGAAAGTGCTGGCCAATAAACTATGTCAGCATATGCTTAGGAAGGGGGAATCAAAGAATTGCGCGAATTTAATTTCACTGTGGTTGTAAGAACATCTTTGTGAATGTAAAGAATTCAGTACTTTGCGTGCAGGCATCATGAGCGATGTTGAGCTGGAACACAGAAGGCTGACAGCGACTACTTCTTTGTCAATGGATCTGAATACTCAAGTTTTGACATGGTTTCTTTCAAATAACAAGTGCCTAAGCAAGCTTTCTGTTCTAATTAACAGTCTCTCGCTCTACAAAATTACAGAAAAAACATCTGGCACGAATACGTTCTGTCAATAATAGCTGCTGGAGAGCTGCTGCCCCTACTACCTTGTCCATACTTGACGTACTCCAGCGAAGAGCAATCCGATGATTTCTCTCTCAAGAACAAACCAATATGTAACTGGGATCACACTTACACTTCGACTCTTTACCTTCGAGGCATTCAAATTTAACTTCCCACGACAATAGGAGGAAAATAATGCAGCAAACTTTTAGTGGGTAGTAATATTCGTTGAAAAATAAAATGAGAATCATGAAAAAATATGTATTGACTGAATTGACAATAGTACTGCATCACAACTGTAACGACAGTAGAACCTGATCTAAGATACGGGAAACAATAAAAGCAAGCATCCTAGGTTTAAGTAACGTTTTCATAGTATTATTGATATGAATAGATGAATGATATGGACTAGTTTTATAGCTAGCCAGTCGGCGAAACCTAAATATGAAAATACCGCAACTGCTGTGAAGAGGTTATGGGAAGTTTGTTTGGAGAAGTTTGTCGAAGCACTCTGAATTGTTATCTGATCTCTGGGGATATTTTTCTTCGCAGTCTTGTATTTTTGATTAATACTCTTTCAAAATTTATCAAAAGTCGTAGTAGGCCTCTAAATTTTTTGCAGTTTGTATATCACAGACACAAGCAGGACAAGTTGCAAAAGGTAGTGCAACCACATTACTGCTTAATGTGTCAAGCGTTCGCAGTTTTCTTATTATTGATGCATTGCGACCATATGATGTATCTTCAAAAACAAAATATTCATGTTCAGATATAGTCCACATCAAGCATATTATTATTATAGATCAAAAGTAACTGGGAAAATGAACAGACTTTGGCGAAATATATTTTATAAAATATAAAACGTAATCTGATAGTTCAAAATTACAATGCTGATTTCGCCTACTGACGTAGGTAGTTATTCATTTATCATATGGCACATCGCACCTACATAAATGTTACATTTTTAAACATCTAATTTTGTTTATTTTTTATCTATTCATTTTGTGAACTATTGCTTCTTGGGCTGTTCGGTTGGTTGACATCCTCAGAAGCTGTTACCTGTTTGCATGTTCAGAGAAACTGAGCCAACACACCGAACAGGTAACAGCTTCCGAAGATGCCAACCACTCATGTTGGCGAAACTTAAAGCAGCGAAAAGTGCTGAACACTAAGGCGGCGAAACGTGTCAACGCCGGCCGAACAGCTCAAGAACCAAAAGTTCATCGGACCATGGCCGCGAAAGCCTTACAGCACTCATTTTATTTCTATACATTTTTTTACATCTTAACTAATAATAAACTGACGACTCACCCCTTGGGATATGATAGACAGTTTGGACGTCATCCCCGTATTCAGATTTGGGTGATGGTTTTTTACCCCACTCAAAAGGTTTGCGGTTTTTCAAGAACACACCACTTTGGGTTATGTTGTTTTTGAAATCTGTCTGTTGATTAATGCTTTCGGGTACTCATTAGATCAAAGACACTCAGATGCAGATGTTATGCGCTTGTGAGGGTTGGGTATCTGGAACAGATTCTGTCGATATCAAGATCATGGCGGGTAAGCAGTGAGTGGTTTTTAGCAATTTCTTGTTTCAAGTTTGATGGTACCCGTTGCCAAGTGTTGTTTGAAGGCAATTGTTCCGTCCAAAGCTTTTTAGTTGTTTTTGAAAGTCTGCTTCTATGCAGGTTTCAAATAGAATACTTTTACTTCCCACACCGATAGGTGAGGGGAGTATTGTGATCGCGAAAATTTTCGATTTTGAGATAACACGTTTTTTGGGCGTTTTATGATGCCTACATAACGAAAATCCACGTCACTCATTTCCGTCGGTCTGTCTGTCGGTCTGTCGGTCTGTCGGTCTGTCGGTCTGCCGGTCTGTCGGTCTGTCGGTCTGTCGGTCTGTCGGTCTGTCGGTCTGTCGGTCTGTCGGTCTGTCGGTCTGTCGGTCTGTCGGTCTGTCGGTCTGTCGGTCTGTCGGTCTGTCGGTCTGTCGGTCTGTCGGTCTGTCGGTCTGTCGGTCTGTCGGTCTGTCGGTCTGTCGGTCTGTCGGTCTGTCGGTCTGTCGGTCTGTCGGTCTGTCGGTCTGTCGGTCTGTCGGTCTGTCGGTCTGTCGGTCTGTCGGTCTGTCGGTCTGTCGGTCTGTCGGTCTGTCGGTCTGTCGGTCTGTCGGTCTGTCGGTCTGTCGGTCTGTCGGTCTGTCGGTCTGTCGGTCTGTCGGTCTGTCGGTCTGTCGGTCTGTCGGTCTGTCGGTCTGTCGGTCTGTCGGTCTGTCGGTCTGTCGGTCTGTCGGTCTGTCGGTCTGTCGGTCTGTCGGTCTGTCGGTCTGTCGGTCTGTCGGTCTGTCGGTCTGTCGGTCTGTCGGTCTGTCGGTCTGTCGGTCTGTCGGTCTGTCGGTCTGTCGGTCTGTCGGTCTGTCGGTCTGTCGGTCTGTCGGTCTGTCGGTCTGTCGGTCTGTCGGTCTGTCGGTCTGTCGGTCTGTCGGTCTGTCGGTCTGTCGGTCTGTCGGTCTGTCGGTCTGTCGGTCTGTCGGTCTGTCGGTCTGTCGGTCTGTCGGTCTGTCGGTCTGTCGGTCTGTCGGTCTGTCGGTCTGTCGGTCTGTCGGTCTGTCGGTCTGTCGGTCTGTCGGTCTGTCGGTCTGTCGGTCTGTCGGTCTGTCGGTCTGTCGGTCTGTCGGTCTGTCGGTCTGTCGGTCTGTCGGTCTGTCGGTCTGTCGGTCTGTCGGTCTGTCGGTCTGTCGGTCTGTCGGTCTGTCGGTCTGTCGGTCTGTCGGTCTGTCGGTCTGTCGGTCTGTCGGTCTGTCGGTCTGTCGGTCTGTCGGTCTGTCGGTCTGTCGGTCTGTCGGTCTGTCGGTCTGTCGGTCTGTCGGTCTGTCGGTCTGTCGGTCTGTCGGTCTGTCGGTCTGTCGGTCTGTCGGTCTGTCGGTCTGTCGGTCTGTCGGTCTGTCGGTCTGTCGGTCTGTCGGTCTGTCGGTCTGTCGGTCTGTCGGTCTGTCGGTCTGTCGGTCTGTCGGTCTGTCGGTCTGTCGGTCTGTCGGTCTGTCGGTCTGTCGGTCTGTCGGTCTGTCGGTCTGTCGGTCTGTCGGTCTGTCGGTCTGTCGGTCTGTCGGTCTGTCGGTCTGTCGGTCTGTCGGTCTGTCGGTCTGTCGGTCTGTCGGTCTGTCGGTCTGTCGGTCTGTCGGTCTGTCGGTCTGTCGGTCTGTCGGTCTGTCGGTCTGTCGGTCTGTCGGTCTGTCGGTCTGTCGGTCTGTCGGTCTGTCGGTCTGTCGGTCTGTCGGTCTGTCGGTCTGTCGGTCTGTCGGTCTGTCGGTCTGTCGGTCTGTCGGTCTGTCGGTCTGTCGGTCTGTCGGTCTGTCGGTCTGTCGGTCTGTCGGTCTGTCGGTCTGTCGGTCTGTCGGTCTGTCGGTCTGTCGGTCTGTCGGTCTGTCGGTCTGTCGGTCTGTCGGTCTGTCGGTCTGTCGGTCTGTCGGTCTGTCGGTCTGTCGGTCTGTCGGTCTGTCGGTCTGTCGGTCTGTCGGTCTGTCGGTCTGTCGGTCTGTCGGTCTGTCGGTCTGTCGGTCTGTCGGTCTGTCGGTCTGTCGGTCTGTCGGTCTGTCGGTATGTCGGTCTGTCGGTCTGTCGGTCTGTCGGTCTGTCGGTCTGTCGGTCTGCCGGTCTGTCGGTCTGTCGTTCTGTCTGTCTGTTGGCATTTTTCTAGCCTCCTAATCTCAGTAACCGCTGCATAGATTTTGATGAAATTTGGGTAGTGATATGGTTAGGGTCGTAGTAGGTAATGTTGCTACAATTTTGAAAATCGGTGCATGGGCGGCGGAGTAATTAGCAAAAAACGAAAAATTTCAAATATGCCTCACACTTCGTTTTTAGGCGTTTTAGCGGTCTGTCGGTCTGTCGGTCTGTCGGTCTGTCGGTCTGTCGGTCTGTCGGTCTGTCGGTCTGTCGGTCTGTCGGTCTGTCGGTCTGTCGGTCTGTCGGTCTGTCGGTCTGTCGGTCTGTCGGTCTGTCGGTCTGTCGGTCTTGTCGGTCTGTCGGTCTGTCGGTCTGTCGGTCTGTCGGTCTGTCGGTCTGTCGGTCTGTCGGTCTGTCGGTCTGTCGGTCTGTCGGTCTGTCGGTCTGTCGGTCTGTCGGTCTGTCGGTCTGTCGGTCTGTCGGTCTGTCGGTCTGTCGGTCTGTCGGTCTGTCGGTCTGTCGGTCTGTCGGTCTGTCGGTCTGTCGGTCTGTCGGTCTGTCGGTCTGTCGGTCTGTCGGTCTGTCGGTCTGTCGGTCTGTCGGTCTGTCGGTCTGTCGGTCTGTCGGTCTGTCGGTCTGTCGGTCTGTCGGTCTGTCGGTCTGTCGGTCTGTCGGTCTGTCGGTCTGTCGGTCTGTCGGTCTGTCGGTCTGTCGGTCTGTCGGTCTGTCGGTCTGTCGGTCTGTCGGTCTGTCGGTCTGTCGGTCTGTCGGTCTGTCGGTCTGTCGGTCTGTCGGTCTGTCGGTCTGTCGGTCTGTCGGTCTGTCGGTCTGTCGGTCTGTCGGTCTGTCGGTCTGTCGGTCTGTCGGTCTGTCGGTCTGTCGGTCTGTCGGTCTGTCGGTCTGTCGGTCTGTCGGTCTGTCGGTCTGTCGGTCTGTCGGTCTGTCGGTCTGTCGGTCTGTCGGTCTGTCGGTCTGTCGGTCTGTCGGTCTGTCGGTCTGTCGGT